>JAOTOL010001663.1:2745000-3227500 GCA_034440575.1 Imbricaverruca yamaguchii
ACTGCAACAAGGACATAGGTAGGCATCATTACTTGGTGGATGGGTAGGCATCATGACCTGAGGAGTGGAAGGATACTGAAAAATAATTGGCATGGTAGTGCGTCCATCAACGGAAGTGATACAATACATCAAAGGCAATCGTGAATGGCGACGTGCTTATTCAGATTCGCTCGTGCTTCGTCGTCGTAGATTTCCGGTCCACTTTCTGTGCATCATTATCGACCCAACTTCTACTCCGCTGTTTCATTTCCTGATTGCACGCTATTTCTAGATGCTGACAATTATCTTTGGTGGCAGTATGGTTTTCAGGTTCACTGCAACAATAGATCGCGAGGCTCCAAAATCCTAGTACTTCTTCTTTCATCAGGCTGCTTTTGCTCTTCTGTTTACCACCATGGAAGTAGACTTTGATTAAATATCAATTTTAATTCACACATATATCTCGCTTCGTGCAATTGATGTCATCATTTTGGGGTTTTGCGCGGTAGTAAAGAGGGGAGAAGGATGAGTTGGCAAAGTGGCTCCTTCCCTCCTTGGGCGCCGAAGGCCTGCACAATAGGCATGACATAAACCGTGAAGATCCAACAACGTCTACTGTGTTAGCTTCTTTTTTAAGTTCAGTGCCTCTGCGATATTCCTGCAACATATTTGCGCAGGTGAAAAGCAAAAAAATTATCAGTAGATGAGTGACTCACTCAACGGGAAATTGATCTTAGTCGTATATATGGTGTTCAGCAAACGATTAATCCAGTCAACAATTGAAGCGAACAGTAAGTATGCCATCAGTAAGGATTGGAATCTCACACATACAAACACATTTATACCCAACCAATCAACACTTAACACCCCTGGTCGCAGTCTGACTTGGCCCAGCCCAGGCCCATGACTAATGATACCCGTGCCTGCCCACGGCCAATGGAATCTTAAATTCTAATGTCCAGGCCGGGCCCAGCCGGGGCCTAGACTGGGCCCAGCCGGGGCCTAGACTGGGCCCAGCCCGCGAGCTCATGGGCCGACCCGGCGGGCAGGAGCGTGCTTAAAGGCCTGCCCCATCATGGAGGTCATTTGTTCCGCTTTTAAAGCGAGTGGGCTTGGCGAGCAGTGAGAGGTATAAATTTGCGTTAAAGGAGTTCTACGTTATAGTGCATGCGGCGTTAAGTTGCTGAAGGGGGTTTGGGGGTGGGGGGGCATCGGCCAGGCGGCTTGGACGGTTTCGATCCTACTTAATTTACTTTACTCCTCCGCATAACATTTGCTCTTTAGGTTGGCGGAAGGGCAGCAAGTGAGTTGATTTTGCCAGACTATCGATATCAGCCTGGTCTTGTCGAAAAGCACCGAGGGATATTTATCGTGGCGACAAGGAGGAAATTTCCCACACCGCCTCTCACGCCGACTGCCGCGCGTTGGGAACAGTCATTGGCCTGCATTTATGTAGGGTCGTGTGTGGTGTTTGTACGGTACTTTCTACTTCGACTCATCTACTTCCTATGTCATTCGTGGATGGCTACTTGAGTTGGTGCTATGAGTCGTAGCGCGGACATTCAGTGAATGTCGGTGGTGTGGTGTCTACAATACTCCAGCTAGTTTGGTAGGGTTCAAACAGCCGAATAGTAATTGGAGGATATCTGGATGCTTGCCACCCAGAAGAGATGAAAGCGAGAGGATGGTGCCTTATTTTTGGCAGAATGACACAGCTGGTTGTCTTTGGGCATGGCATCACAGCATTTGAGCATTTGAGCATTACCATAACATGCCAGGATATTCCCTATGCTTAATGTGGTCCTGTGGGTGGAGCAGTGACGAATTGTCAAGTGTTCGTCGTGTAGTTGAGGCTGTGTAAGCTATGTGCAGCCAGTTTAATTATAATGAGGACGACATATTTTTGAAGGGATGATTGCCTTGATGCGCTCCATGCACCTAACGTTGGTTTGATGTAGGTGTGGTTGGAGCGGTGTGGTGTGGAAATGTGTTGGGTCCATGTATTCTGTTGATCCAAACACATGTGGCGTTGCAGGAGTGGTTTGTAGTTAACTTTCGAATATGTCATGTTGTGATAAGTGGTCAATGTTAAGGCTAGCGTTGCCAGTCCATCCACTTATTCGTTTGCTGGAATGCTGATTTGGCCCAGAATCTAGAGGACGGAATCTTATGTACGTTGCGGTCGACAGCTTATTGGATCCCATCAACGCCTGGATATGGGACCTCGTGAATGTCGTTAAATTACTGAATGACTGATTTGGAGTCTCAACAAACTACTACGTTTCTAATTTTGCTTTTCTATAGTATAAATATCGTTGTCAGCAGGGCCACTGCCCAAGCGGTGAAGGTGGAACAGTTAACCGATACGCGTTTAGAAAACCTAAAGCCTGGTCAGTGAACGAGTGATGCCGATACTATCTTGACCTTCCATTTTCACCCATCCGTGAATACGAATGTGCTGTGGTTGTCGCGATCCGCAAATGTGTTGAAGGTGCCGATAATTTCCGCCGATGCGAAAGCCGATTTCTGTTCCGCGAGCCTTTAGTTGACGAAGAAGAAGAAGAAAATATTTGGTTGATTGAGGGTCCAGAATGGCCTAGTGGGCGGTCAAGTTGCAGTGGTTGACATTGTGAGGTTCAGATCTGAAATAGCCGCGGACATTTGAACGCTAAGTAATGGCAGTTTTGCGCTCTTACCGGCTCTTGCATCTGTCAGGCGGAAAGCATCGCTTTGCCGGGTGTGGGAAGGGGGGGGGGGGTCACGGCCCCGCAGCCAACACTGTTATCGGAATCAGTTTGCAGCCCGAGTTGTGAAGTGACGCGACGTTGGTAGACTACCAGTCAGCAGGCAACACACCTGTCACTAGTGACTCGTCCACAACCTTCAACAGTCGGCAGACAACACACCTGTCACTAGTGACTCGTCCACAACCTTCAACAGACGGCAGACAACACACCTGTCACCAGTGACTCGTCCACAACCTTCAACACACGGCAGACAACACACCTGCCACTAGTGACTCGTCCACAACCTTCAACAGACGGCAGACAACACACCTGTCACTAGTGACTCGTCCACAACCTTCAGCAGTCGACAGACAACACATCTGTCACTAGTGACTCGCTCATAACCTTCAGCAGTCGACAGACAACACAAATGTCACTAGTGACCCGCTCACAACCTTCAACACACGGCAGACAACACACCTGCCACTAGTGACTCGTCCACAACCTTCAACAGACGGCAGACAACACCTGTCACTAGTGACTCGCCAACAACTTTCAGCAGTCGGCAGACAGCACACCTCGGCTCGTTCACAACCTTCAGCGGGTGAGGTCCAATAGCCGGTGAGGTCATGTGCATCATAGCGATAGTGATGCCATCTTCACCGGTGGCTCCGGAGCTGGACGTGTGGCGTCGGACAGTTCTGGCGGTGTCGCTGGTTGCACTGGAATGGCACCACTAACTGCACACAGCAGGACGCGGGTCGAGGGGCGGCTTATCAGCTCTGATTGCGTCACACGCCGAGGCCACCAGAGAGCCCAAGGTCACAAAGTGCGTGTTGAGCAGGTCAGTCTAGTGGCTGGCTTGATCACGGCGAGATGTCGGTGTAGAGTTTTATTTTCTCTAGAAGATACAAGGAATCGTGGAACGTATCGCATGTTTGTCGACAGGCTGAGCTGGCACGTGTTTTTCCTGCATCCGGCATACACGACAAGACTATCGCAACTATGATCAAATCCATGTTTGTGGCGTGTTTTCGATTTTCAAATCTTTACTTGTAGCACGCGTTATCCAATCTACGGGGATCGCACTGTAGCTCGCAATCAACACGTCTAGGCATTGGCCAAACACATTCCTCCAACCATCTCCTGTTCAAACAGCTTTGGGGTGCTAACACCGGAGCGACAGACAAGGCGGCCTGGGCACCCCTTGGCTGCGGGCACGGGGTTGAATTGCCTGTGTTGTAGGAAATTCGAACTCCCATTGTTTATCTTCAATGAAACACACAAAAATGAATTGATACTTTAAGCGTATGTCACCTAAGTGAATCTTCAACGTTTCCTCCTGTGGTAAATTCAGCTTAAGTCTCCATCATTTCTTTGTATTTTCCCAGGTGCTTTTCCAGCTGATCTTTCATCAATATACATACTATACATGAAATATTTGTTGCTGTTATGTATTGTTGAACATTGGTAGTGGGATTCGGTTTGGGTACCAAGCTTGTTCGTGCGTTTTTTTAATTCATTTGTTTTTCTTCTCAACACTTCCGGTGGGCATCCCTGTATCCAGCATGGCACATCTTCAGCTTATGACTCGTGATTTTCAAAGCCCTGGCTTCAGCCTAGCTGGACCTTTTCGTTTCTGAGAACCTGGGCACACATCCGTGTGATGTCATCGGTTATTGCAGCCTTATCCTTCGGTGCCATTTTGCTATCTTCAAGCTTTCTTTTGCCTTTTCACCATTTTCCTGGTTTCCGATTCTTCTTTCGGTCTCATCACATAAAAGCATCATTAATCTTATCTCGCTGTTTTGGTACATTTAGTTGTTTTTGCCTATTTAGAAAACATTTTATGTTTGTTTGTTGCTAGCACGTTCCCATTTGCAATATTCCGGATGTGCGCCTGCAATACATTCTTAAATTTACTCACAACCTGTCAACACTGTTTCGACAGCGTTGTGACTTATTTAAGTGTGTGTGAGTTTTGTCAGCCTGCCACCGTTTGGTGATATCGGCTGGTGACTTATTTAAGGCAAACTTGATCTTATAAGTCATGTTATTATCATTCCTGCTTGCCACTTCATCAGCAATGTGTTTGATTCTGTTATATATAATTATGGCGCACATCAAAAGCAAAAACAAAAGTCCAGTCCGAAGTATCGCTAGGGTGGCTGCGCAGATCATGGTCCTAAATTAAGCCGAGCCTGTTCACGCGAACCCTGGCGCCACCGCCGGATCGAGGTACCCCAGTCCACCGGGATAATTGTTACCGCGGGCGTTTAAGGTGACGTCATTGCACCGGCACGGCGCCCCGCCGTTCCGACCCTGGCCTTAACGGGCCAGTTGCCAGCTGACTGCCAGCCGGAGGCTATGGCAGAGCGGGGAGAGCGACTCGAACTCTGTCTTGTCGGGACAGGGGGAGGATGCATGCCGGTGCTCTACCAAACTGAGCTATCGAAAAGATGTATTCTGATTAGCTTTGCATTCCGCTTTGTACTATGTGAAGGGTTCCTTATATTTATCTCTCTCCTGTAATATCAGTAGGTATGTCGAACTTTCTTCAAGCTATTTAAGCCTATGAGATGTACCTCATACCTATCTGAGCGTGTCCAGATTATTCGCCCAGTTAAGGTGGACACGAAAATTGGGGCGGTCCTTCAAAAGGTGAAATGTAGTGTTAGTATTGCCTGATCCCTAAATTGTGCCACAACTGGTACAAATCCAGGATGCCAAATGTGCTTGAAATCGAAAACTATTCAAAGGTCGTTCGCTTAAGTGGTTTGAGCATTATTTGCCTTGTAAGAGAATGACACTGTATCGCCTTTTGAAGCTGGACAGCTCAACCACCTGCAAGACGAGGTATACTATGGCTATGTAGAGAACACCAACGTGTTCATGTGAGCATGACTGAGGTGGGGAGGAGCGGAAAGGGTGGCCACTGGCCATGGTCCATGCCTTCCACCTTCACACTCGTCTCGGATCTTAACCATTAACCATATGGCGTTTACTGGGAAGAATTTGCCTAAGATTCGGTTCTGAGCACCCCTCACACACTTTCTAGGACACTCCCATGTCCATGAACGTGGGTTTTATGGTAACTGTCCAGACTGATGGGGTGAAAGCAACACTTATTTCATATTATATTTGTCCACATCAGCAGCTGAAGGCAAATGCAGTGGAACACTGGAAACCCTCCTTGCTTTTCATATGTAAGAAGCAACAATAAATCGCAGTGGGCACACTTTGTGAGCGGACGGAGATGCGACAACTTGTTGACGTGCAATGACTAGGCAAGTAGTGCACAGCAGGAGCGGCCACGGCATATCCGGCTCGGCGACGAGCACCGGCAGCCGGCCGCCAACGGACGCCACGGTCGTCAACGTGGCCGACCTTGGAGTGCACGAGATCCGGGCAGTCAAGCTGTCGTGGCCGCCTTGGAGGTCGCCGCCAGCCGATCAGTAGCTCGCCGCCGGCCGATCAGTAGCTCGCCGCCGGCCCCCTGTAGCCCGCCGCCGGCCGATCAGTAGCCCGCCTCCGGCCCCCTGTAGCCCGCCGCCGGCCCCCTGTAGCCCGCCGCCGGCCCCCTGTAGCCCGCCTCCGGCCGATCAGTAGCTCGCCGCCGGCCCCCGTAGCCCGCCGCCGGCCGATCAGTAGCTCGCCGCCGGCCCCCTGTAGCTCGCCGCCGGCCGATCAGTAGCTCGACGCCGGCCCCCTGTAGCTCGCCGCCGGCCCCCTGTAGCTCGCCGCCGGCCGATCAGTAGCTCGCCGCCGGCCGATCAGTAGCTCGCCGCCGGCCGATCAGTAGCTCGCCGCCGGCCCCCTGTAGCTCGCCGCCGGCCGATCAGTAGCTCGACGCCGGCCCCCTGTAGCTCGCCGCCGGCCCCCTGTAGCTCGCCGCCGGCCCCCTGTAGCTCGCCGCCGGCCCCCCTAGCCCGCCGCCGGCCGATCAGTAGCTCGCCGCCGGCCCTCTGTAGCTCGCCGCCGGCTGATCAGTAGCTCGACGCCGGCCCCCTGTAGCTCGCCGCCGGCCCCCTGTAGCTCGCCGCCGGCCCCCTGTAGCCCGCCGCCGGCCGGCCTACAGCTCGCCGCGGCCATCCTATCCTGTAGCTCACCGCTGCCCCTTGTAGAACGCCGGCCGCTCTGTAGTTCGCCGCCGGTCGCCTTGTAGATCGCCGCCTATTTCGCCCCCTGGTTCATTGAGTCCTGCATGGTGTCAGTATCCTATTACCTGGTGAAGTTGGTGATGCCTGGGAAACGAAACCCATGAAAACACCTGGGAAACCCATACGCACACGCGTCATAAACTGTGATAGTTCGAATAGTCTGATACGGATGCGGCTTCATCACTGACAACGGGCTGATGATTTAATTTATATTTTAATGGACTCATCATTTAATTTTCTGCGTACAAATGTATGCCCAATGATTACGGACAATGTTTGCATGCGCTTGCATTTCCGATACCATATTTCACTGTGTGACTCTTGGCACGGGACGGGAAAAGTCCAGGCTACACACCATGAAATTGTATGCAGCCACCGAACGATAGCTAACATTATGTGTGTTGAGACGCCGCTGATGGACGCAGAAACTCATCTATTAGGCAGAGTCTTGCAAATGGAACTCGAGCTGTCCAGCAGACATGGAGAGGCCGTATGTGCAGTTGAACAAAAGGAGGGCAGAATGTCAACAGTCGGTGGCTTCGCTCACCACATCCGTCCATAATCAGGTACAACTCCAGTGCAGCGGACACTGCTCGACCTCTTCAGCCCACTTTAAGCGATGTGGTGAAAGCGCATCTGTTCGAGCTGTTTATTGTGTTGTTTATTGGGTGGTTCACGACACACTTTATGCACATTCACGGCTAATGGCGCCGCCCACACTGTTTCGCCGGTGGGCCGCGGGATTGGGAGATGTACTGAGTGGCGCTAGAGTCGAACACGGGACCTTTGGTACCCATAGCCCGACACCTTAACCACTCGGCCATCCCCGCCCCTGTTCGAGCTGTAAGTAGCTGCAAAGGGAAGGCATCATCGAGAAGGTGAAGAGGCGATCTAGATAGCGTCAGTCGTGGTGTCGAGACAGAAAGGAATCAATGCGTGCATGCTGGAAGCTAAAACTGTGTGCTTACCTAAGGAATGTGACCAAGGCCGTTCAAGCCAGCGGTTGCCCGTTGCAAGTCATGCAGGCTATGCTAGAGAGGGTGCATTGGACCAGAATATTATCATGCTTGGACCGCTAGCCGGCCTACCAGTAGTTGGAGCTGCACTTACAGTCAAGAAAGCTAACTACATTCATGAACGCACAGTCAAGAGCACTAACTACATGCATGCACTCACATCCCAGACCACAAACTACGTGTGTCACGAAGGAAGAACTGCAATGACGTCGACGCCGACATTATGGGGCCAAGAGCGCTGTCTTCATGAGGCCAATAACGTTATATTTATGGGGCCAAGGACGTTGTCTTCATGGGACCAAGAGCGCTGTCTTTATGGGGCCAATAACGCGTTATTTATGAGATCAATAATGTTGCATTTATGGGCACAAGAACGCTGTCTTTATGGGTTCAGAAGCCTACCAATGGCGTTCCAGAAGCTCATGGACGATATCCTAAGAAACCTGACAGGGGTACATGTCTACCTCAACGATGAGTAGCGATGACGATGCGGATGCGCATGCGGAGTGGAACGTAGTGGGCATGATGCCAGTGAGCAGGACAAGCTTTAGACCGAGAAGCAAAAAGAGCAGCAGACCAAGAAGCAAGAAGAAGGAAAAGAAGAAGCAAAAAGAGCTTCAGGCACCCCCGACGAGCACACCTGCGATTCCAGAAGGAAATCCATCGCCACCAAATCCCCAACTTATCTCTATCTCCAAGCTAACCTTTCCACCTCCGGAGGATTACTGACGATGACGAGCCCACCGATCTGGGCCATGGCCACCCAGGCGGGGGAAGAAGGTGAAAGTTCGGTCCGGATGGAGCGAATTCTGGTTTTCATTTTTGTAGGAAGTGCCGTGTGGCCGGTGGGACGGGCCTGGGTCATGCACTATGACATCCAGTGGCGACCAGCGATCACTCTATGCACGCGATGCCTACCTGGTGCCCCACACCGACCGCCGACACAATGTAATACGCGAAGCATCATTCACACCCGAACGCACACAACTATCCAAGGTGCTATGAAATCGATAAATCGGGTGCCAGGTTGGCTATTAGTTTTACGACACATCGACCGATGAGGTATATAGCGTCGCCAATCTCTCACGTCGATTGGTCGTGGGCGATTGGACAGGTGAGACTCGAACCCACAGCCTTTCGATTGTGAGACGGGCAGCTTACCCCTAAATCGGGTGTCAAAGATATCCATACTTGTGAGGTCATTCGTGAAGGATGCAAATGTCTATTTTCAGGTACAATGCCAGGTTATATTACAATTACATCGTAAACTCACGCGCAGGTGCTGCCATAAATTCGCCTGACAGGATTATTTGTTGTTATACGATGCAATCTTATACAATTACACTGGTAGGTCAATCAAGCTGAAATTACCATAGAGAGGTTCGTGCCTACCAAGTGACCCCATGTAGGACATACTGGATACGACAGGGCACTATAAACAGTATTATGTGGTACATATACAAAAGCGTTGGTCGGTTTTTTAGCTCTTCGTAGAAATGTAGCATATAAACATGCAATGCATTTCACACTGAACCAAAGCGGCAATTTGGCACTTCTCCCCATATGACCTTACTTGACCCGAGGAAAACAAGTCCAGATTGTATAAGTAATGGCAGCTAATGCGTGCATCACCCAACACCCCAGCTATCTATTAATCCAATGTTCTTGGTACAGTCTCAAAGGTGCACTCTTGTTATCAGTCAAACTTTTCAACTAGGCATTGCCTGTGAACTTAAAGACACAGGCAGATGACACTGATATACATAATTCCGTAGCATCTGCGAATATTTATGTTAGTTTTGCAAGATTCCTGCCAAAATCCCTAGTTTGCACTGGAACATTAATTTCAACGCATGCTGAATCAAGACGGCAAGTTTACCTGCCCAACGCAATTGACCATATATTGCCAGAGACCAGAAAGTGTTTGTCTAGGGAATGTTAAGTACACATCCCATGCATTCGACCATAGCTGAAATTAATATTACCCTAATGCCCTGTTTTGTGCTGAACATGCTGGAAGCGCTGTCAGAAAGAGTCAAATCGTCTTGCTAAACATAGCCTTTGGCCTTACCAGTGACCTCCATGTTAACAACAAATCTTGTTTACCGATTCAGTTTCTTTAACTACCGAATATCTTTGGAATCGGATCAATCCGTCCATTAGTTGCAAATATGGAAGAGGGCAAGACCCCCCCCCGCACACACACAGTGACCCGGATGAGTTCAAATACCCCAGTGACTGTCGGGCCAGCTAATTATCTACGGTAGATATCTACTGCTGGCCAAGTAATCCCACTCTCACATGCACACTGCTATTGATATGCATACATTTTCACACATTGGGTTAACTTGGGGAGCCAAGCATGGGGACTTAATCAGTCGAAAGAAATCGATTTTATGTAAAGACATGAAGACATAAAAGATCAATCCAACCATGAGTCACAAGATCCCTTCATTGGTTGCACTTTGAACTGAACCAGTTCCCCACCAATTCCGTCGATCAGCCATCCCTGGAATGCCGAAAAGAAAGTCATCTATTCTTATAATGGTTGTCTATGCTGTTGTTAAAGATGTTCAGTGTGCTGCTACCGACAATGTTTTCTGACAGTTTATTCCAGTGTTCTACTACCCTGTCGGTGAAGAAAGGCTGTCTTAACCTTGTCCTGCTGTGATTCACTTTAATTTTGAATTGATGACCTCTAATTACATCATTTCTGTTAAACTCAGACATTCGCCTGAAATATCCATGTTCCCGACCATGAACAAATTTAAAGACCTCGATGTGATCTCCTCTCAGCCTTCTATATCAAAGTGAAAACACAACATTAAAAAAAAAAAATTCACTCATATGCCAGGTTCCTTATACCATCAACTCTTTGTGTTGCCCTCTTTTGTACTCTCTCTAAAAGCCAACAATCTTTTTCATAAGAGGGGGACCATGCTTGGGCACATTATTCCAAATGTGGCCTAACATATGCACAGTAAAGCTTTCTGATGACTTCCTCACTTTTGTATTATGCATTCCTATTTATTGCCCATAGCATTCTTCATACCTTCTTCCTGGCTTCATTGGTCTGTTCTGATGCCCCCAATGTTGTGTTCAAAATAACACCTAAGTCCTTCTGCTGGGTCACATATAGTACTTGACCACCCATCAAGTATGCAGCCTTCATATGCTGCCAACCTACATGCATGACTTTGCACTTATCAAAATCATATTTCATTTGCCATTCTTCGGGCCACTTCACAAGTTCGTCTAAGTCTTTCTGCAGTGATACCTGTTCATTATGTCCTGTTTTATTGCGCTGAAGACCTTCAGATCATCAGCGAATTTCAAAACATTACTGCTTATGCCACTTTCAATGTTGTTTACAAATGCAATGAACAATAGTGGCCCCAGTACTGACCCCTGGGGGACTCCACGAAAAACTTGCACTAAGACTCCACAAGATCTTGCCATGATGACTTTGTATGCTTTAGCACCACTCTGCTGTCTATCTGAAAGGCACATAATATATATATATATATATATATATATATATATATATATATATATATACATATACATATATACAAAGATTTGTATTCTATAACTGTATAATCAAAGTGGCGTACCGATTTCTACATGCACGGCGCAACCCCTGACCTTCGTCAACAGAGACACCGACAAGGGTTGCCGGGGTCCCGGGACCCTCCCCTCAGCCACCAAAGATACACTAGATGAAACATAAAATTTTGAGATTTTCACCAGGACAAACCAGATAACTTTCGCCACGAGTTACCACGCATATCTTCAAGTGAAACTTGGTGATCAAGACAAGCCGTTTGCCCCTCATATCTGCTGCAAGTCAGGTGTGGAAGGCCTACGAGCCTGGAAGAACAAGACCAGGAAATCCATGCCGTTCGGCATTCCCATGGTGTAGCGGGAAGGAAAGGATCATACCACCTTTTGCTATTTTTGTATGACAGATCTGAAAGGAGTAAATCGAAAGAAACAGAAGCATGTAAAATATCCGGATGTGCCATCAGCCATCAAGCCAGTCCCTCGTGGTTCAGATGTCCCCATCCCTGAACCCGATGACGACATCGAGTCATCTTCCGACTCTAGTGGGGATGAAATGGACGCAGACGCATCTGGTGCATATGAACCGACCGAGAACGATCGAACGGTACCGTTGAACCAAGCTGAGCTCAATGACCTAACGAGGGACCTGAACTTGTCTAAGGAATCTGCTCAGCTGCTGAGTTCACGGCTCCGCGAGAAACGTTTGCTGGCGCCTGAAACGACATTCTTTTGGTATCGGAATCGCGAAAAAGAATTCAGAGAATGTTTTACCTTCGACGAAGAACATTCTCTAGTCTACTGCAACAACATCGCGGGCCTAATAGAAGCGATGGGTACAGAATACAACCCGGCAGAATGCAGGCGGTTCATAGACTCCTCGAGTAGGAGCCTGAAGGCAGTTCTTCTGAACAACGGCAGTAAGTTCACGCCGATTCCTGTTGGACACTCCGTGCAACTGAGGGAAACGCATAACAGCATGGAACTTTTGTTGTCTGCTTTGAACTACAAAGAGCATGGTTGGCTGATCTGTGGTGACCTCAAGGTAGTAGGTCTCGTCCTTGTGCTGCAGGGCAGCTACACGAAATATCCATGCTTTCTATGCCTCTGGGACAATCGGGCTGACAAACAGCACTATGTACAACGCGACTGGCCATCCAGGCATGCATTTGAACCTGGCTCCCACAACGTGGTGTCACGCCCCCTGGCTGAACCACAGAAAATTATACTTCCACCGCTCCATGTCAAACCCAGTTTGATTAAAAATTATGTGAAAGCACTGGATAAAGAAGGACGATGATTTGCATTTTTGGGACATAAATTTCCTCATGTGAGCAGAGAGAAGCTGCAGGCTGGTGTATTCGACGGTCCTCAGATAAGGGAGCTCATGAAGTATACTCGATTCGAAGAATGTCTGGAACAGTCTGAGCTCTCTGCATGGCTGGCCTTGAAGTCAATAATCACCAACTTCCTGGGTAATCACAGAAGTGCGCAATACGTGAAGGTCGTCGATGAGTTGATGGGCAGTTTTCAACAACTTGGTGCCCGAATGTCGGTAAAAATGCACTTCCTTAGGTCCCATCTAGATTATTTCCCAGATAACTGTGGAGATTACAGTGAAGAGCAGGGAGAACGCTTCCACAAAGACATACGGGTGATGGAAGAACGCTACCAAGGTCAGTGGGACTTTCTGGCGGACTGTTGTTGGTGCCTGAAGAGGGATGTCCCATCTGCTCAACACAGTCGGAAGTCCCTGAAAAGGCCATTTATTCCGCAGTAGTATGTACTGTTGGGATGCGCTCTGAGTACACTTATGGTCCATCTGTTTGGAGTTTAAACCTTTATTTATGGTTCTGTCGGATTCACTAGCAAGCCAGTCAGAACAATGTTTTGGTTCCTTTGAGTGAAATAACATATTTAAAAAATCGAGCTAAACGAGCAAAACGGATGCCATTTTCGGAATCAGCATGAAAAACGGACCTAAAAACAGCTGAGACACCCTTGACCTTATAAATCACGCAGACCAATGTAATCTACCATTCCACGATGGTGGGGAAATGCTGCCTTGTCTCTACGACGAAGCACCGTTTCAGTCCCTGGAGGCGAGGGGCGTGGATCGGCTGTCTGTGTCTGAGTTAGACAAGCCATTGGGAACGTGGGAAGAGCAAAGGCTGATCTTTTGAGTGGGGGCGGGGAATTCCGGGTGGTTAGGGCGTTGAACTCTGAATACAAAGGTCCCGGGTTCAAAGCTCGCACCGCTCGGACGTTTCCAAATCGCGCGGCCCACTGACGAAGGAAGCAGTGTGGCTGGCGCCGATTACATAAAGTGCGCCGTGAGGCAAATATTAAAGTGTATTTCGAAGAGCTGAACTGGATGTTTTGGCTGGAAAACAAATCGAATATAATAATATTGGGATCACAGACCTAATAATAAGATGCTTTGTACACAAAGTGGAAGTAGACGACTGGGACGGTCAGAGGAAAGATGACCGTCAAGGTTTTGCTCCTCTAACTTGAAAATCTTTCTTCGCCCCCGATGTTGGACTCCACATGGAAACCGAAGGCGGTAATGCCCTTGCTATTTTGCGCAGATGCAATGACGCATCCGACAAAAAGGTAGCAGAAGCGCTACTGATACGGAATCACCTGCCATTGTCAACGCACAACACACTTGCCTGCTCGGACACCTGGCGGACAGTCGTCAAACTAACCATGAGTGAGCTGTGTGATCGGACTGCTGTTTCTGGAGCGTACGTTTTGCGCGCGTGTTCAAACGCCAGCGTTTAAGGAGCATTGAGTCAGTCGCGAACTGACCACAGAGCGAGCCGGTTGTCTGCTCTCCTTTTCTTAGCCCTTCTTCACCCGACCCGACCCGAAGATGACGAGTGCCGAAAATTTGTCCAAGTCTTCTTCATCATCTTCTACTTCTGAATTGTCGTCTACATCTGCAGTCCTGGCATGATCTAGCTCCGTCACACCAAGGTCAGCCCCTTTTTCGTTATCCTTATCCCTAATACCCGTTAGGGATTGGCGGTCATAGAAGCTGTGCATACATGTGCTTGGGTAAAAACACTATTGGTAGAATTGTGAGGCCAACCATTGAAAAGTTGCATCTCATATTTCATACAATTTTCACGTATACATTAATGGTGTATGCAATAATATTTTACTAAACCACTTCCGGTATTAGCAGGATAACGCAAAAAGTGCTCAGTGCCCATATATATATATATATATATATATATATATATATATATATATATATATATATATATATATATATATATATATATATATATATATATATATATATATATATATATATATATATATATGCGTGATACTAAAGTATTATGAAATATTATAAGAAGACACTTCGCAAGCTGTCCTGCTTGGCTTATTATATGTGAATCATCGTCTGTATTATACGGCACGCCAGGTCATTAAATGACATGGACGTTTCCACGCGTATTATTGGGCAAAACTAAGGAGCCACTTGTATTGGTGTCCACATGAACATGCACCACGGGTTAAATATACGGAATCATCAGCAAAATGCTCGCCTTGCTCTTAGCCCCGATGTGTGCAAGTTACGCTGGATTGCGGTAGCCAATATTACGCTTTACATTTCCTCGCCGAAGCGCTCGTCACGTCTTCGTCTCATCAATCGGCAGGGGCAGCAGTAACGGGAAAGCCAGCACTTTGATGGGGTTGGTCGACCCATTACACCGGTGTAGGACACCCTACATTGATCCCTTACACCGGTGTAGGACACCCTACATTGATTCAGTACACCGGTGTAGGACTCCCTTAATTGATCCATTACGCCGGTGTTATGGCTCCCCACCCCCATTGGTCTATTACACCAGTGTAGGACAGCATTCATTAATCCATTACTCCGGTATATTATACCTTTCATTGATCCATTGCACCGGTGTAGAACACCCTTCATTGATCCATTATTTCGGTATGGGACACCTTTCATTGCTTTATTACACCGGTGTAGGACACCCTTAACTGATCCATTGCACCGATGTAGGACACCATTCATTGATCCATTACAGCGGTGTAGGTCATCCTTCATTGACCCATTACACCGGTGTGGGACAGCCATCATTAATCCATCATGTCGGTGTAGGACACCCTTAATGTATCCATTGCACCGATGTAGAACACCATTCATTGATCCATTACACCGGTGTAGGACACCCTTAATTGATTCATTACACCGATGTAGGACACCCTTCATTGATCCATTGCACCGATGTAGAACACCATTCATTGATCCATTACAGCGGTGTAGGTACTGGTCCATTACCGCGGTGAAGGTTACCCTTCATTGACCCATTACACCGGCATAAGAACCATTGATCCATTGTACCGGTATAGGATTCCCTTCATTATTCCGCTATACCCGTGTAGGACACCATTTTTTAGTCAATTGCGACAGTGTAGGATACCATTTGTTAGTCCATTTCGCCCAAGTGTGACACTCTTCATTGGTCAATTACTCCGATTTAGCACGCCTTTCGTTTGTCCTTTACGCCGGTGTAGGTTGGTCGCAATATTTGCATTAACAGCATTGTACATTGCAAAGGACGATTCCATATTTTGGTGGTTTCCATCTCATCCAATTAACCCTTCATAAGGCGGAAGTGATAATGGTTGCTGAAAGCGTCGAATAAAAGCGAAATATTGCTACTAAAAACGTCAAATTCATTAGACGCCTCTGTGCCCTCCGAGAATGCCTACTGACACCGAAAAACGCGAGGCAGTAGCTGGTGCTACACTCGTTACACTCGTCACTGCTACTGACACTTGATACACTCGTTACTGCTGCTGACACTCACACCACTCGTTACTGCTGCTGACACTCACACCACTCGTTACTGCGGCTGACACTCACACCGCTCGTTACTGCGACTGCCATTACACACGATATAGGAGTATGCAATTTACCGAGGGCAACTGCATCTGCCACTGAAGTATGCACACGGAGCATGGAAGTATCATATACGAAGGCCATCCGGTCAGGTTGACCTTTTGTTACCGACAGTAGAGTTGGGGTTTTTCCTCAGCAGTATTTCGGGTAAGGATGTTTTGGTACTTGTTCCTTTGCCAGTGTCATCCCTGGCAAAATATAAAAAAACGAGTGATGTACGGTTGCTTCGGATAAAAACTGATAAGTTTTGTTAATCCATAATATGATTGACAAAACTTATCCATAATATGCAATATGGTTTAATATGATGCAATAAGCCAGAAAATATATCAATCAGTGCTTGATTTCAATCGCAGACTCGTAAAACCACATGAAGCATTTATGATGTTTTTGATGTAATGACTTGCATTTGGATAAACCCAGATATATACAGCATCGTTTGCATCATACACAAATAATGAGGGTCAGGGATGGAAGTGGAGGGGAAGGCTCTGAACACCATATTCACCAAGTTATCAACGGAGTCCCGATCGCCCTCCTCCCTCCATCCCGCCGCATCTTGATACAAAGGCACGGAAGTGTA
Organism: Imbricaverruca yamaguchii; assembly: GCA_034440575.1. Lineage (NCBI taxonomy): Eukaryota > Metazoa > Arthropoda > Thecostraca > Neoverrucidae > Imbricaverruca > Imbricaverruca yamaguchii. The sequence goes on from JAOTOL010001663.1 coordinate 2,761,968, forward strand.
GGCATATGCGCATGAATGGGTCAATTGAAAAGGGCGTGGGTGTCAGGAAGAGATCACGAAGCTGTTGGTAGATGACGTCTTGCTATGTGACTGTACGTGCATTGCGTATCCCAATGCTAACACGATTGTGTTTGTGCAGGGAAGCGACGGTGACAGTAGAATGCCGCTTGTGTTAATCAAGGAGTATGGTTGTGTTGGTGCAGGGGCATGGTTTTGTGAGGAGAGGAATACGAAGGTCGGTAATTCTTTATAGCTTTACCGGTTGGTACGGGCGCACCATTGCGTTAACCCGTCCCGTCTCGGGGGAGGGGGGTTTCAACCGCCCCCTCGTTTTTTTCGCGGATAGTGGACGAACTGCGCGCGGCAGCGCGCCCAAATTTGGCATACTTTTTCCCACATCAATTTGGCATGCTGATACAAAATTTTGAACCAGGTCATCTAGGGTCAACGAGATAGTCAAGGTCAAGTGAGGTCACCTAAAAAAAGTTAAACCAGTCGTCACGCTTTAACGGATACATATATTTTCATGAAACTTTCAGCGTTTGCTTATCTTTAGGGATATAACAAAACGTGCGAGTGGAATGTTTCATTTTTTTCGTTTTTGACTACATATATATTTCGCGTATTTGCCAAATTGCAGTTCAAATAGAGGATTCTGGCTAAAGTAAGCATTTTTATTAGGGCACGTTCACTTCCAACAACGTTTCTCGGTCCGCTATACCCATTGGAAGAGGAACATTAGAGAAAATTTGAAAACTCAAAATTGTGAAATTTCAAACAAATTAACATTATATTTTAGGGGGCCCAAAAATGTAAAGCCCTGGTCGATTTCGCTGTCCTTTTCTCATTCCAAATACATTTTTTGTTTTTTTCATATATCCCCCAAAATGAACTCCCCAGAGCCAAAAACATAACGTAAGTCATGAAAAGTCGTGAAAATATAGCCCTCCTGGTGATGTCACATTTTGGGGAAAATTGTTTTTGGGGTGGACCCGGGCCCTACTCGTCCAACGCTTTCCGTCGACACCTCTTTCGTTTTCGTGCGATGTTTAGTTTTGATTTTAGTGTGGGGGGTTACTAACCGCCCCCCCCCCCCCGAGACGGGGTGTGAGGATCTGACCGGAAAGACGGCGCGGGTTAACAGAGTGGCATGATGGTTGTGTCAGTAGCGGTACACAAGGGCTTGACCGGGTGAACCGTCCACTATTTTGTTATGAGTCGTAGGTGTTTGGTGCAAGCTGCCCACTGTGGCAGCTGTCGAGCTGCAGATCACGAATCATGAATGCGTCAAGTGTTCATGATTCGTGATTCAACCACCCCATATGTTGCGTGAAGCAGGCGGGAAAATAGATCGGCTTTGTCATGCACATGTTTATTGGTGTGCAAAGTTGTCGGTAAGTTCTTATTTAGTCCCGACATATTAGTTGTCGGTAAGTTCCAGGTTCTAATGGGTAAGTTTTGTATATGTTCCAACTAAGTTCGTAGGGGTAAGCTGTCGGTAAGTTCTAACTAAGTTATAATTGGTAGGAATTCGGTAAGTTCTATACTAGAATGAATAAGTTATCGGTAATTTCCAACTAAATTATAATGTGTACATTGTCGGTAAGTTGCAACCCGGCGCTGAGGGTTCAGCGACCGTCGCCCGCATCGGAGCTGCAGTCGGGACCGTATCAACTGACCCGCTCGTGACCTTGACATGACCATGACCTCGTGCTGCATGAAGGTCACCGTACGTCCGACCGTGTCGACGCAACGCGTCGACACGGTCGGCGGGCGCGGGCGTCACTGCCTCGCGTCGAAGTCGACGAACACCTGCCGTTGGGCCGCCGGCGCGCCGCCGCCGACGACCACTCTGAGGTGGCCCCGCATCGGCGCCGACGCCAGTATCGCCGTCGACGTGTCGGCGGCCGCAGCGACTGCCGACGCTCCCCCGGCGCAGGTGGGTGCTCCAATCGACAGAGGCCGTGGGTCAGACCACAAGGTGGGGTGGGGTGCTTACTGGGGTCGGGGGCCCGACTATACACGGTTGGATGACGTGTTGACCGGCGTCGGGTACTCCACCACACGGTGGGGTAAGGTGGTGACTGGGGTCGCGGCCCCACCACACGGTGGGGTGTCGTGCTGACCAGAGTCAGAGGGTCGACCACACGGTGGGGTGACATGCTGACCAGGGTCGGGGGCCCGACCACACGGTTGGTGACGTGTTGACCGGGGTAGCTTGTTGACTTGACGTGTTGACTTGACGTGTTGACCGACTTCGTTGGGCATCCCCTCCGGGCAATGGTGGATCCGGATCTTGTCCAGATGAATTACAGTGAAGGGCCTCTTAAAGCACGTGGTGACAGGATGTTCATTCGTGCCTATAGTAGTAATCCTCCGAATGTCTGTGAGAGTTATTTCGCGCTATGTGACACTTCGAGTGTGAAATTGGACACTTACTGAAATTGGCACAAAAAATGAGAAGCTGGAGCGTTGCAATTCTTTGTTTCACTGTGATTTATTTATTTCATGCTTTGCTTGATGAAACGTATTTTTCGAAATTCTGGAACTCGTGGGTGACTAGATAAAATGAAGTCAACCGCAATGCCGAAACGTGGTCGGTACTACGCAATTATGATACCCGTTTTAACCAATGATAATTCAACGACGAATTGCGAGTAACGCCGGACTTTGAATCAATATGTCGCAAGTAGCAGAAAAATAAACAGATCGGGACGACGCAACCACCATTTCCATGACAAGAAGCATGCAGTGGTCTGCCGGAAGTCATGTAGCGGTCTGCCGTACACTATTTGCGGTCTGCCATACACTATGTAGCGATCTGCCGTAAACTATGTGGCGGTCTGACGTACACTATGTGGCGGTCTGCCATAAACCATGTGGCGGTCTTCCGCAAACTATGTGGCGGTCAGTCGTAAACTATGTGGCGGTCTGCCGTAAACTATGTGGCGGTCTGCCGTAAACTATGTGGGGGTCTGTCGTACACTATGTAATGGTATGCCGTACACTATGTGGTGGTCTGCCGTAAACCATGCAGCGGTTTGCAGTAAATCTGTCCTACATTATGTGGCGCTCTGCCCTACATTATGTGGCGGTCTGCCGTAAATCATGGAATATGGGGACGGATCTGTGGCTTCACTGTCAACCGACACCTTTAGTCCGCTGGATCCTTTAGTCACCTTTAGTTCGGTTCACTTTCCCCTTATACCATGTTCATCACTTTCCCCTATACCATTTTGTCCGTGGTTATGCTTGCATATCATTATTATCTGACCTATTCTCCGGGAGACGAAAAAGAGAGTCAACAAGAGTTATCTACTAGTCTGTCCTTTATAGCGGAACACCTTATCGGTTAACCTTGAATCGTATTTAATGCTTCTCGCCAGAATATTGAAAAACGTCTGATTCGGTGCTTGGACGTATTCATCCCGTGCATTCCTGAACTATTCAATGCATAGTCCATCCTAAGAACATGTACTACCACGTTTGTGGTGTTTTAATTCCAGCATTTTTTCGGGAGAGGTGCGATCTGATCAGATGATATATGCCATTTGGCCTGCTTGAGGTGTGCATGCATGCATGTAGTGCCTCACTTCCATCTGCTCTACTTAGATTAGCGAATACGGCCACTGTCTAGTGTACAAAACATCACAGGACAATCGAAATTTGGTCAGACATAATTCCAAACTTCCAAATCTGAAGAGATCAGAGCACTTCAAGTACCTTGAAGACGTTACTCCTACGGTATGACAGGCTAGTGATGGCACTCACAAAATTTGATCCGCAGGTCGACATAACAAGTTTATATTGTGAGGAGCTATCAAAGTCAGTCAGATATTCATGCGTTATGTTCATAAGTGCTAGCTTCAAGCCAACATCAATGGCCAAAACACATAAGATACATACTTTGCGCTACCAAAGATGCACATGAATGGCAAAGGCGGGTCGAGGGTAGGATAGTGGGGGATTGTCGTGGCATTCAAATACTAATGAAACAAACCCCTGGACACCACCACAGCATTGTTCATTTCTAAAGAATTCCAAGGGTAAAATAATGATAGCAATTTAAGCACGGATGGGTCGTAGTCAGCTTGGGAGAGAAAGGCATCTATGCCAGTTATGCTCAAGAAAGTGCAATGTCCATGGTAGTTAGAGAGTAGGCAAGCCTGGCTGCCCCTCGGATATTCACGCGTGAAGATATTCCAATGATTTATCCGCTGACTGACAAACGGGATGTTGCGGCTAGAGGCGGATCCAGGGAAAACAAATGAGGCGGCATCCCATTGTCGTGTACCTGACGTCGCTTATCTTGTTAATTTTCATTTGCAGATCTACATTCCGAATCATATTAGCAAAAATAGCCTGGTTTATGAAGACAAATTGAGTTGATTGCAAAACGACTTTTCAGTGGCCAAAATTGTTCCCATCATTGCTGTTACCGTGGATAGGACTATGAATTTTGAAAACGACCCTCATTAGCCCACAGTTGAAAGCACTATACGTTAGGCGTCATGAGCGGACATAATACCAGTGGCGCCGCCCTGGTGGTGGGTTTGTGAAGGAACACCACCAGAGTGGGCTTGCTCTGATTAATGTTATATTCTGGTTTCTTATGGAAGGTGCAAGTGATTTTCAATTGCCAAATGTGAACGACAAATGTGAAACAAGCTCTATTATGATGTGTAGTACGTTTTACTATCAACTCATTTCACCCTGTCACTGTGTCCTTCAAGTGAAATGGGAGCAATTGGTCACTAAACGTCTTGTGATCAAAACGCGTCATACATATTCTGTGTGATGTGTTGACAATTTTCAATGTTCTTTTCTAAGCTAAAATCGAACGTGTTACATTTTTATATCGTCTTGAATAACATCCATGAATGTTTAACCCTATCACTTTTGCACTGATGTTATGCATTATCGAATCAATTTCCAATGGTCTAAAGTAAACCGGCATATAATGAGTTGCCTTCTGATGCCATACTGAACTACATTTAGAAATATCTAACGTTATCAATTTTGCGCTCAATTCCAGGATTTGTGTCTCGAAATATTACATTACATTTCTTTTAGGCGTATATCAGATGTTTGACATAAGCGAATTTATTTCCAATTGTTTAAATTAAACAGACATGAAAACAGCTGTTTTTTGATGCCATACTCGACTACTTTTATATATATTTAACCCTGTAATTCTTGTACTCAACTCCAGGATTTCTCTATCGAATTATCATATTGTATTCCTTTTATTTGTATATAAGATGTTCTACATTAGCGAATTAATTTTCACTGGTCTCAAATATTCCGGCATTATTGAGGTTCCGTCATGGCTCGATGCACGTCAAGCGCCGACAGTTGCTACCCAGAGGATCCGGAGGGCCGCCGAGCGGTGTCATGACAAAAAGTAAAGTTCCACCCTTCAACCGTACTGAACAATATCGGTTCTACCACACCGAAATGGTGTAGGAGAACTTCCCAGTTGTATATGCAATCTTTTCATTCAACGCCCATTAGCGTAATGTTCTTAAACAATATCGAGGAAGCCTGTTGTCATCAACTGCATTGGTGGCGCAACTCATGCCAGGCATATCACCTATCGTTTCAAGTCTGAAAATATGTCTGTAACTTTGGTATTGGATCCCATTAACCCGTCCCGTCTCGAGTGGGGGTGGGGTCTTCCTCCCCCTCAGGTTTGTCGCAGGCAGTGGACAAACGGCGCGTGGCAGCGCGCCCAAATTTGGCATACCTTTTCCCACATCAATTTGGTATGCTGTTTCAAAATTTTGATGTCAGGTCATCTAGGGCCAACGAGTTAGTCAAGGTCAAGTGAGGTCACCTCCACAAAAGTTCAACCAGTCGTCACGCTTTAACGGATAAAGATATTTTAATGACACGTTCAGCGTTTGCTTACCATTAGGGATGCAACAGAACGTACGAGTGAATTTTTTCTTTTTCTTTTTCGACTACATATAATTTTTGCATATTTGCCAACTTGCATTTCAAATAGAGGATTCTGGCTAAAGTAAGAATTTTGTATAAGCGCAAGTTGACTTCCAACAACCTTCCTCAGTCTGCTCTACCCATTGGAAAAGGAAAATTAAGGAAAACTTGAAAACTCAAAATTTTAATATAAAAAAATCGTATTTTGAGGGGCCAACAAAATTATAGCCCTGGTCGAATTCACTGTCCTTTTCTCATTCCAAATACTTTCTTTTCACATATCCCTCAAAATGAACTCCCCAGAGCCAAAAACATAATGTAAGTCGTGAAAAGTCGTGAAAATCTAGCCCCCCTGGCGACGTCACTTTTGTGGGTAAATTGTATTGGGGGTAGACCCGGACCATACTCGTCGAGGGCTTTCCGATGACACCTCTTTCGTTTCTGTGCGATGTTTAGTTTGGATTTTAGAGGGGGTTACTACCCCCCCCCGCTCCCAGAGTCGGGGTGTGAGGATCTGACCGGAAGGACGACGCGGGTTAACATTCAAGGAAAGGGTCGCGCACCACCATATTATGAACGGCGGCGGACTGCCGGGGACGGGCCGGGGACCGACGGCGTCGCCGCCGTCGGCGGCTGTCTATGGTGGAAAATAGTACCAAGAGCTAATACGCAAGGTAACAACATGCGCAATATATCACTGTAAGTGGCAATGAAGTCGACGTCTGAAGGCAAGTTACCTTTCATAAATGCACTTCGCATTATGTTTTATGGACACAGAGTCTCATAATTTGTAACTATGTCCTTCGCGCACGCACTAGCGAGCACCCGGGCACGCCTACCGCGGGTGCATGCTTTGGAGTTGTTGAATGGCATCACTGACCTGGAATCGATTGGAAGCTGTTGGGTCCGGATATGATTATATACCTATGAGGTATATTACAACAACTATCATTATTTCCACTTGTTTGTATGCTGCATCCGCTGTTTTCTAAAATGTTGGTATTTTATTTGATAAAAGGGCTCTTAAAGATGCAGACTTTCGAAGTAGATTGGATACAAAATTGTTTATTGATAGGCGAGATATACATGGGGTGAATAAGCCATCAATGAACAATGGCTTGATTCTGCATGGTTTTGGTGGGGATGTAGGAGTGTATTGTAATCGAACCACAGTAGAGTATGCTCAGAGATACCCCTACGAAAGCCCGTGGAGTCCAGTCAGATAACACTGCTGGGCATGTACCACAGGTGCCAATTTCATCCTACGATAGGTGCTAACTGCAGCCTACCACAAGTGCCAACTACAGCCTACCACAGGTGCCAACTGCGTCCTACCACATAGGCACCTTAATCCGCTCACTGTTTCTCAGGTTAGAAACTGCCATTTTGTTTGTCATGATTGGTTGAAATCACAAGATGCGCTTGGAAACACAGGAGATGCAACAGACCCGCGGAATATGTCCCTCATCTCGTGATGTGGTGAAACTGAAGCATACAATGAAAGTATCTGCCTGAATGGATGTGTGGTTTAAGTTTACCGATATTACATGGTCTGTGTGCCACTTTGCACACCGACGTTAACCTTCGGAGGACAAACGATGATGCGGATTTTTTATTCACTTCCCAAATGCCTGCCACTGAAGACAGGGCGGATAAAAACATGAGTGCCAAACGGGAGCGGCACTGATGATGTACAAATATATACCAATAGAGAATATGTAGTTCCAGTGGTAGATATGTATACAGGTACACACCATATAATTTTGTATCGATATTTGTGCTTTTTCCAGGTTCCGTGTGGCTTGTACCATTTTGCGAACGGTGCCTTTGTCGGGTGTTTTTAGATTGCAAATTAAGTAACCAAAGTTACAAATATGTCAACGTTTTGAAAACTGTAAATGATTAATCTTCGGAATCATTGGCCTTCCGTATGACAGCATGTTCGAGATGCAATTCACTTCCAAGCACACTGTCGCACTATGTATAGCACTACCCCATCACTGATTCGCAGAATTGTTACAAGTCACATTTCGTACCACGTTTTTGGCACGACGTACAACGGCGAGGAGGCGTCGCACGATCTGATTGTCTCCTACGATGTGCTGCCTCCCCACAGGGCTAGTGTAATGCATGATTTAGTGTTGAGAATGAGTTTATGTCATGGATAAATAGTGCTTTGGATACCGAACGGCCTTTTTGTTTGTCATGTCATTTGTTTGTCTTTTTAGAGTAGTTTATCTCTGATCAGAGTCGTTCAATCCACCTGACTGCAGTTTTTCTCTCGTCACTACCCTTGCCAATCTGAACATCTGATCTTGCAATGCTACCCATCCAGTTTGTTTAATTGTCACGAACTAGTCGTTGGTAGATACAATGTTAAGCTGCTATGCGGCGGAATACACGCATCGTCGTCCTCGTAGGTGTCATAGATTCAGCACAAGGCCAATGTTTTTTTTTCGTCGTCGTCAAGGGTTTGCCCTTTAGAAGAGCATGCATTGGCTAACATTTGTGCCGAACACTTACGTCGGAGCCCATTCGGCGTTGGCGCTGGACTCAAACTTGCGTCTTCGGATCGGAGATCGGACGGGTTTCCGACCGCGTTACTCAGGACGACAGTCGCGACCGAGTCATGGTCGGCTCTGCTGGGGATGGCAAAGTCGGACACAAATGTTCACGGCGATCTCATAGGCAACAAACAAATGGCTGCCTACAACACTGTGTGAACGTAGAACGTAATATGCAAGTGCACTACAATATGTGTACGTGCAATAGACGTGATATTTGCTAAACGTGATAGACATGTAGTAGACATGACGATTTGTGTCGCCTCTTTGGCAGGACATTTGTTAACCAACAGCTACCCGTATTTGGAATGCTAAGCATAACCTGGTGTATCACCCGGGATATCGTTTTGTCATACCTGGCTAGCAGTCAGGTATCACGAACTGGCAATGCATTGTGCTGTCTCGACCTCCCTCATCTAGCCGCACTAATGCCGGACCGCAACCGTGTTCTTAGTATCGTCTCGAGCATGAATGCTCCTCGAAGAGCATGCGTAGCCATTTTTTTAAGGTTGAGATACTGCCTGAAAGCGATTCTCCAAATCGAGGACACAAAGAAAAGTGCAGCTGTTTGGTTTTGAAATCGTTTGGGATGGCAAGCATCCTTCATAAAGCTGATCTGCGCGACAAGCAGGTTTCACCCAATGAAGAGGTGGACATAGAAATTATGGGTTGCTTAAACTTAATGCATGCAATTAATGGAGATCAATAAGTGCCAACATGACATCTAGCTTTCTGTTCACTCTTGGTGTTCAATGCATGCAAGCAATCACAAAAGACTGAAACTCCAGCTTCAGCCAACGATGTCTTTGTTTCTGGTAGCACATCAAGTAAGTCATACCTACCGCATTTAACGCTTATACTGCCAACCATCCTTACATATTACGGCGAAACTTTCCTTCTCCGTGCCTGTTTCCGCCCGACAAGAGCCATATCATAGTTCGTTTGCACGTAAAGTGGTGTGTCATTTAGCATCGTGAGTGGATTCATCATTCCGAGCGTATTTTTTTGCCTTGCTCTTCTAAAACAACATTACATTATTTACGTAAAACAGTTGGTTTGTTGAAAATATATATATATCTCTGCACGCGGACCTTGAACATTTCAGGCACTTGAATATTCCAGGCACCAATACACCGCGACAACCATAGGGTCCTACGCCGATAAATCGCCTTTCATTTGCTGCACTTCAATCGCCTCTCTTTCTACGTTTAACGCGACCGCAAACGCCCGTCTATTTTGATTACAACAGCATGGAGCTAAATGCTGACATAGCCGTCATGAATGCCGGGGTGGTCGATGCAAAGGCATTCGCCCAACATATTTCATCACTTTCTCTTCGCGGCTGGTGAAGAGAAAATTAAACTAGGTTGGTCTTGACCAGCCCACATCTGTCATCTTACAACTGAAAATCTGCACCAGCCGGAGCGTGCAAGTCCGGACCTTGCTATCCAGATATGTTGTACTTCACATTGCCGGTTAATGGAGAACTCACCGCCATTGGTCATGCTAGAGTCATGGCTAACACCTGTAAGCGACACGTAAAGCTCCCACGGCACAGGGGCAATGGTGCTACCAATGGATTATACGTGGAAGAGGAGCGTCGCAGATGGCATTGTTGATCTGCTAATGACTGAATGAACTAGCACAATACATTTCGTCATGGCATCCTGCATAATAAATTAAGGGATGGGCTGCTATCGGTGCGTCATATCGTTTGGGTTCAGCGCAACACACACCCTACGTAGTGTGCACGTCTCATTCGTCTGAGTTATATTTACATCGCGGAGCGATGTTGTAACGCCTTGTCAGCACTACAGGAAATATTGCCAATTTATGTCACGAAATATTCAACCCGTGCGACATGCATTGCTCAACTTTCCTGATCATTAGAACGATCGGTTGGATAACTTGTATGTTTATTGTGGGCGCACAGTTGCAATGTATATCGAAACCGCTTCAACGAAAGCTATTTTGGGTATTGGAACAAATATGTTGCACTGCAATTTCCTACCTTGGCCCGCACACAGATAAAAATGATATCGATCACATTCGTTTGAGGCGTCATGAGTTGTACGTAAACGACACCCCAGCAGCTGACGCTTCTGTTCAGCCTGACTTGATAGGCCTTGGATTACAGAATCTTTTTCGTATTCTCTCATTCCTACCAGGCCTTCCTGAGTTCAAATTTAAACAGCTGGTACACCACGCGCTCTCTGCTTGTCGTGCCAGAGCGGCTATACGGCAGTGTTGGTCGCAACAGGGGGGGGGATCGAGAAGACACACGGTTTTTCGGGTCTAGGGAAAAACAATGTAACATTTGTTTTGTTGAACTACTGTGCAGATGTTCTGCTGACATCAATCTGACGTACATCCTGACAATTTATGGATCAGGCCCCCAGCCTGGGTGAGTAACGACCCTTTGGGAAAGCCTGCGCCTCAGAACCGGTCATGCTCCGCGATTCCCGGGATGACGTTCATGTTTTACACCTTGAAATACTGGTTTAAGATTCCACACCCATAAACGCCTTCTTTGCTTCAGAAATACCGTGCCCGGAATTTGACGGGTTGGCATGATGTCGATGTGACCTTGCACTTGACCTTGGATTGTATCTCTTTTACAGATGTTAATGAACATTACTTTAATGGAGTCGCAACTCCGGGTATCACTAGCATCAAAGTAAGCGTGCTAAAACTTGAAAAACGAGCGTCTGCCGTGTTTTGAACCTAAGCCCATGTAATATAAGGCTTTTCCATTGCTACTTGTACACTGGAATTTACAACTTAAAATGTTTGGATTCATTACCAAGATGCCCGCGCCTATATCGCAACATTCACTCTGGATACCATCTGTTTGATGACCGGTCAGACTAAGCTTCAAAAACGACAGCGCCCGCCAGTGACTGAACTGCAATTTGTTCTCTGGGAAGCAAGCGACCTGGCTCCTGGCTGTAGCGACGTGTATGTGTACTTTTTGGCGTCTTGACTGATGTTCACAGGTTTTATTTGGTTTAGACTCCTCCACAGTTCGATAGGCGTTGTCATTGAGTCTGTATTATCTTGTGGGCGACCATGACACATCTATGAATGAAATTAATGCGAAATGTACATAACGTTCAATCTAGGCGTCGCTTTCATTCTTACTTTTTCCATACTCTTACACACTGCACTTAGGGGCGCAAATGATCAAGTCTGGTTGAAACACCCTGAAGCCAAAATAACTAACACTGAGACTCACACAGGCATATGCACACACGCAAGGTACGAGTTAATTTCACCTCAAATGATATATATTATAGGGTTTATAAGGTTATAAACGTTAGCTGGAGCAACACTATGTAAGATACATTGATAATCGTTCTGGGCTCGTAGCAGCTCGGTTGCTAAATGGTATATTAAATCAGCGAACGATTAATCACGTTGCAAAACCTCAGATACAGAGCAAGGGCAGTGAGAACGTTGGTGCTTCGATGCAAAACAAAATTAAGCCTAATAGGACACTGCGAAAGCATTACGATCGAATAGTTCTCCCCCTCCCTGCAGATTACCACCGGTTAATATTAGCCACTCTCCAGATGGTCGAGCATTCTAAGTATCTATATAGATTCAGCTCTTGTCACGACTTTCTAATATAATACGATTTCACCAGCTTCCTTCTCACAAACTAGGTTTCCCGTCCGAAAATAGCCACGTCGTTCCGGCGGATAACCCAGTGTCTACAGCTTGTTCGAGGACCTCGGACTTCTTTGGCGGGGTCTGGAGAGGACGTTCCAGAGTTCCCCCAGGTGTTTGTCCAGCTGCCGACCACACTTTCCCGTGTACGTTGCGCTACGCTCGGAGGGCAGCTGGTAGACGATCCCAGAGCTATGTTCCCGACCTCTGCAGTCTTTCAAACGTCGACCGAATCTGCACTCCAGGGATTGTCCGTAAACGTGAGCGATGCCAACTCGCCGAGCCCCGAGACTGCGTTCCAGACGCTCTTCAGCGCCGGGAGAAGTGATACGTACCTCGGCTTGGCTTCTGCTTTATTTGGTTCGTCTCGTGCAATAGTCAGGCAAGCAATTGTTCCGGCTTTATCGTGCAGCCCACGTAGCGCTCTTCGGTATCCGTTAGCGGCGAAGGCCCTGCCAGCGGTGGATAATTAGGAGTTGTTGCTGTTTTCCTGGCACGTGTTTTCGGGCGCCTGCATTGAGGCACTTCTTGCGTCTCATTTCTTGCTTCGTTCGGTGAGCGGGCTTCCTGTAGACGGAGGTGCGGAATCGTCCCTCAGGTCTATGCAGGCTCACATCGAGGAAAGCAAGACGTCCGTTGCTCTCCCGTCAGAGCCCCGAAAGCTTAGCCAATTGTTTTGAAAACGGTTATCCCAGCCAACTGATGCATCTCATTTGTTGCTAAAATCGAAAATCATGATCATTGTACCAGATAAAACTGTTTTAGACACCCATGTTTGTATGGTTTATTTCAAGCTTTCATGGCATAAATAACATTAGACCTGCATTGCACGACAAAACTTACCCCATGGAACCAAAGGTATGAATCTATCATAGGGAAAGTGGGGGTCAACCTATGTTGTTGGCATATGATTACTTGCGTGTTTTTCTGGCTCATGCACTTGCATATATATTGAAATGAAGAATACTACATAGTTTCCATTTGGCTGTTAATACAACGCGCATTCGTTATATTTGTAGCTGAGTACAGGTCAATGACCTAAGGTCAGTACCAATTTCGGGACATGATGTGATACTGCATTTCTTTTTTGGTTGTAACAAGCACACAGTTTGCTATGAAATGGTGTGAGCTTTAACTGTGTATTCTTTATATACATGGAGATATAAAATGTTGCTAAGACGTCTTTTAATGCCATTTTGAATCCCAAAATTAGTTACCATAACAGTGGGTCGATTTGCAATTAATCGTCGAGGTCTTCCCGAAGATTCACGGTTCACATTTGTGTACCGTTTAGGTTGGAAGTTAGGTGGGGTCTAAAACAACTCCCTCTCCTCCAGAGATCTGACCGGATCCTAATAAGCCTTTAACATCACGTGCGGGCTAAAGGTTGATACACTTCCCAAGTTGATGCAAAATTGCCTATCTATGTATGTTTCAAGTTCCTCACACAAACTCGTCTTTGCCGTGTTAATTGTGCTTACTTCGTGCCTGCAAAATCCTGGATTTTCTCAAAATCTGGGGTGGTGATATCTAAGTGTTTTGGAAATTTCCAACTTCATTATCGTAAATGATATCATAAGGTCCGGAATACAAGGGTGCCACTTCTCTTTTTCTGGCTTATTCAGTACTATAATTCAAACTTCTGACTGATACAATGGACAAGTTTCATGTCGGGACAAACCTTTTAATTTTTTTTTTCTCAAGTTTCACTGATGATTGTTTTATACTAAAGACGACGGTGGTATCCATGTATTTTTTAAAGTCCTTAAAGCACTTAAATAATCTTTAAAATCACTTCAGAATGCCTCGCTTTGTGATTGGTCAAAATACTTGCGACGTCACGTATGTCGTGGGTTGCGAAAGTCGACTACCGGGCATTCGATTTTGCGCATAGGACGCTGCCGGTTAATCGTGACAGTCTTAGCTTAAATGGCAAACATGTTTGACCGAGAATGGACAGAATTGTACGGACGACAACCCAGATGGTAGTGGGCAACCCGACAACAGTGCTGCAGTATCAGTGCCCATGATCCAAGTTGTGAAGCAACGCAAACAGACTGCGAGACAACCCGTAAAGTTCTCTGAGAAACCCATGTTGCAAGAGCTTGTGGTGATGTCGACGCCGACCACAGCTCCGATTACCTCCCGTCAGATAGTGAGACCGAGGTGGATGATCATTTTCTAAATTATATATCCCGGCAGGTTATTGGGGCTCTGGTCAAAAGGCACCTATCTCGACATATCGGTGTGCCTCCACAGCACTTCTATATCGTTGGTCTATTAGCCAATAGGATTAAATATATAAACAGAGGTCAGGCATTGACAACGGAAGATTTAGTGCTTATGGTACTGATGCGCATAACATTAGACATGCCGAGTCACCTGCTCGCCGACCTGTTCGGTGTTGGCGTTGGTTGCCTGTCAAGGCTGCTAGCTCGTGTCGTGCCTGTGCTAGGGAGCTGTTCAGGCGAATTGGTTTCTTGATCTGAACAGCAACCGATCCGTGATAATCTGCCTCATGCATTTATGGAATTTTTTTTGTCTTGTGAAAGCATTATTAATTGCTTCGAGATTCAACTTGAGAAACAGGCTCACGCGGTCGCGCAGAGCATGTGATGGTCAGAGTGCAAAAGGTGCAATAGTGTAAAATGTCTCATTTCTGATACCCCTGACGGACTCAACTTTGTATCGGATGGTAAACCAGGGTGCGTCAGTGACATGGGCATCGTGTGCGCTTCAGAACACCTGGACTGTCTGCGCAACGGTGCAACCGATTCGGCAGATAGGGGTTTCAAAGAGTTGGAGAGCGAGGTAGTAAAATGCGGCTGTTCGTTAGTCAGGCCACCAAGCGTTCGAAAAAAAACTCTGAGCACAAAGTCATAAAGCGTGCAGACTTACTAAGAGCCACAGGGGCGCATCAGGGATAAGCTCCACAAACTCCAATGCACCGTTGCCATTGTGAAGATGTGAACGATCGCCGGGTTGCGGATGCACATCGAGCGCGTTATCGCGCGTTTGCGCGTGTTTAGGATGTTGGAGATGCATTCGTGTATTACAATATGCATTTAAGCATGTACACTGCATGTTGTAATATACAACATGCAATATATTATAGCATGCAGTGTCCAGCTTGCAGTGAAACATTGCCATGGAATGTCGGTTATCCCACCGTGGAGTAGAAATATAAAATACTTTTGAATATATAAACAACTTCTCTTTCACTGAAGGGGAAGCCATGATGTCCAGCTAAGCACATCTAATTTATGCCATGGCCCTTCCAATTATTTCACACATTTTGCTCAAAAACATTGTACAAGATCTTACTGTTTGTTCACATGGCACCACAATGCCCTGGTTTTGAAAGAGAAAGGTTAGCTGCTGAATTATCACCATAATAGGTTATCTACGTTTTTGAGCTTCATATTTTATTGAAAATCGATTATCTTAGTGCCACAAGCAATCACCTTGTTCTCCATGACGCGATTCAGTTCAAACACTTGGTGTAGAAATACCCGATCCAGACTACACTGTCTCTGGGTTGGCCGCTTCGAATCACGACATATCTGTCGTCATCACCACGAGTAGGTTGTTTAATCGAGGACAACACTTAACTGAAATAATTTAATTTGGCAGGAAATGCACCTTCTATTAGCAAAACATTTCAGTTTTGCATACAAAATATTGCATATGTTTTTCTTGCAACAAATACCCATTACTTGAAACTTGTCCATCTTCTAAGTTGCTTTTAATAATGCAGGAAGTCGCAAAAAAAGATATTGGTGTGGCTATGCTACATCTTACCTTCATGGCAATACTGACCTTACCTTCATCACAGTGATCACTACTGAATAATGACATGACCATTGACCAGCCATGATTATTTGTTATGTAGGCATGGCTCTTCAATTGGCAATTCAACCGGTGCATTGCCAACAGTTTCCAACACTGCACAGGATTCACTCTGATCCTATGGGATCCACTCGGATTTTACGGGTGCCACTCGGATTTTAAGGGATCCACTCGGATTTTAAGGGATCCTCTCAAGTCTTACAGGACCCACTCGGATCTCATAGGATGCATTCGGATCTTAACCCGAGCACGTCCTGGGGGGGGGGGGGCAGCTATCTGCCCCCTGCTGTTTTTCCTAATTTGCCGCCATACTCATCGAGGTAGCAAGGTCAAACATGGCCTTGCTAGCATGGCTACTCATTGGTCTTTTCTGCATATCCTCATACATGTTTAACCCTGGGTCGTCTTAGGTCAGGCCACCAGGTCAGGCGAAGTGACCCAACTACACTCGGAGTTCTAGATGGCATAACTTCCACAATAATTGGGCGATTAATTTCAAACTTATAACACCTCATGATCTTATCAGGGACCATAATATGTATATCGAGTTTTTTCGTAGCATTGACCTTAGGTCACGTCGCGGCCATGGCTTCCCCATCATAGAGTTATGGTAAAATATACAAATGTTTCCTGGTTACATATTTGCTCTCGAAATTATCTCACAACGGCTGTGGCATGTAGTTGGAAGTTATGCTCAATGTTACCGCTGACATTTTAGCTCAGTGACCTCACCAAGGTCATCTGAGGTCACCTGAGATCACTACACATTTCTGCGCATTATATCGCACTGCATTGAGCTAGAAGGTTGAAATTACTGTCATTGTGCTTGCATCGCCAAGACGTGTCGATTGATACATTACATGCCCTCACTAGGCTACTTCATGAACTTGACCTGAAGTCATGGTTTCGGTTGACCTGACCTTAAATCACACCGCCTATTGTCCATAGCACAATTTAAGGACTGTGGAATGGCGTTCGCCGTTTGTTTCTATCTGTTACAGGTCCTGATATATGTGTCAATATCTGCTCACCCCGGACATGCGAAGTTGGCGCTGACCGCCGGACGTGCGAGTGTTAACCCGCGCCGTCTTTCCTGTCAAATCCTCCCACCCCGTCTCGGGGGGGGGGGGCGGTTGAAGACCCCTCATCTAAAATCCAAACTAAGCATCGGACGAAAACGAAAGCGGTTTCATGGGAAAGCTCTCGGCGATTAGGGTTCGGATCCACCCTCAAAAACAATTTTCCCCAAACAGTGACGTCACCAGGGGGATAGATTTTCACGACTTTTCACGACTTACATTATGCTTTTGACTCTGGGAAGTTCATTTTGGGGGATATATGAAAAAACAAAAATTTATTTGGAATGAGAAAAGGAGAGCGAATTCGATCAGTGCTATAATTTTTTGTCCCCCCAAAAATGAAAATTTTTATTTTTTGAAAATTTCAAAATTTTGAGTTTTCAAGTTTTCTTAAATTTTCCTTTTCCAATTGGTAGAGCAAACCGAGAAACGTTGTTGGAAGTCAACTTGCCCTAATAAAAAATGCTTACTTTAGCCAAAATCCTGTATTTGAACTACAATTTGGCAAATACTCAAAATTTATATATAGTGAAAAACGAGAAAAAAATGACAAATTCAACTCATACGCTTTATTGCACCCGTAAAGACAACAAACGCTGAAAGGTTCATTAAAATATCTGTATCAGTTAAAGCGTGACGACTGGTTAAACTTCTTTGGAGGTGGCCTCACTTGACCTTGACTAACTCGATGACCCTAGATGACCTGACCTAAAAATTTTGAATCAGCATGTCAAATTGATGTGGGAAAAGGTATGCAAAATTTGGGTGCGCTGCCGTACGCCCAAATTTTATCTTAAAGGATCTATTCGGATCTTAAAGGACACATTCGAATCTTAAAGGACCCTTTCGGATACTACAGATCCACTCGGATTTACTGACGGTGCTCGCTAGCGATTTAGATGCGGTAGGCACAATGGCTGATGCGATGCTTTAGGCTATTCACAGTTACGGCGGCTTCGCGGGCTCTGCCAGAACGAGACTGATATGCAAACTCGATTTAGGTTCCGCGGTGAAAGAATATTGGCTGGGCCTTGAATACAGCGTCCTGAAACCTATGGAAGCTGTTTCCTCGGGTAAAGATGCTCAGTAGAGAAGGAGCGTTCGCTTCCGCTACATTATTATCTACTTGTAGCAACGAAGCTTATCGCCAGAGCAGCGACACGCAAAGTCCATCCATTTGCTTGCAAAGTCGTCGGCGGCCGTGTCGTCCGCATAAAAAGAACAGGTAACCTACCTAAAATGTGTAGGTTCCCTTGAATGTTTCCGTTGAAGCGGACGCACACACACACACACACACACACACACACACACACACACACACACACACACACACATCCAGACACACACACATATGTAAATATATATATATATATATATATCCTCGAGATTTTCCCGAGCATTGTAATTCACCAGAATCACCCCACCCCCATCCCGTTCGAGACAACTCCCTGGTGACGTCCCTGAACCAGCACCTTCACCACCCACACAATCTCCTCCGTATCAGATGACACCTATGGATCGGCTCGTCACTCTTACAGACCCGAACTACCCGAAACGATCGTGAATCGGCACCTCCATCAAACTGTCGAGACCCTGTTGACGGCAATGAGGAAGTTCGTCATTGACACTTTCAACCATCCGAGAGAAACTCCTGGCGACGCCACCGAATCGGCACCTCTACCCTCCGTCCTAGGGTGTGCACGGCTGGCGCTGCTTGCCGTCAGCTGGCTACATTGCCGACATCGCAGTCAGCACGAGGCCAGCATTGGGTCCCAGTTGGAATCGGACACATCACATCGGAGTCGGAAGTGGGTTTATCACGAAACATCTAAACATTGTGGCATCTCGAGGGGCAGCTCATTTTAAGCGAACGTCCTCCGTTTTTCAGCTAAGTTGGAACTGCCTGTAATAATTGTGTGCTTGTCTTAAAACAATATTTGTTCTGATAAAAGTGGCTATATTAAAATCGCTGCATTGCATGTTAATCTTCGACCATATTTCATACTGTATTTTGAAGCATTTGTGCACCGGCTCTGGATACCCTGTGTACGTCCCTGACATTCGGAAGTTGAAAACGGTACCATTTTTAAAGAAGACAAATCGTGCATATGTCATATGCTGATTGGTGTTGGCGAAACCTGCTATATGAAAAACTAAAATCAGACTTCTCTCCCCTTCTCTCTCTCTCCCTCCTCTCTCTATTTCTCTCTCTCCCTTGGCCTCTGTCTATCTCTCTCTCTCTCCCTCTCCCTGCATCTTCCTGTGCACAGTTCGCTACTTTCACAAAATGCGGATTATGTTGCTAGCAACCTAATGACCTTTTCACGAATAAACCTGAACCGCAAGTATTGAGCAATTGATTTCCAGTCTTAGGTGGTGATCTTGGCCTACTGTGAAGTGACTGGGTATAAAATAAATTCCAACAACTGCATTGTTTCGTCCCCTTGACACGTGTTCCTTCCTTTGTTGGTTATGCAGCCATGCAAACAAATTTGATTTGTCAATTTGTCCGCTACCATCATCTCCAATGTTGAACCCAACTTCCATCTGATCATCTCCGTGGCCACTTAATGCTTTTCGTGACGCATCCTCTTTCGGGCGTGACGTCAGAGTCCACCGCGAAGGTCGCCGATTTGCGTGACTCCTGAGTGTTCCGCCTAGGTCGCCGATACACGTAACGCGCGTGACGTCAGAGTGTTCCGCGTACATCGCCGATGCACGTAACGCGCGTGAAGCATGTATTAACTAACACGCCTTCAATGCCAACAGTCCACTCCGCCAAGTGTGAACATATCTTTCCACTGCATGTATGGTTCGGCCATCTCGCGTCTTTCCACATCGGTTGAAACGTGAACACGTTCCACTTCGGGTGGGTGGAGCCAGGGTGTGAAGCACAGGGTACATAGTGCGTTCACCCCCACTACGCGTATCCTTTAGGTCCGAAATGGCCGGGCACATGACAGGATACCACAAATACAATATACCACCAGGCAATGCCACTACCACAAGATACCGCCCACGATACCGTTACCACAAGATACCACCCATGATAGCACTGCCACAAGATACCACCCGATATAACCCACAAGATACCACCCACGGCACCACTACCACAAGATACCACCCACGACACCACTACCACAGATACCACCCACAATAACACCGCCATAAGATACCACCCACGATACCATCACCGCAAGATTCAACCACGACAAGATACCACCACCACAAGATACTACCATCATAAGATACCACCACCACAAGATACCACCCACGATATCACTACCACAAGATACCACTCATGACACCACTACCACAGGATACCACCCACGACCCAACTACCACAAGATACCACCCACGATACCATTACCGCAAAATACCACCCACGACACCACTCCGCTGTGCAGGGCGTTCACCGAGCCCGCTCTGTTTTCAACTGAAACTGAGATGTTTAATACAACGAAGAATGGCTCTTAGATGCTCCTGGGTTTTAGACATTGCGTGAGACGAAATGTACGACCTCAATATACCAGGAGGTGCTGGGTTTACTCAACATCAAAAGTAGCGTTAGGGATCATGCTATATTACTCAACGTTTCGGCCAGGGGCCATCATCAGGAGTGATATAAAAAATGGCAGGGTTAACAATTGAAAAAACGCGGGAAGAAAGCGTGCAAAAATACACGTGAAACACAGAAAAGCATCTCCATTGCTGCAGACACTACAAGAAACTTCAAACCAGAAATCAACTAGGTCAAGATAAAATCCTCTGAGGATAACTTGTTTACGGACCCGCTGGCTGCTGGAGCTGTGAAGAATTGGAACCTTGGAAACTATGAATCTGGGGTAGAGCCTTTCATGTCTGCAGTTGATGAGGAAGATGATCCGTTCTTCGACACGTCCTAGCTTTTGATGCAAAATTGCAAATTGTGCCATTTCTTCCGTGAGGTCGCCACTGTTATACCATTGTTTAATACAACGAAGAATGGCTCTTAGATGCTCCTAGGTTTTAGACATTGCGTGAGACGAAATGTACGACCCTCAATATACCAGGAGGTGCTGGGTTAATTGTTAACCCTGCCATTTTTGTATCACTCCTGATGATGGCCCCTGGCCGAAACGTTGAGTAATATAGCATGATCCCTAACGCTACTTTTGATGTTGAGTAAACCCAGCACCTCCTGGTATATTGATGGTCGTACATTTCGTCTCACGAAACTGAGATGGGCCGTGTGACGAAGCCTCACGCCTGACCGGTCGGACATGGGCGGCAGGCGTCCGCCCCGTACACCCACCACCGGCTCAGGTGCTGCCGCCGAAGCAGCTCAGCCCGCTGAGACTCCCCGAGCAGCCTTCACTGCCCCGCGTCCGGTCGTACCGGCGCAGTTCGGCCGGCCCGTCCGGTGCGGACCGGCAATAAACACGGTGCCGCTGCCGACCACTGGTCACTAGTCACAACACACTGGTCACTACACACTGGCCACTACACACTGGTCACTATACACTGGTCACTATGCACTGGTCACTACACACTGGCCACTACACACTGGTCACTATACACTGGTCACTATGCACTGGTCACTATACACTGGTCACTATGCACTGGTCACTACACACTGGTCACTATACACTGGTCACTACACACTGGCTACTATTCACTGGTCACTACACACTGGTCACTATGCACTGGTCACTACACACTGGTCACTACACACTGGTCACTATACACTGGCCACTATACACTGGTCACTACACACTGGTCACTGTACACTGCTCACTATACAATGGTCACAACACACTGGTCACTACACACTGGCCACTACACACTGGCTACTATGCACTGGTCACTACACACTGGTCACTATGCACTGGTCACTACACACTGGTCACTATACAATGGTCACAACACACTGGTCACTACACACTGGCCACTACACACTGGCTACTATGCACTGGTCACTACACACTGGTCACTATGCACTGGTCACTACACACTGGTCACTGTACACTGGTCACTATACACTGATCACTACACACTGGTCACTACACACTGGTCACTATACACTGGTCACTATACACTGGCTACTATACACTGGTCACTATGCACTGGTCACTACACACTGGTCACTATACACTGGTCACTATACACTGGCTACTATACACTGGTCACTATACACTGGTCACTATACACTGGTCACTATACACTGGTCACTATACACTGCCCACTATACACTGGCCAATATGCACTGGTCACTATACACTGCCCACTATACACTGGTTACTATACACTGGTCACTGATCACTACCCACTGCCCACTATACACTGGTTACTATACACTGGTCACTGATCACTACACACTGCTCACTATGCACTGCCCACTATACACTGGTTACTATACACTGGTCACTGATCACTACACACTGGCCATTATACGCTGCTCACTATACACTGATCACTATACACTGGCCACTATACACTGATCACTATACACTGGCCACTATACACTGATCACTATACACTGGCCACTGTACACTGGCCACTATACACTGGTCACTATACACTGATCACTATACACTGGTCACTATACACTGGTCACTATACACTGGCCACTATACACTGATCACTATACACTGGCCACTGTACACTGGCCACTATACACTGGTCACTACACACTGGTCACTATACACTGGTCACTATACACTGGTCACTACACACTGGTCACTACACACTGATCACTATACACTGGTTACTATACACTGGTCACTGATCACTACACACTGGCCACTATACACTGTTCACTATACACTGGCCACTATACACTGGCCATTATACACTGGTCATTATAAACTGGTTACTATAAACTGCCCACTATACACTGGCCATTATACACTAGTCATTATACGCTGCTCACTATACACTGATCACTATACACTGGCCACTATACACTGATCACTATACACTGGCCACTATACACTGATCACTATACACTGGCCACTGTACACTGGCCACTATACACTGGTCACTATACACTGATCACTATACACTGGTCACTATACACTGGTCACTATACACTGGCCACTATACACTGATCACTATACACTGGCCACTGTACACTGGCCACTATACACTGGTCACTACACACTGGCCACTATACACTGGTCACTATACACTGGTCACTACACACTGGTCACTACACACTGATCACTATACACTGGTCACTATACACTGGTCACTATACACTGGTCACTATACACTGATCACTATACACTGGCCACTGTACACTGGCCACTATACACTGGTCACTATACACTGATCACTATACACTGGTCACTACACACTGGTCACTATACACTGGTCACTATACACTGGCCACTATACACTGATCACTATACACTGGCCACTGTACACTGGCCACTATACACTGGTCACTACACACTGGTCACTATACACTGGTCACTATACACTGGTCACTACACACTGGTCACTACACACTGATCACTATACACTGGTTACTATACACTGGTCACTGATCACTACACACTGGCCACTATACACTGTTCACTATACACTGGCCACTATACACTGGCCATTATACACTGGTCATTATAAACTGGTTACTATAAACTGCCCACTATACACTGGCCATTATACACTAGTCATTATACGCTGCTCACTATACACTGATCACTATACACTGGCCACTATACACTGATCACTATACACTGGCCACTATACACTGATCACTATACACTGGCCACTGTACACTGGCCACTATACACTGGTCACTATACACTGATCACTATACACTGGTCACTATACACTGGTCACTATACACTGGCCACTATACACTGATCACTATACACTGGCCACTGTACACTGGCCACTATACACTGGTCACTACACACTGGCCACTATACACTGGTCACTATACACTGGTCACTACACACTGGTCACTACACACTGATCACTATACACTGGTCACTATACACTGGTCACTATACACTGGTCACTATACACTGATCACTATACACTGGCCACTGTACACTGGCCACTATACACTGGTCACTATACACTGATCACTATACACTGATCACTACACACTGGTCACTATACACTGGTCACTAGTCACTGCACACTGGTCACTATACACTGGCCACTATACACTGGTCACTACACACTGATCACTATACACTGGTCACTATACACTGGCCACTATACACTGGCCACTATACACTGGTCACTATACACTGGCCACTATACACTGATCACTGGCCACTATACACTGATCACTGGCCACTATACACTGGTCACTACACACTGGTCACTATACACTGGTCACTATACACTGCCCACTATACACTGGCTACTATACACTGGTCACTATACACTGGTTACTATACACTGGTCACTGATCACTACACACCGGCCACTATGCACTGTTCACTATACACAGGCCACTATACACTGGTCATTATACACTGATCATTATACACTGGTCACTATACACTGGTCACTATACACTGGTCACTATACACTGATCACTATACACTGGCCACTGTACACTGGCCACTATACACTGGTCACTATGCACTGATCACTATACACTGGTCACTACACACTGGTCACTATACACTGGTAACTAGTCACTGCACACTGGTCACTATACACTGGCCACTATACACTGGTCACTATACACTGGTCACTATACACTGGCCACTATACACTGGTCACTATACACTGGTCACTATACACTGGTCACTATACACTGATCACTGGCCACTATACACTGATCACTGGCCACTATACACTGATCACTGGCCACTATACACTAGTCACTACACACTGGTCACTACACACTGATCACTATACACTGGTCACTATACACTGGCCACTATACACTGGCCACTATACACTGGTCACTATACACTGGCCACTATACACTGATCACTGGCCACTATACACTGATCACTGGCCACTATACACTGGTCACTACACACTGGTCACTATACACTGGTCACTATACACTGCCCACTATACCCTGGCTACTATACACTGGTCACTATACACTGGTTACTATACACTGGTCACTGATCACTACACACCGGCCACTATGCACTGTTCACTATACACAGGCCACTATACACTGGTCATTATACACTGATCATTATACACTGGTCACTATACACTGGTCACTATACACTGGTCACTATACACTGATCACTATACACTGGCCACTGTACACTGGCCACTATACACTGGTCACTATGCACTGATCACTATACACTGGTCACTACACACTGGTCACTATACACTGGTAACTAGTCACTGCACACTGGTCACTATACACTGGCCACTATACACTGGTCACTATACACTGGTCACTATACACTGGCCACTATACACTGGTCACTATACACTGGTCACTATACACTGGTCACTATACACTGATCACTGGCCACTATACACTGATCACTGGCCACTATACACTGATCACTGGTCACTATACACTAGTCACTACACACTGGTCACTACACACTGATCACTATACACTGGTCACTATACACTGGCCACTATACACTGGCCACTATACACTGGTTACTATACACTGGTCACTGATCACTACACACTGGCCACTATACACTGTTCACTATACACTGGCCACTATACACTGGTCATTATACACTGGTCACTATACACTGGTCACTATACACTGGTCACTATACACTGCCCACTATACACTGGTCACTACACACTGGTCACTACACACTGATCACTATACACTGGTCACTATACACTGGTCACTACACACTGGTCACTACACACTGGTCACTATACACTGGTCACTGATCACTACACACTGGCCACTATACACTGGTTACTATAAACTGGTCACTATACACTGCCCACTATACACTGGCTACTATACACTGGTCACTATACACTGGTCACTACACACTGGTCACTATACACTGGTCACTGATCACTACACACTGGCCACTATACACTGGTTACTATAAACTGGTCACTATACACTGCCCACTATACACTGGCTACTATACACTGGTCACTATACACTGGTCACTATACACTGGTCACTATACACTGGTCACTATACACTGTTCACTATACACTGGTAACTGGTCACTACACACTGGTCACTATACACTGTTCACTATACACTGGTCACTGGTCACTACACACTGGTCACTACACACTGGTCACTATACACTGGTCACTGGTCACTACACACTGGTCACTACACACTGGCCACTACACACTGGCTACTATGCACTGGTCACTACACACTGGTCACTATGCACTGGTCACTACACACTGGTCACTATACAATGGTCACAACACACTGGTCACTACACACTGGCCACTACACACTGGCTACTATGCACTGGTCACTACACACTGGTCACTATGCACTGGTCACTACACACTGGTCACTGTACACTGGTCACTATACACTGATCACTACACACTGGTCACTACACACTGGTCACTATACACTGGTCACTATACACTGGCTACTATACACTGGTCACTATGCACTGGTCACTACACACTGGTCACTATACACTGGTCACTATACACTGGCTACTATACACTGGTCACTATACACTGGTCACTATACACTGGTCACTATACACTGGTCACTATACACTGCCCACTATACACTGGCCAATATGCACTGGTCACTATACACTGCCCACTATACACTGGTTACTATACACTGGTCACTGATCACTACCCACTGCCCACTATACACTGGTTACTATACACTGGTCACTGATCACTACACACTGCTCACTATGCACTGCCCACTATACACTGGTTACTATACACTGGTCACTGATCACTACACACTGGCCATTATACGCTGCTCACTATACACTGATCACTAGCTACTATACACTGGTCACTAATCACTGGTAACTATACACTGGTCACTATACACTGGTTACTATACACTGGTCACTATACACTGGTCATTAATCACTGGTTACTATACACTGGTCACTATACACTGATCACTGGTCACTATACACTGATCACTGGCCACTATGCACTGATCACTGGCCATTATACACTGGTCACTATACACTGGTCACTATACACTGGTCACTATACACTGGCCACTATACACTGATCACTGGCCACTATACACTGGTCACTATACACTGGCTACTATACACTGGTCACTATACACTGGTTACTATACACTGGTCACTGATCACTACACACTGGCCACTATACACTGGTTACTATAAACTGGTCACTATACACTGCCCACTATACACTGGCTACTATACACTGGTCACTATACACTGGTTACTATACACTGGTCACTGATCACTACACACTGGCCACTATACACTGTTCACTATACACTGGCCACTATACACTGGTCATTATACACTGGTCACTATACACTGGCTACTATACACTGGTCACTGATCACTACACACTGGCCACTATACACTGTTCACTATACACTGGCCACTATACACTGGCCATTATACACTGGTCATTATAAACTGGTTACTATAAACTGCCCACTATACACTGGCCATTATACACTGGTCATTATACGCTGCTCACTATACACTGATCACTATACACTGGCCACTATACACTGATCACTATACACTGGCCACTATACACTGATCACTATACACTGGCCACTGTACACTGGCCACTATACACTGGTCACTATACACTGGCCACTATACACTGGCCACTATACACTGGTCACTATACACTGGTCACTATACACTGGTCACTATACACTGGTCACTATACACTGGTCACTATACACTGGCCACTATACACTGATCACTATACACTGGCCACTGTACACTGGCCACTATACACTGGTCACTACACACTGGTCACTATACACTGGTCACTATACACTGGTCACTACACACTGGTCACTACACACTGATCACTATACACTGGTTACTATACACTGGTCACTGATCACTACACACTGGCCACTATACACTGTTCACTATACACTGGCCACTATACACTGGCCATTATACACTGGTCATTATAAACTGGTTACTATAAACTGCCCACTATACACTGGCCATTATACACTAGTCATTATACGCTGCTCACTATACACTGATCACTATACACTGGCCACTATACACTGATCACTATACACTGGCCACTATACACTGATCACTATACACTGGCCACTGTACACTGGCCACTATACACTGGTCACTATACACTGATCACTATACACTGGTCACTTTACACTGGTCACTATACACTGGCCACTATACACTGATCACTATACACTGGCCACTGTACACTGGCCACTATACACTGGTCACTACACAGTGGCCACTATACACTGGTCACTATACACTGGTCACTACACACTGGTCACTACACACTGATCACTATACACTGGTCACTATACACTGGTCACTATACACTGGTCACTATACACTGCCCACTACACACTGGTCACTACACACTGGTCACTACACACTGGTCACTATACACTGGTCACTATACACTGGTCACTACACACTGGTCACTACACACTGGTCACTATACACTGGTCACTGATCACTACACACTGGCCACTATACACTGGTTACTATAAACTGGTCACTATACACTGCCCACTATACACTGGCTACTATACACTGGTCACTATACACTGGTCACTACACACTGGTCACTATACACTGGTCACTGATCACTACACACTGCCCACTATACACTGGCTACTATACACTGGTCACTATACACTGGTCACTATACACTGGTCACTATACACTGGTCACTATACACTGTTCACTATACACTGGTAACTGGTCACTACACACTGGTCACTATACACTGTTCACTATACACTGGTCACTGGTCACTACACACTGGTCACTACACACTGGTCACTATACACTGGTCACTATACACTGGTCACTGATCACTACACACTGGCCACTATACACTGGTTACTATAAACTGGTCACTATACAGTGCCCACTATACACTGGCTACTATACACTGGTCACTATACACTGGTTACTATACACTGGTCACTGATCACTACACACTGGCCACTATACACTGTTCACTATACACTGGCCACTATACACTGGTCATTATACACTGGTCACTATACACTGATCACTATAAACTGATCACTAGCTACTATACACTGGTCACTAATCACTGGTCACTATACACTGGTCACCATACACTGGTCACTATACACTGGTCATTAATCACTGGTTACTATACACTGGTCACTATACACTGATCACTGGCCACTATACACTGATCACTGGCCACTATACACTGGTCACTATACACTGGTCACTATACACTGGTCACTATGCACTGGCCAATATACACTGGCCAATATGCACTGGTCACTATACACTGCCCACTATACACTGGCTACTATACACTGGTCACTATACACTGGTCACTACACACTGGCCACTATACACTGATCACTGGCCACTATACACTGGTCACTATACACTGGTCACTATACACTGGTCACTACACACTGGTCACTATACACTGGCCACTATACACTGATCACTATACACTGGCCACTGTACACTGGCCACTATACACTGGTCACTATACACTGGTCACTATACACTGGTCACAATACACTGGCCACTATACACTGATCACTGGCCACTATACACTGATCACTGGCCACTATACACTGGTCACTATACACTGGCCACTATACACTGGTCACTATACACTGGCCACTATACACTGGTCACTGTACACTGGTCACTATACACTGGTCACTATACACTGGTCACTATACGCTGGTCATTAAATTGTCATTTTCGATATTCAGTTTGAAGATGTGTCCTGCAAACCAGGACGTGGACCCCCGCGCCTAGTGAGGGATCGCCAGCCACTCCATGCGTCATGTCCGCTTGGTTACTGATTTTTGACGTCATTCGTGACGTCATGGCTGACGCTTGGTTCACAACTGTGTTTCCCACCTAGAGCTTCGAGTGAGACTAACCTGTGATGAGCTCAGTGGTGATCTACTTTGGTTTTGCATTGATGTACATTGTACTCATATCTCGCAGAGTCCAGCACGTTGGTATACAGCATGCTGCAGCTGTGGACTACTGACCAGATTTTAAAAAAATCACATTCACAGGGTCGAAGCGGAAAACGTGGCCTACTTGATTACGTCATAATCCGTGACGTAGGATGACTCTTGATATTTTTTTTTCGCACGAGGTATGTTTGATGGTCGGTGTGGTAATTAGCGTGTGAAGGCACCGTGTTGCTTGGCTCCGGAATTATCAGTAAAGTGCTATAAGGTCGGGGAGGGTTGTTAAACGCCCTCCTCCAGTCCCCGTCGTGTAAAGTGACGAATATATATGGAACAAAGTGATCCAAACAACGCATGTAGATGTACCGAAGAAAGAGCAACGTAGAGAAACTCAAAGCAAATATCCAGTATGTTCCTTTCATGAGATCAAATTCAGCCGGCGAAAAGCTCATAACAAGAATGCCAATTATTATAAGAAGAATAATACAAAACAGGAATGCAATGGAAGAATACATTACTAGAAGGCAGAAATGACAATTATTTCGCATGTTGTATACAGTGACTAACTTTTTCACTGCGTTCATGGCAATCGCAAGGCACACGCTGGTGCTCAATCATATGTCCACTGAAGTTTGCACGGATTGGAAGATAATGAGCGAAGACAAACAGTGTGCACCTCACTGTTATGCAATCGCAATGTTGCGCAATCTTAGTGTCGAGCAACCTCAGTGTTATGCAACCTCAGCGTTGCGCAACCACAGTGTTGCGCAACCTCAGTGATGGACAACCTCGGGGTCCGCCAATAATTGTTAGCTTCGAATTGATGAGCTATAGCATGTACGTTATTGGCGACGCATGAAAAAGAACCTTGCATCGATTTTTCTTCCCTCCCTCGCCCCACCGACTCGTGGGCAATTATTGCGCCCTACTCGGTATAGACGAGAACTTGCGCATGTTCTTCATCGGCGTGACGTCACATGGCTGTGTCAATCAATGCCTGGGCAGAATCCGTCCATCCAGCTTCATTTTCCAAACAACCGCACTGCTTAGCACTGTGATTCAAACTTAAGTAATATACGTGGTCTGCAGAAGCGCAGCCAAGCCCCCCACTCCCCCTCCATTAGCAATTTTGGTATTTTCTCCATGAATACCCTCAACATACCGCATACAATCTGGTGTTTGGACCCACCGGTCTCCCTGGCCCCGGGGCGCTTCTCTGCCCGACGCTAACTTTTCCTCATCTAACTTTCTCGCCCTCGTCGATCAAGTTCGAATGGGCTTTTTGTTGGTGCCGGGAGAACGGCGGTACTTCTGGGTACTGGGATCGTGATGGATCCGGCCGGCAAACTAATATCTTCCTTAGACCGAATGGCATAGAGCATAGGTCACACAAAAGGATATTTTCGGGGGTCTGCATCTGTTACTTTGACTATTGTTCACCATTGTGCTAGTAACTTCATATTTCCTTTGCGAAGGATGATCATGCTATAAGGATGTTCACGTACGAAAATGAAATTCATATGATGTACGTTTCTGACGACTGGTGTTTCCAATCAAATGTATGGTGCAAGTGCGTCGTAATGGAGCAGAACTCAAAAATCGCACTTCGCCTGTGGTTTTGGTTTGGTGGAGCTTTCGCTCTACTGGTGGAGGTTGGGGGGGGGGATATTTTTATACCGGATTTGCAACGGCAACGGCCAGTGGCGATCTGTGGAGGTTAATGGAGCCAAGGGAGCAGACCAATTTTAAGGAAATATCGAGACTGTTATAAAAAGGATATGCAACAAAAATATACAAGGCGTGCCACGGTTCTTTCTGTCTCCGGCTCCTCCGCTTAAATTACACTACACCACCACCAATGCGGCCTACCCCGCCTCACGCCCATCGAGCTCGTGCTCGCAAGTCACGTGGCATGACGAAACGACGCTTGACCATCTGTCGGCTGAACCCACACTGTGTGAGCACGGGAAATACATCCATGAAACAATTTCCTTGAACAGCAATGGTGAGTACTTTAGGGAATTGTTTGGCATTAAAACGGATCACTGCATAACTCACAGCGCCACAAGGGAAGCACGCCCATTTTTTTTAAAGAGGAAGAACTTAAGGCCTGACACACGGAGTGACAATAGATGCATTATGAGTGTGGGTATTGCTTAGTATACTCTTGAATGAGCAAGTTCCCCCTCAATGTTAGCCTTGCTCTCCTCCACCAAATATAAATAAGAGTTAACATGGGGTCACATGGGGTATACCACCCTCTCTTCCTCTCCACCACAACCGCCAATTCATTTGGGTCCGCCCATTTTCTTCATGTACCCCAACGTTCACGTGCCACCATTTTTTTTATTCTCAGAAATCAACGCCCATGAATTATTAGTGAAAACCTGTGGCGTTCGAGCCTCACCGGACCGCTTCAGCCCTGGTCGGGTCTGAACCTGGAAGGGTCTGAACCTGGTCGGGTCTGAACCTGGTCGGGTCTGAACCTGGTCGGGTCGGACCTCTGAGCTCAACTTGAGCCGTACATGCACGGCTGAAGGCCTGCTAATTAACAACTCCTGATCGCATCACATCTTGTCAACAAGAGATCGACTGCGAACGAGGCTGGCGCCCACACTAGTCTGGTGTCGTGTGCACGCGAGAAAGGTTCATCTGGCCGAACCGCCCTTGTCCGTCCTAGTGTGACCTGATCTGACGTGGCCTGACCTGATCCTATCGCCAGTCCTTCGTGATAAGCCGTGATACATCGATAGGGCCTGGAAGGGCGCAGACGGTGGCCAAGTAGTATCAAGAGTTTCCTGTGAGATGACGGGTATGTGGAACGAATGATTTTAATCGAAGTATGCGCTTGGAAGTATGGATATCAAAAGATGGTCAATGACAAATATAACTTGCTCTGCATATCATTTTCCCAAACGTTCCGACCCTGGTACCAGACATCCCATACCATTGGAATTCGTGTTGACAGTCGACAATCACGGAAGATCGGGATAGGCTTTTATATTGTAATGCCGTCTTCTCCATCTAATCTTCCACTCTTATTCATATCCGCAAGCTTTTTTTGTACCGTAATGTAGTCAAGCGGCGACATTATTACCCAGCATAATGAGTTTTATAATTAGGTCTCAAACTTTGCCTAACAAAGCCCCTTGAAAGCTAAGGAGAGTTCCTAAGGCTAACGATGGCTCAGTGGAATGTTGAGTGCCAGTGCCAGAGCTAGAAAGCCATTGAAGCTAGACAGATTGCCAAGGACTGGGAAGAACCCCTAATAGCTGCAGACTACCCCTGGAATATAATCACTGGATGGAAAATTATAACTGTGAGCTAAAGAGGACTGGACTGGGATGCCCAAAGGGCTTAGCAGGGGCCCCTTTCAGAATAACAGACCTCTTGAGATCTAAAGAGGTCTAAGTCTAAGGTCTAACCATCGCTAGCCTAAAGGCTAACGATGGTTGTGAGGAACACTGAGGGCCAGTTTCAGAACTAGAATGCCCTTGCTGGCCCGAAAGACCGTCGATGATTTGGTAGGTCCCCTGAAAGCCAGAGCGGACCGGTCTGTGGTACTCCTGAGACCTGGGAGGAAAACTGCGGGAGGAACAGAGCCGCCTAAGAGCTGAGAAGAGTTCCGAAAGCTAGCGACGCTTGCTAGATGCGATGACACCTGTTTCGGAGCTATATACTTCCACCCAAAGCCTTCGAAATTAATGTAACTGAAGTTCCATGCGTTTCGAAAAAGTGTGTGGGCTATTCAGATGTCTACACAGACCAATTCCTTGGTACGCCACTGAAACATGGACACATTATTCTGCAGATGAACAAGATTTGAACAGGATTGCAGTGAATTTAAACTGAATCACAGTGATATATGATGTATACTTGCCCGAAATTAGAGACACTATTTCCGCAGTCTGTATCCTCCACTGAATACTGAGCATAACTTTGAATGCGCTGTGCCGAAAATGGTCAAAATAAGTTTTTCATTTTTCTTTTAGTTTCTGCGTTTCCCGCGACAATTGGATGGGATGGAATATAGTATGGAATATTGTATGGAATATGGTACGGAATATGGTATGGAATAGGTATGGAACATGGTATGGAACATGGTATGGAATATGGTATGGAATATGGTATGGAATAGGTATGGAATATGGTATGGAATATGGTATGGAATATGGTATGGAATATGGTATGGAATATGGTATGGAATATGATATGGAATATGGTATGTAATATGGTATGGAATATGGTATGGAATATGGTATGGAATATGGTATGGAGTATGGTATGGAATATGGTATGGAATATGGTATGGAATATGGTATGGATATGGTATGGAATATGGTATGGAATATGGTATGGAATATGGTATGGAATATGGTATGGAATATGGTATGGAATATGGTATGGAATATGGTATGGAATATGGTATGGAATATGGTATGGAATATGGTATGGAATATGGTATGGAATATGGTATGGAATATGGTATGGAATATGGTATGGAATATGGTATGGAATACGGTATGGAGTATGATATGGACTATGGTATGGAATATGGTATGGAATATGGTATGCAACATGGTATGGAATATGGTATGGCATATGTTATGGAATATGGTATGAAATATGGTATGGAATATGGTATGGAATATGGTATGGAATATTGTATGGAATATTGTATAGAATATTGTATGGAATATGTTATGGAATATGGCATGGAATATGGTATGGAACATGGTATGGAATATGGTATGGAATATGGTATGGAATATTGTATGGAATTGGGTATGGAATATGGTATGGAATGTGGTATGCAATATGGCATGGAATATGGTATGGCATATGTTATGGAACATGGTATGGAATATGGTATGGAATATGGTATGGAATATGGTATGTAATATGGTATGGAATATGGTAGGGAATATGGTAGGGAATATGGTAGGGAATATGGTAGGGCATATGGTAGGGAATATGGTATGGAATATGGTATGGAATATGGTATGGAATATGGTATGGAATATGGTATGGAATATGGTATGGAATATGGTATGGAATATGGTATGGGATATGGTATGTAATATGGTATGGAATATGGTATGGAATATGGTATGGAATGTGGTATGGAATATGGTATGTAATATGGTATGTAATATGGTATGGAATGTGGTATGGAATATGATATGGAATATGGTATGGAATATGGCATGGAATATGGTATGGAATATGTCATGGAATATGATATGGAATATGGCATGGAATATGGCATGTAATATGGTATGGAATATTGTATGGAATTTAGTATGGCACAGGATATGGAATATGGCATGTAATGTGGAACATGGCATGGAATATGGAATGTGGTATTTAATATACAATATGATATGAAATATGGAATCGGGCATGAAATAATGAATATGGAACGTGCTATTTAACATACATTATTTGGAAATATGGAATATGTAATTAAAATCTAGAATATGGAATGTTGAATTTGGAATGAAATATGGAACATTGAATGGAATCTCGCATGGAATATGGAATTTGGCATGCAATATGCATGAAATATGACATTGAATATGACATGAAATATGACGCGGGGTATGGAATGTAACATGATATAAAATATTGCATGGAATATGGCATGTAATATGGCATGCACTATTGCATCGAATATGCGATGGAATATAGAATGGAACATGAAAGATGGAATTGCTCTCGTGTCCTTTGCTAGCCAGGTGTGGTGTTCAGTGTAATGCTGGCCCTGAATTCCTCCCCCTGCCCCTCCCCACCAGCGATTGCGTGCATATGAGCCGTAACGCCGGCCGTCCGTTACGCGAGTCAGCCGCCTGTGACGAACACCCCGGCGACAGGAAGCTGCTGGCGCGTGACGCCCAGTTTGTGCCACATCCGCACCAAATCCGCCACTAAATCGGCGGCGCAAATCGAAACCTCTCAAATCTGTGGCCCTCAACCCCAATGTCAGAAACCGACGCAGCGGCGTGTGTGTTTTTTTCTGCATGCTTCTTCCAGTTATACCTTTCTACCATAGTATGGCACCTGAGTGCATGGCAGTATTTCCACAGGATGCCAAATATCGGATCCATTGGCAACATCAACTTCTGTAGATGCCATAGTAGCTTTCCAAGACGGCACATTATATTCAAATACTTGACAGGGCATCGTGTGTTAGTTTGCACGGTAGGACACGGCTTCAACCTGAGCCGTTTCGGCCCTCCTACAGCCGTGGGTCAAAGCTCGTGCGTCGCAATTGTCGAGCGCGAATTGCATGGGCCAGCTAGACGAACAGGTGCAAGGGGCCGGCTAACGTGCTTTCTAACGGGCTTTCGCACTGCGAGTACAAAATCCAGCACCATGCCGTGATAATGGAGGACCTGTGGGCTGGCCGTCTCATTGCCACCATGCCGTGATGATGGAAACCCGTGGGCTGACCGCCACTGCGCCGTTCTTGGCGGCCAGTGAAAATATGAACGCATGCTATTATTCTTATGTCACATTCAATGCAAGCTTGCAGCAACGGATCCTACTTCAGAGATTCATTCATGCTATATGAGACCTCATGCACACATCTTATAAATACGACCAAGTCAACTAATCTGGCACGATGCGTTCAAATTTAAGTCACGTGCACATTGCACATGAGAGCGGGATTCGTAAGCAGTGCCTGTTATTTCGGCTTAAGCCCATTTAGAACCAACCCGATTAAGCCGATATTGGTTGCGCTGCCACCATTGCCGAAAGTAAGCTCCCCAACAAAAATGGTGCACGAATCTTACACCCAGGTACACTATGCTACATTCTTCAAATAGCAGGTTGCACAAACTTGCACGGTATTTCACGGCATCAGCTGTTCATTGCATTGTAACGGTTAATTTCACGGAACAGAAGTTCATTGGGACGACATTTAATCAATACCAAATTATCTGTAAGGCAAGAGAGCCACCATGTCTCCGGAAACCGAGGTGTGGCGCACAATCAATCGTGCCGTGCCGTGTTCCCTCCTTATCCAGGAAAATCCTCCTGGCAGCACGATAAAAGCAGGCACGTTTGAACTTGTCCACGCCAACAGCCTGCTTTCACCAACAACCACATGAGACTATCGGTGCTGTTCGTACCGGTCCCGGATGGCTACGAAGCGATACAAATCCTAGCGATCGGCGACCGGAAAACGCTCCGAGCCTCAAACATTGCTCGAACGAGCAGCAACGTCAAAGGTGAACACATGCGTTTTTGTTTTTCTGTCAGAGACATCACGAGCGGTTGAAAGCAAATAGCTTGCTAGTAGCCCTGCCCGAACTGCGCTGTCGACCTAACAGACAGCGAATCAGACGTTTATTGTTACTAAATAACCTGCTTTTCGTGTAGTCAGCGATTATATTATCTTGCTGTACTATCCTAATTCTGCTGTTCAGCGATTATATCAATTGTAAAGATGAATTGCAGCGTGACTCAAGGCGATTTTTTGTATTGATTTCTTGGAAACCCTAGCCCTTTGACGCTGACTTCGCTAGAAAGAACTTTAGGTTCTGCCTGAATCGTCTCTGATATCCCAATGTTTCACCTGTGTAGCTTATTCTCGTGGCGAGTGATCTAGGGGTAAGATCCAGTCTTCCATCCGAGAGGTTGTGGGTTCGAATCTTATCTGTCGTCACTTTTCGCCCAAGATCAATCGTGAGAGATTGGCGACGCTGTGTAACCCAAAACTGTCGACCGTCGCAAAACCAATAGTGACCGGTAAATAAAAATCCCCTTATTTTTAAAAACGGCACTTGTTCCCTTCGCCAAACGAATTTCAAATTTAGTTTTGGATGTGAAAACAGAATGTCACAAAGGGGCAAATTTCTGGGCTGACTACTATTCAGAAATATACCAGACATCAGTATGGCGTGCTCCAGGAACGTAGGACGAGCGAGGGTCGGATGCGGGTTACATTTATCTCGTGTTACATACGCAGGGCCGAGCGCCACACCTCACCAGAAACAGTTGTGGACCGAACCGCAACCACCGCCCCTTGGCAGCCAGAGAAAACGTGAACCACATCACGTTCATTTCGCTCCGAAATACATCAATTTTGGAAATATCCAAAGACTATTTTGGCAGCACCGTGCAATTAACTTTGCCATTGGAAACTTCACATCTGCCCATATACCTCCAGATCGGGTTCAAGAGGCCGGTAGTGTAATTAGTGCCTGCAACTTTAGGATGTTGGGCATTAAAAAATGCAACTGAACTGAGATAATAAATGCTAATTTTCATGCAGTGCAATTGGGACATGCGAAGCCTACATCACCATGTACTTCCGACAACACAATGGCAAGCTGGTTCGCACTTGCTTGAGAAGCTAAGCTAGGAGCTAATGGCCAAACATGCTCCGAAAGTACGACAAGACGATGTATGGCTGCAATGCAGGCTTCCTGTCGAACGTTTCTGTGTCGGCTCTGCTGCAGTCAGCGACCTGAAGGAGAGGAGCTCGCGTCGCAGTCTTTCGGGTTTGAGAAGCGGCGCTCTCTGAGTGCGCTGGCTGGAGTGTGGAGCGGTGGACACCTGACGGCGGACCCCTGGCGGCGGACCCCTGGTGGCGGACCCCTGGTGGCGGACCCCTGGCGACCCCTGGTGTACCCCTGATGGCGAACCCCTGGTGGATCCCTGGTGGGCGACCCCTGGTGGACCCCTGGTGACGGACCCCTGGTGGCGGACCCCTGGTGGGGGACTCCTGGCGGCGGACCCCTGGTGGTGTACCCCTGATGGCGAACCCCTGGTGGATCCCTGATGGCGAACCCCTGGTGGATCCCTGGTGGCCGAGCCCTGGTGGGCCCGTGGTGGGGGACTCCTGGTGGATCCCTGGCGGTGGACCCCTGGTGGACCCCTGGCGGCGGACCGCTGGTGGATCCCTGGCGAACCCGTGGCGGCGGAGCGCGGGGTCGGTCGATGGCAGCGCCCCTGGCGGCGGAGCGCGGAGTCAGTCGTGGCTGGCTGACCGGTCGCCGGTCGCCCTCGGGTCCGTCGATGGTAGCGCCCCTGGCGGAGGAGCTCGGGGCCAGTCGTGGCTGGCTGACCGGTCGCCGGTCGCGCTCGGGTCGGTCGATGGTAGCGCCCCTGGTGGCAGCCTGAAGCATGAGCTGCTGCCCGCCGGCTCGAGAACCAGGGGAAGACGTCCCAGTAAGCGTCCATCTCATCGGTAGTCGAAGGCGATCGCTGGCGACGTGGCGGTGGGAAAACAGCCCACTGCAGTTGTGGAAAACGGTGGTGCAAACTGGACTTTCGCAATAGGGGGGGGGGGGGATCAAAATGCAAGGAAATTGATAAGGGTTCCGGCGCACCAAGTGGAACGAAAATTTAGGGCTTTGTGAGTTGAAAATTCAAAAGTTTACAATTTGGTCTAGTGTGATTTTTTTTAGGGCTAAGGGGAACCCAGCCCACGGCAACTCATTGGTTGCGCCTCTGGCGGAAGACAGTGCCGGTGCCTCAGATGGTGCATCAGGTATGCCCATAAATCGGGGTTTTAGGTGCACTAAGGGGACTTGAAAGGTCAATATTATTGCTCCATACCCTCTTGTCCAATTGTCTCTCCAGCTCGATTCCTTGATGTGGCATCGAACACGTGAAAATAATCGTATAACCGTCGCACATCCCCTGAATCATGTTAAATGGTTGAAGTGAGCTCTTCCTGAGTGGGGAATATGCTGATAGGTTTTCTTGAAGGGCAGTCTTCCCTTACGGGACCCCACTCCCAAAGAAAAATACAGTTGAATAGTGCAGCGGATTGCCAATGGCTGCTTTTTTCATTTTCAATACTTCTTTCACTAGGTTCGCGGAGCCAAAATGCATGAGAGGGTAAATCGATATGTTTGGTGCCAAGACCTCAAGAGAGTGCGAGGAGCGCGCTCATCGTTATCAGTTGCTGCCCGGGCTAGAGCAGGGAGCTACACAATGATCCACCTATCCCTCGGTTGTTTATGCGAGCGCGAGCCTCGTTATCGATGTTGTCCAGCGCCTCGCAGTGCGTGGCCCTTTCAATGCCTTCTGTTAGCTTACGTTGGAAAGCTTCCTGGCTTATTCAGTTGCTATTCACTCGATTCAGACTCAGCGAACTCCATTATAGGAAAGTTGACGATTAATTTGCTGCCGCTAGGATCATTAGGACTCAATGTGGTCCTGCATAACTCGCGAACCTACGAGTTATGCAAGCTCCAGTTTGTTTCAATACACTGCCGCGAAGTTCTGCAATTACTTCGAAGTTCAAGCACGGTATGGCGTCGGACGTCGCCAGGAAGCTGTCGAGAGCAGGAACCGGAACATCAAACGGTTACTGTGCGCCATACCCGACTCTTGATGTACTAACTGGGAAACATTTCCTCCAGTGCATATATTTTTCGTTTAATTCAGAGTCGTGCGGCACACATGAACACAGCCCGGTTACATTTTCTTTCTCGCCACCCCACGTTTCCCTATTGCAGTTGTTGGAGAATAGGATGAACGCTTACCCCGATAATTGCGTTCATGACAAGATTGCTCTAATTGCTATCCGGGGCCTCGCACCAGGCCCGGCGAGAGCAGACAGAAAGCGCCAACGGCTGTTAAGATCAATTGATATCAGACGCAGGGTGAAGGAGAAAACATTTAGATCGCGTAAGCAGATCGGGTGTCGTAATGTCGATGCGAAAACCAAGGTGGGTAGCCTATGGTGTCCTGAGAGGGGAAATACGCAGTGGTGTGGCAGTGTGGGCTAGTCAGTCCTAGACTGCATTCATACAGCAAAGCACCTGAATGCATTGCAGAAGAGTCGGACTTCATGTACGGCGTCGACAGACGCAATGGGCAGAACACGTGCACTGAGTAGGAAAACAATATCCGCTTGAATGATTATGGACGTCCAACATTTGGCACCCGTATCATGCAATGCAGTTGCATTATTTAGTGTAGGAACGTCCGGTGAATCGACGAATCCGTTCCATCCATTACATTGCTCCAAAGCTTGACTGACATTGGGGATGATTATCCCAATTTCCCACTCGTGGAAAACAGACAGCCATGCCGCTCGATGCTCCTAGCGGACATGTTTAACACTACAATGATTGGTGCCGAAGCGCGTAGGTGGGGAACAATACGGGCCAATACCTGAATGCGCAACATATTAGCAGGCCTCGTGATCATTTATTTTGCAATTCGATAAGTCCTGTATCTTCAAGTCCACTTTTTGTGCACATGCCCCTTGTAAACGATTGCCAGTATGACTATTCGCCCACAATGTAAAAGATGACAATTTTACACCAGGCTGTCCCGATATTTTATCGACGAAAAGTGTAAATAAAAAACATACGACCGGGTTTTTGTTTGGAGATCAATTGTCAATGGTTTTAAAGTTCAATAAAATACTCAAATAAGTGTTGATGGAATTTCTAATCGGGTCAAGGCCACGGGTGGGCACCACGAGTGGCCACGGGTCAAGGCCACGGGTCAAGGCCACGGGTCAAGGCCACGGGTCAAGGCCACGGCAGGCACTCTGCCACAAAAAGACGACGGTCGAGATGTTGGCCTGTCGCCTGCCATGGCAGACGACCACACGGTTTGATTGCACCACCTGACGTCACATCCCTGGGATATACCTACCAGGGATCAAATCCGATCAGCAAATGAGGCGAACAAGAGCCGACCGTGCACGCCCTCCCCGGTGGCCAATCGGCTGTTCCCACTCGTCTGTCTGCTTTGATTCCGAGCGGTAGGCGCTCCAGCAATGAAAACTTTGGCTATTTTCTGATTATTCGTAGCCAAATCGAATGAATATCTCATGCTGGCAATCAGCCGGTAAAGCTCTGGCATCAGCAGCCCTCGGAATTCAAAGAGCCGGGCGGCGCGATGGCTGGACCGCCGCGTCGGCTGTCAGCCTGTCAACTGCGTGACGGGTGGCCCGTCCACTGTGTGGCAGGTGCCGCGTCAACTGTGTGACGGGTGGCCCGTCAACTGTGTGACAGCCGGCCCGTCAACTGTGTGGCGGGTGGCCAGTCAACAGTGTTACGGGTAACCCGTCAACTGTGTGACAGCCGGCCCGTCAACTGCATGGCGGGCGGTCCAATAACTGCGTGGCGGGTGACCCGTCAACTGCGTGACAGACGGCCCGTCAACTGCGTGACAGCGTCAACTCGGCCCGTCAACTGTGTGACGGAGTGGCCCGTCAACTGTGTGACGGGAGACACGTCAATGGCGTGATTGGCGGCTCGGCCGTGTGTGGGGCAGCTCACATGACGATTATGGAGAGTATGTTGGCGGCAGGCGCATATCACGGGGCATTCATCTCCCCTCAAGCCATGCTTCCTTCAAGGCGATAGTCAATAAGGGTCTAAATTTGAGCGACGTTTCACCAGACGGAACGAAGTATTTCTAGACATGTATGTAGTTATCGGCGTGGTGATGCTTGGTTGGTAGTGGTTGGTTGGTTGGCCGGTGGTTATTTATTTTACGACTATTTTACGACTCGTTGACTGCCATAGGTCTAATGGCGTCGACAATCTCTCACGCCAATTGGTCGCGCACGAAGTGTAGCGACAAGCGGGACTCGACCCCACAGCCTTTGGGATGGAAGACCGGCACCTTTATTTTAGACTACTCGCCACCTATATGCCTGCGTTTTCGCCACAAACGTCGGAGTGGAGTTGCGTGCCACGCTCGGTTGCTTACCAACTTAATCGATCTAAAAATTTAGAAACATGCTTGCAAACGTGGAGAGTTACGCACAAGCCTCAGAAGAATCCTCGCAAACTTTCAGTTCTGCCCCGGTGCAGACGGCTGTGCAGAGGCTATAGTGCCGTACGATGTTCTCGCCGGCTAGGTGACCGCCAGCCATCAGCCATCCCTGCACAACATTCTCAGCACCAACGATGATCCACCGGGCTACTTCTGTGCCAGCGTCGAGGAGCTCAGAAAGAGTGACGTCACTACCATAGCCAAATGAGGCAGAGCGCCGAGGTCTGCCTCCCAGCCACCGCCGTGTCTGTCCTTCCTCCCGGGAGCGAGGCTTGTGCTGGTGCCGGGCGATTTCAGTCTGCCTGAGGTACGGAGGATGTCCGCGCCCAGGCAATGGGAGCACCCACACACCACCAGAACAGTGTCAAGAGCACGCGTCAGGGTCAATGGACACTGATATTTATTGCTGGAAAAAATCAGAGGCCAGATGTGATCGCATTCGCAAATGTTAAAAGCAACATAAATATGGGATCCTGCTGAATGTAATCAGACTTCGGAAATTACATCCCGTACCGTATCCCTGTGGCCTTACACGAAGAAACTAAGGTACTGTCTCTCCTCCCGGATCCAAATTCAGGCGGGTTGCTTAGCCATCCGGCACTACAACTCCCAGCTAGCCAGCTATGTCTTGAGAAAACTACACTTGTCGCCCGAGTGACAGCACATTGTCGCCACCGGCAGCTATTACTCCACCGAAAGAAAAATGCAACAGCTGCCTGGCGCTTGGTCTCATAGTTTCATCTGGAGCGTGGTTTCGTCCACGACGTGCGAAGACCGAGCCGATTTATGCCAGCGGGCGCCGGGGGAACAACATGCTGGACATGGCGCCGACCAGAGAGCCATCTGGAACGCTGGAGAGCGGGCACACTGCCGGCCGACCGCAGTCGGACGATGCATGCTTTCAGCGACAACGTGCGGGCACTGCCTCGCGCCGCTCGTTCCGGAGCTGGGTACTATCGTCGGGCGAATTTTACGAACTTCGTCACGGGATGAGAGTGGCGCCTTGGGGGCTTGACGCCGAGTGACGCAGGAGAGCGTGACTCGTTGTGTCTGCTTTACGCGGTGATAGAGATGGTGTGGAGAGTGATTTTTCAGAGGCGTGTCAGACCATA
Source organism: Imbricaverruca yamaguchii (assembly GCA_034440575.1). Lineage (NCBI taxonomy): Eukaryota > Metazoa > Arthropoda > Thecostraca > Neoverrucidae > Imbricaverruca > Imbricaverruca yamaguchii. The sequence goes on from JAOTOL010001663.1 coordinate 2,806,021, forward strand.
AGAGCCATTTGCGTCGCCTTGGAGGTAGAGATGGCAACATGGAACTATGTCCTGTCGTGGTGCCGAGAAAACGGTGTTCCACATGGCGCCAGCGTAGCCGATGATTGGCACCACGTGGCGCCGGTGTAACGCAGAGTTGGCACGCGCTTGACACTGAAACCGCTGGCTTTCGAGCCAGTGGAGCATCATCGTAACGACGACCGTATGGACGCAGATGTGTGGAAATGACTTGATGTCAAGCGGATGTCTGGTGATGGCAATGCAGACCATCTTGCAGACCTTGTCGGAATTTTGGGCTAAAATCCCAAGCATTTTAAGACAAACTTGGATTGTTTCAAACGGACGCAAGTTGTCTTGCTGTCGGAATCCGATGCTGTATCGGCGGCGACACAGATGGCAATGGAGGCTGGGTCAACTTCTTCAGCCGTGCTTTCGCAGCTGAGTTTTCCAACCCAGCCGTCAACGCCTTTCCATAAATTACTTGCAGGTCGTTCACAGACACAAGTCTGCTCGGATTTTGCTGCGACAGAGCAAGTTATGGGCCACTTGTTACGGGATATTGCTTTGGCCAAGGCGTGTGCCTCAAACGGTCAGAGTACTCGCGGACAGCGTGAGTGCATTTATGTGCGGATATCTCCCGTACAAACTTCTCACCACTCCTTCTTCCATTTATTTTTTTTCAACATCAACAGACGGGAGTCAATGTCCGGATGAAGCAAAGTATCGAAAGCTTCTAAACAATTGCTGGTCTGTCGCATTGCCATCACTTGATAGCATTTTTGAGAGAGCATTTTCCGACAAATTTATGCAGCATGTCCGTCTTCACCTATCTCCTTGTGAATATTACCTCGGTGCACACGGACGAGTGCCACCATCCCAGCTGCCGTTTATTTCCACGGGCGGAGGTCATCTGTGCAGGCTCTCGGATGTCAACTGTGTAGTCTCTCGGCTTGACGCTGTGCACATGGACTTATTCAGCGTTTTTCAAGGTGTTCACCATCTCGCTCCTCTATGGTTTAAACAAGAATGTACGGTGTTTGTGGTACTGCGCTGGGACATTGTTCTGCTCGTGAAGGTCGTACCTCAGGAGGCTGGAGTCAGATGACCATCTTGAATGAAAATCGAAACGTGCGTCTGCTGTTCCAGGCACCCCTGAGGGGAAGGCATATGGGGAACTAGCCTCTATGTTTTCCCTCTGTTCGTGAACGGCTTGCTGTCTGTGGTTTCGACAAGTTGTCCTCTGTTCGCTAACGACTTAGTTTGTTTTCCAACTAAAAAACACAACAATGAAGGACTTTCATTGGAAAATTATGTGAACAGTGATAAACGCTATTATTTTTGTAAATATTATACGAAATTGACAAGATTATTAACAATGCAGTACTGAAACATATCAACGCAATGTCGAAATTTAGGTTACTATGGATGCAAGCACCTGGAATAAAAGTGGTGAAATGGTGTTAACAAAACAACAATAGCAGGGCACTCGGCATGTTAGAACCATCCAGACAGCCTCCTTCCGTTGTAAACCAAAGTAAACCAAACAAAACCCAAAACAGAAATATAACAAGAAATAGCCGAATATAGCTACCGGCCATACAAATACGCGGTCAATATGAGAGTGCTGCTATGGAACAGTACTCTAAAATGCACATTTGCACATTAGAGCACATTTGAGCAAGAACCGCCAAATTGTCATCTCGTTCGCATTGAGAGAATGCAACTGGCATGCCGGACATTGACCGGTGGCCTAGCGTGGTCTTGACCCATGATGAATAACTGGCCTTTCAAGACCTTGGCATATGCCCGCATATCATTTTCAGTGTTCTATCTACTCCGGTATAGTGCGAATTTGCGACCCCCCTCCCCCTCCCCAACAAAAAAGAACAAAGAATGACATCACAGAGCATACCGGAAGAAATAACCCGTCACAAACCAGCGGCGCATTTGCGACTCCATTTTTGGCGAGGAATTTATTTACCGAATGCTCTCATAGATCCATGAAAACTGAAGTTCAAAGAAAACTATGAGGAATGCAATTTTTGAACTGAATTGTAAGGGTTTCAAACGAATTTTGGAAGCGTGACTATCACAACCCAAAAAAGGAACCCTCCTGGAAGACGTTATTTTGCGGCATGAAATATAACCACAATTACAAACATGTCAAGGTTAGCTGCCATCAACATTAAGGGCTGGGTAACTTATAATGATTGCTTAATTAGTTGACTGCCACGACATATTATATGAGTAAATTACTAAACGAGATTAAAAAATGTCACTGCTCTTAGGCTTGTAACTCAGTTCTCTTTTTAAATACACATATTTGCCTCGTGAAAAAAAAAAAACAGAAAGCGTAACTTGCCATTTGCAAATGGACAAGGTTGCTGTTTTGCAGATCGGCCCCACGAGGCAGCGGACTCCACCGCTAATGAGATGCCGTGCCGACGACAAAGCACACATTCGTGACGGGATTCATACCTGCCGGCGCTCTGGCCAGTCTGTACGCACCATTTGAAAATGAGCCGCGCAGCTGTGCTATACTGTTCTCGTCTCGTCTGTATCATCATCTCGTCCGCGCTTCCCTCGTCATCGTACGAACGTGGTGTATTCTCAGAGCACCGGTCGATCTAATCAACGCGCGACATTTCGTCGCGCGACGGTCGGCATGCGCGTAACTCGAGCTGAGTCGCTGTGGCGAATGTCTTCTGCTGTCGACCGTAGAATGAACTAGGCATCAAGTGTGATTCAGGCGACCTCACGTTTGACTGAGTGACATCAGTTTCACTTTTACGTCTTTGCCAAGCAAGATACTATGGGAGGTCATGGTAGGTTAGACATGAGGTATGTTTGGGTGACATCATATTTGGCGATACAAAAAACGCGTTGACTCACTGGTCTGGTAGCAGCTTTGATTGGTTAAGCACCAATGGACGTGACTACCAATCGAAACTCCTGAGGCAAGCTCCTGGTGAGGATCAGGGTGCTTATACTCCATTGATCTATGGGCTCTGAGCAGAGCTTTGTAATTTATATTTATGTGTGCCTGAAAACCATCAATTCTAGGCTCTGCTGTATCGTCTCCTTAATAAGTACAAGTGCATGTGTAACCCTCCCCAATTCATGGTTCCTGGATCTGACTCTGCTACCTTTCTGTGACCTCTTACACAATTCAAAAGATGGTCAGGAAGTATGCAGATATCTCATCAATCCTGAACTGCTTTTTTCATTTCATAGCACTTTTGAACGTTGTTCGTAAGCTTCGTCTGCACAGAAAAGGACAGTTTTCCTGCGTATTTTTCCATCGAATTGCAAGAAGAAGTTACCCCAATTAGGCGATATTTTAACAGGGGAAATAAACCCCCGAAATTTTCTGCACGTATGTATGATTAGTTTTCCTGCACATTGCATTTTTCACCGTGAATTTGAACCTCAAAATGGATCCTAAATGTTGTTCATGCTAAATCAATGGGGATATTTTCAGTCAATTGCTTCTTGGATTAAAGGATGCAAGGCTTTGGCATCTCCACTACAGGGATAGATGGATCAAACTGACTTGTAATCAGCAAGTTTCTTAGAAAGGTTCTTTGTAAGAACCTTGAAGATTTTCATGGATCTACAAATGAACTTGCACGGCTATTAAAAATATGACCCCTTAGACATCAGATATACTCATGAATGCATAATCAATGTCTCTTCGATAATAATCTCGTAGTCTCTAGTCGTTTTAGATCCTAGCACAGTTGTAATTGAACTATTGATTTATCGGGTTATAATTGTGCTACGATATCCTGTGCGTACTTTTGACACACGGCTCAAGTTTAGGTTTCCCTGTCTGAGGCATATCACCAGTTGGATAAATTTGGGTCTTTGCGGATGCGTGTGTTAGCATTACCAATCAGCTAAATCAATGAAATGTTGCACATTTTCTGTGTAATTACATTGTACAGGCAACCGGACATATGTACGTAAAGCAAATGCAGGTACGCAAATGTACGTTAGCAAATATACCCTAGCGCAGATATACATGTAGTGAGCTGGTGCTGTAGCTGGCCCTGCGCCACGCAGGGCCGCCGGCGCCGGTGGCGCCGGTGTCACGTGGCACTCGGCGCGTCACGTGGTCACGTGGTCACTGTCACGTGGTCACGGCCGTCGGCGGTTTCTGCAGCGCGGTCTGTGGTTGGGGCGGCTAGGTCGGCGGCGCGCGGGGGTGACTGCCGGCAGTTGGTCGGGGGACGCGTGGCCGGTGCTCGTGGCTGGGTCGCCGGACACTGCCAATACACGTCCTTCCCCGTGCTCGGCACTTACTTTCTAATCGGCAACTACAAGCTATTTCGGCCATACGTTGCGAATACGATGCCGGGGCACGGGGATGAAGAGGGAGAGCCGCGGGAGGCGACGTCGGGCGCAAGTGGATCGGTGAACTTCGCGGAGGTGTCGGGGACCCTGGGTGTAGCAGGCCCGCGTAATTTCGACACGCACCACATACCCGAGTTCAGCGGGACAGTGAATGTGGCCGAGTGGTTTACGCGGGCAGAGAAACTGTGCCGACGACGCGGCGTCAACTTCGTGGACGTCATCCCGGAACGGCTGACTGGGGCAGCCTTCGCTGTCTGGGAGCAGCTACCCGACAAGGCGCAGGACTCCATGGCGGCTGTCCGCGACGCGTTATACGACGCGTTCGCGTTAAACCGGCACGCCGCGTACGCCGCCTTCCAGGACCGAGAACTGCGACCAGGGGAGTCCGTGGACGCCTACTTGGCGGACCTGCGCCGCCTCATAGCGCTGGTCTCGGACGAGAAGCTCCCCGAGTCCATCCTGGATGCTAAATTCATATCGGGGCTGCCAGTACCGGTACGGAGCCAGCTAAAGGCAGGTACGCGAGCACAGCGGATGGCGCTGCCGAGTCTCGTCCGCTTGGGCCGGGACATCCTGAGCGATGACCATCACGAGGTGCTGGCTGCGGCAGCAGCGTCGCGGCCCGCGCCCCCGCCGTCTCGTCAGGAAGCGCGGCGGCCACGACTACCGCGACGCTGCTGGACATGCGGGAGGGAGGGTCATCTCGCCGCAGCCTGTCCAAACGCATCGGGGGACGCGTCAGCGCGAGCGCCGTCTCCGGATCAGTAGATCGCGCACTTCCGGTCGCCCGGATGCAAGTGGACGGCAGCGAGCGACGCGTGTTGGTGGACTCCGGATGCACTGACACGCTCGTGTACCGAGGTTGCTGTCGGCGGTGGACGCCACGGACGGTGGAAATGAGAACCGTGAACGGGGAACGTTACGGTGCAGTGGGTCGGTCACGGTCAAGGTGGAATACCAGGGCAGGCGAGTGATGCTCGCGGCGCTGGTTGTGCCAGACCGCCCGCTGGGTGTGGACATGGTTCTGGGGATGTCGGGCATCACGGCCCTGGGTGGCATCAGCCTGCGGACACCGACAGACGTGCGGGTCTGTGCGGCGGCAGTTGAGGTCGACCGTCGGGACTTGGCCGTGGATGAGCGGACTTCACGGCGCGATTCGCCGCGCGGACGGGCGAATGGACCGTGGCATGGGTGTGGGCAGACGGAACGGTCCCGAGAGCCTGCGGAACCGAGTCGCGGAGTATGCGGTACCGCCGGCGGTTCGGCCGGCGTACGACGCTGAATTGGAGCTGTGGATCCGGGAGGGTGGCTGCAGCCGTATGACGAGCGAGTGGATGGCCCGGCCCGTGGCCTGCTCCTCTGATGGCGGTCCGGCAGCCGAATCGGGACAAGGTGCGCCCCGTCTTGGACTACCGTGAGTTGAATGGCCACATTACCGCACACACCGCGGACGCGGACGTTTGTGCTGCCCAGCTTCGCCGCTGGCGACGGCACGGCGCTCACGTCGCGGTGGTGGACCTGCGGAAGGCGTACCTTCAGCTCCGGTTGGACCGGCGGCTGTGGCCGTATCAGACGGTGGAGGTGCGAGGCCAGAGGTATTGCCTGACTCGCGTCGGCTTTGGGCTGAACGTCGCGCCGCTCGTCATGAAGGCCGTGGTGCGGGCCGTCCTGCTCCAGGATGCCGCGGTGAACCGGGGGTGTGCCCTACGTGGACGATCTACTGGTAGACGAGGACATTGTCAGCGCAGACCACGTCGTGGAGCACTTCGCCCGGTACGGTTGGTCTGTAAGCCGCCGGAGCGGGCGGCCGAGGGAGCGCGACTGCTCGGGCTGCGGGTGTGCGCGGAAGACGGAGAACTGTGCTGGCGCCGCGACAACCCGGTGGCCGCGCCCCGGAGGTGCTGACACGTCGAGCGTTGTTCGCGTGGTGCGGCCACTGGTGTCCCACCTGCCGGTGGTGGGGTGGCTGCGTCCGGCGGCCGCGTGGTTAAAGCGGCGCGTCAACGCCCTGACGACAGGCTGGGACGACCCGACAATGGACGCCGGGCTGCGCGAGCAGGTCGACTGTGTCGCGGTGCGGGTAAGGGGGCCGACCCGGCACGAGGCCCCTGGCAGTTGAAGGGGGACAAGTTGGTGGTGTGGACGGACGCCAGTTCCCTTGCTGCCGGGGTCATCCTGGAGGATCCGGTCAGTGGCGCCGTGGAGGACGCGAGCTGGCTACGGCCGGAGTCGAAGGCGGCCATGCACATCAACATGGCCGAGCTGGACGCGGCGCTCAGCGGTGTCAACATGGCGGTTGCGTGGGGATTACACCATCGACCTTCGTACCGACTCGGCCACGGTTCAAAGTGGATCGATGACGCCCTGAGCGGCCGCTCGCCTGCGGACTAAGGCGCACGGGGAGATGCTTATCCGCCGGAGGATCGACGTCATTCGACAGCTAGTGGAGGAGTTTCGCCTGAAGATGACGGTCCGCCTGGTAAAATCCGCGGACAACCCGGCGGACGCACTCACCCGTGTGCCAAAAGAGTGGCTTCGACTGCCGGACTCATCAACTGACGCGCCAGCCGTGGCCCGACCCGCCGACCCGCCCATGTGTGCACACCGGCACGGGGTCCGCCACGCTCTTATGTCGTGCGCGCGCGTGCCGTGTGCTGGTTTTCCCGACCTGGGCTGGCGGGGTCTGCGTGCCGCTTGGGACGCCTGATCGTTACCCACTCGGGCCGTTACCTCGGTATAGTCTTCCGTCGTTGGCGTTCCGCCGTGGCCCTAACCATTTCTGAGGGCCGCTGTTGTGTTACAACGCGACAATTCGGGGTGCATTGTTCGGCGCTGGGGTCGGCTGCTTTCGCCGTGCCGGGGTGCATTGTGCATATTTTACGTGCACCATGTGCTACCGTGTGCTGCCGTCACCCTCGGCTCGGCCGTTTGGGTGGCCGTTGTCGCCTGCCCGCTCCCGTCACAGTTTATTCGTGTAACCTGATACCGCCTATGCACTGTGCGCGTGAACCGCTGTGGTCGGTCCCTGGCATTGCATTGTCGCCCCAGCGGCGCGCGTTTTCCCCCCTGCGGCGTTGTGCCCGTGTGCGTGACCGCGCCCACCGCCATGCGGGGCGGCGTGACGGGGGCGATTTGGACGATGCGGTTATACCACCCGCGCTGAATGTGTGGTCACTGGGACGCGCGATCGCCCCGCAGTTGTACATATGGCAATTGTTCGTAAGTGCAGATGTGCGTATGCCTAATGTACGTAAGCGCAAATGTATGTGAGCACAATTACGTAGAATTGCCATATGTACATCTGCGCTAGTGTACATTTGCTTACGTACATTTGCGTACGTACATTTGCTTTGCGTGCATTTGTCAGGTTACCTGCACAATTTATTTGTACAGAAAATTTAGGTACAGTTGCGCTTACGTACATTTTCGCTTACGTACATTTGCGCTTACGTACACTTCCAATAGCACATTTGCGCTTAAGTGCATATGCCATACTTACATCTACGCTTTCGTACAACTGACACGGGTACATCTACATTTACGTACGTTTGCTTATGCACATTTACGCACGTACATTTGTCCGGTTACTGCGAATGTACGTATGGCATATGTACCTAGCCAAATTTACGTAAGCCCAAAGGTACGGATTCGTAGGAGGACGCACATTTGCGCTTATGTACAATTTTCATAGGTACATTTGCGCTTACGTACATTAGCTATGCCTGCAACTGCTTTAGTATAATTACCATACGTACATCTACGCTTACGTACATTTGCTTACGTACATTTGCCTACGTACATCTGCCATACGCACATGTGTCCTAACGTATATTTCTCATAGAAGCCATTGCACATTACATGGTGCACTTTGCATTGAATCATTTCTACGGTGTTGGCGGGCACTGATGGGTGAGATGGAAGGAAAGGAGAAATAATCGGGGCATTTGAAAAATCGTGATACGAACATATATAATAATCTATTAACTAACTCCACATAGGTGACATATTTCATGGACCCTTACACTCAAATGCCAAACTGGAGATCCATCTTTGGCATAGGGTCCAGTGAGTTGAGAGGTCTAAGATATTGCGGTGGTTCGCATCGTGACAGGGAATGCTCTCTCTCTCTCTCTCATCCACACAAAGTGCAACAAAGCCATTTCTGCCTCAGTGGAACCGCAAGGTGATGAACAATCGACTACTTTTCCGCCAGAGTGAAGTTGGTGGACACGACCATGGGCCTGTCCGAGTCACCCTCAGCAAACGAAGCAATCGGTTCCGGGCAACCGTTCCAATTATCTAGTCTGGGCCGCGTCCAATCTTGCCCCGACCGTCCAGCCAACACAGGCGTTTGACGGTGCACGGAAACCACGCGGTTCCGACTGGGCGCTGGCGCTGGCTACCGCACCCTGACCTCCCTTGACCTCCCTTGCGCGCGCACGTTCGGCACGTGGATCCAGTGTTTGGTGCCAACACGTGTCACGTGCGATGGTATGTGTGTTTTATTTGGTTTGAGTCACGATGCACCTTAGTCACTTGCTAATCGGCGCCGCCCACACTGTTTTGCCGGTGCGTGGAGAGATTGGGAAATGTCCGACAGGTGTGAGCATCCAACCCGAGAGCTTTGAGTACACCTGATCGTGCATTTACTACTGAAATTACACCAGTATTTGTGCAAACACTCACTGCGTTAGACTCCAGCTGTCACACCGACCTCGTGGCTCTTCAAGAACGTTAGTTGGCATTATGAGTCATATGTGAAGTCACGAATTATTCAGGAAGGGGAATGGTGCTCTTGCAATGACTGCTGTATGCATTCACGTGCGGTTGGGCATGTAGACTGCATACTCGGCTGGAGGCAGTCGACAGGTGCCCTAACTAGCAGTCAGTGTGCCTTTCGTTCCGCCAGATGTAATGCACTTTCCACGCGGCTGCTCGCCTGTGCTTATCTGTATTACCGTCTGGGCCACAACAAAGCGACCGGCAGTAGGTCCAATTTCACACCTTCATGTCTTCAATTGCGGTATAAATGAGCAATAAGGGTTATTGCATGCTGTAAACACTCATAGCCAGGGGCGAATCCAAGAATTTGTATGACGAAGAATATTTCTGGAGGGGATTGGAGGGAGGGCATGCTCCCAGTTCCCCCATTTATCAGCACCTGCTCGTAGCACCACAATATTGGACTCGTCGTGTTGACGATGTAGTATTCATGGCCTCCGGCAATTTTGGGTGAATTCATTTTATTTTATTTAACAAAAATATTTTTTTTTAATTCTCCTCTAAAGTTCTGTTCTTACCATGCTTGCGATACATTTGAAAAATTCTGGCACCATACTTTTCGGTGCGTTTTATACAGATTACATAGAATAGTGGCAGTATCAATGACCTTAGAAGATTTTGTCCTGAAAGTGTAAGATATGTGCAACACAGACGAATAAGAAGATGGTGGAAGTCTTGCGTCCCGCTTATGCTCCTTCGGCCATTGTTTGGGAAAAACCTGAGGAAGGGGAGCTCGAGAGGAAATACCCAGCCTGGTGAGGGTTAAGCTTCCACGTGTTTAACCCTCACACGTGGATCTTTAATCGATCCCCAAAGCCAAATGTTTTACAGAGCTGGCTTCTGTTGCTGGCCACATGTGCCCGTACACTAATCATTCCTGTTCACATTTCAAGCACTTTAAAAGAGCAAGTTTATCAAGGCAAAATTTCAGAACGAGTTCACCTGGCCTCAGGACATTTAGTCGTGAGTTTTTAATAGCATCAATTGTTTTTTAATGATTAAAAATAGAACCTGTCGACCATTATGGGTCCACCGACGTCATTACACTCCAGGTTGAAATACATCATAGATCAGTAATCTATCAATGAATATACACGTACAGGTATACCGCAGTGACCCAAACTTACTGGAGATCATTGTGATAGTGTTCAGCTTCCTGGTGTTGGAGGTCATGAAGTGAAGAATGAAGAAATTAAGAATCGTTTACCTGGCGCTTGTAATATTACGCTGGGTGTGTTTACCACCCAGGATGAGATGACTCTTGGCAGCGATTTTCATCAAAGTCGAAGAAAGCCAGTGTATTGGAGTTGAAGCAAATTAAAGGAATGACTCCATTCCGACTATTTTTTTCCCAAATGAGGAGTGACTCCAATTCCGACTCCTCTTCCTCACAAAGTGGAATGACTCCAAATTCCGGGTCATGCCAAAAAGGAGTTAAAATCCGACTCCTAATTCCTCTTTGATAAAACAGCCCTAATTCTGGGTGAAAAAGAGTAAAATCAAACTCCTTAATTCATTTTTAATTCCCTCCTTTCTAATTGTATACACAGCCCAGCATGTTTAATATATGTATAACGCCGGATGATTTGCTCGCCATATCCTGGTCAGAAATCCGAAGAAACAACTACCAGGTGCAAGGCGATGTGTCAGGTTACCAGGTCTGTCCCAGGATTCTGGCCATGGTGTCGTGTCTCTCATGTGTAACCAATCCCATAGTTGGCGAGGACCGGCTCGGCCGCCGCCCTCGCTCGTAAGGATTTGGTGCCGTCCCCGGGTTCACGATTCATTGATGGGGGCGAACGGGCTAGGGCCAGGTCTGGCCCCTGAAATGAAGTTGCCGCCGGAAAGGGCCCCGACTTGCTGTCTCAAGCCGCCACCAGTCCAGTGATTTTGGCGCAGCTGTTGTTTTTGTGTCCGGTGTGAAAAAAAGAGATTTTAATCACAACCAGGGGCGCAGCCACGGGGATGGCCAAGGAGATATTGGCCGCTCCCTTACGGCCGATAGCATACCATTTTGCCATTGAAAAACTGCCCATCATCCAAGGTTGGCCTTCTCCTTCGGCACTAATAGCCCCCTCCATCAGAAAATCCTGGCTGCATCTCTGATCACAATGCACAACGATATAATAACTATAAAGTGACCCGAAATATACAAACCATTTTAGAAACAACCTGGCGTGTATTCGGTTACGCAGACGGACACATGACGTTTTACCGGGTGTTACGCTTCACAAACACCAGTCGTTCCAGCATAGCGGGCTTTAGCCGATTTCTCCTGGCACGGCAGATGTCGCCAGCTGTTGAGAGCAGACGCTCGGCCGGCGCACTCCAGGCCGGTAGGGCGAAGATTGCCCTGGCAGCCTCTGACAGTTTGGGGTAGACATCACGCCTATCTTTCCAGAACGACGAAGGGTCACACGTGCCGTCCAGCCGCTCCGCCTCTCTTACATATCGGTCCATCTCGTCGTCCACCTGGTCATTGCGGCACGTCTCATCGGTGTGCTCTTACCATGACGCTTTCGTTTCAAGTATGAGAACAGGCCAGGGCCCCTCTCGTTCTGATCTGTGTTCGCCACTTCTTCGTCTTCGCATGTCGAGGGCGAGGCAGTCTCCACCATCTTCAGCACCTTCTTCACAGTCCGCTTGCGTACGCTCCTGATCTGAGTCTCCTCATCACTGTCCAGCCAAGTTTGTTTCAGCCATCACTGTCCCAAAGTTTGGGTCCAAAAAGGCAGCGGGTACCAGCAAAGGGTCGTCCATCATGCCGTCAAACCTCTTGTGCACGCTCTGACTGAGCGCCTTCACTGTCTTCTTCGTTGACACTACACTGTCTTCCAATTCACTGAGAACACCATGCATGCTTTTGATGGGTGGTATGACTTTACTGCTGGTACAGACGTCGGCTTCGAGCAGTGCTGTGGCCTCCTGGAATGGCTCCAGAATTGAAATGATCTCACCTATCATGTCCAGCTCATGCTGCGTCATCTTGATGTTGCCCTTCGTGCAACCTGCAGTCTGTTTGGGATCGACGGATGTTTGATGACGATAGAGTGGAATTTCTTAAGCATTTTCAACTGAGCATTCCAGCGGGTCGCATTTGCGACATTAAACCGTGTTCCGGATTCTGCCAGCAGGAGTTCAGCTTCCGAGACGCTGTGCCTAGTGGATGAGACGATTTTGGACGCCTTCCTGATGACGTTATCCACCACCGAGTCCACTTCCCGTTTCAGGCCGTCCTTCACACACAGTTGTAGCGTGTGACATGCACAACCCGACTGCAGTGTGACGTCCTCCAGAGTCATCTGGAGGTCGCCATCACAGTACAGACCGGACACATCGTGATCCTCGTGGTCGGTCGGCTCTAGCTCGTCCCAGTCTTCTCCAATGTTGGAGTCAAAGCCTGGCACGGTCTGCGCAAATGCCTTCAGCACGTTCGATGCGTTGTCTGTTACTATCCGGCTCACCTTTCCCTCCAGTTCCCACTCAGCGATTAGCTCAGAGTACTCGGTCCAAATTTTGTCGCTCGTGTGCGAACCGTGGATCACTATGCATGCCAAGTATAATGTTTTGGCCACGAAGCACTGCTCTGATTTCCCTTTTGATCTTGTCAACTCGTCTTGGTATGAGTGTGTCTCTCATCTTCTCATATGACGGTACTTTGTATGTTGGGGCAGCGACCTGTAGCAAAGCAATTGTAGGCCGTCAAATAATGCCTTTCTATAGTGGAATTTTAAAAAGTGCTGGTTTGATCCATTTTCGGTGTCAAAATTTAACTGAAAGGAAATTTAATGACCAAAGTTCAGAAATGTTGAAAATGTTAAACACTTTATATTTATCTTTTATAACATTTTTGGAAGCCAAAACTAGCTATGCCCCAGCTTTTGGCCCTAACCGCCATATTATAGTTTCCAGCCGCGGCGTATTCCGGGGGGCAAGGGTCGCAACTGCCCCCCGGTCGAAAAGTCCCGGGGGCGAACCGATGTATTTTGCCCACCGGGATCTTCTATTTTCCCCTCCCAGTTTCTCCAACCCCAGCATGTTGTCAGCCTTAATTTTTGCATCGGAAACTGTGAAATTTTCTCAGGAAGGATAAGTTGTAACAATTTGGCAGCATACGTACTGCGGTCAAAACGACATGAAAGTTTGGCGGGCACACACATCTTCGATTGAACATAGGGTCAATGTTATCGCTCGCATTTCGCAACCTGCCGACACCCCCCCCCCCCCTTTCACCACACTCTCAGATCTGCTTTAGCCCCCGCTCGAAATCGGAATCCGACGCGGCTGATAGTTTCTTTAACTGTTATCGTGCCAGAACAGTGCAAGTGTGGTGGGATATAGAGTCTACCAGATCTTAGGCAATATTTAGCCTACTTCCATATATATCTAAAACACACCTCTACAAACAGTTCGTACCAAAACGTGCCTATAACACGCGCACGCCCGGCGGTCCGCGCCAACTTCGCCGGTGCGGGGGGGGCAGATGTCTGCCCCTCCAAGATCTCCATAACTATGTTAGTTAGCGACAAATAGAAAACGGCGTTCGATAGCTTGTGACACGCTCTATCGAAAGTATTTCGGTCATTTTCCGCTCTGACCAATATTAAGGACACCAGAGGTCAAAGAAGGTCAAGTGGGCTACTACGGGATGGGGTGTTTTTTGGCAAATAGCATTTGAGTAAATAAAGATAGAGCAATGCAACCTGCACCATTGTGATTGTCTCGTGATCTTTTAATGATATATCACATGACCCAGTTAGATCAACATGTCACCTCGACCTCTGGTCAAGGTCAGATATTGACCCAACCAGGTCATGTTCATATCATTCGACGCGCCCCGATCAAACAATCATAATGGAAATAGAATCGTGTTTGTACCTCAATTATGTCAAAAGGTATTGAGGGAAATGCTTGCGTGACCCTAATTGGTCTTTGGCGACCTAGTCAAGGTCACCGGTATAAACATTGAGTTCGATTGTTGAAAGTGGCCCAAAACTCAGTGACATGGGCAATATAAATCAAATTGGACCACTTTCTGCGAAATTATACAGGTTTTGTGTTCCCCCATAGGTTTATAATGGGTGGCCACAATTCTGACCTGACCTTGGGTCACTGATAATAAGATTATGATGATCATCAGAGACTGCAATGGTATTACGATTGCAGTCTCTGATGACCTTATGACACCCTATAAATTTCATCTTGATCGGACCAACACTGTGACAGTGGCAATACCTGGAACTCCAAGGGATGTTGGGTCACCTCGCCTGACCTGGTAACCTGACCTGAGATGACCCAGGGGCAAAAATTTATGAGGATATATGGAAAAGACTGATGAGCAGCCATGCGCGGTTTGGCGTTGCTAATCAAGTTAGTATGGCGAAAATTAGGAAAACCCGCAGGGGGGCAGATATCTGCCCACCGGACATGCGCGTGTTAAGTAAACACCTTACCAATACTGTTTTTCAACGCGTAATTTGCGTTTTTGTTTGCAGTTAACAAGCATGGCTAGAAAACTGAGTCCTAAGTAGAAATTGAGTATTTTAGGGTACATCAACGCTCATCCATATTCGTGAGAAAAAATCCCCACTAGGGCCCATAAGAAGCTTCAAGAATGCAAACGTTCCATGAAACACATCAAACCAGGGCCTCCACTAAGGAAAATCCTCCCAAGTGTCACGAAATTTCCCAGTGTAACTGGAAATCCCCCAGTGGAAGGGGTTTTCAAGTGAGAAAAAATATGCTGGTGATATATCATAACAGGATGCGAAAAGTTCGAGTGCAACCCCCCCCCCCCCCCCGGAAGCTGAAGCTGGTTAAGAGCATGGTCACCTGTTAGACAAATGACATCCTGGCCATTCACAAAACTTACATATATTAAATACGCCGGGGTGAAACCCACCGTAAAAATTTAAAAATCGTTATAGGATACCCTGCATGCAACCAATGACCCATGATCAGACATGTACCAGGATGAGGATCGTACAAAACAGATCAAGGTCGCAAAATATATAGACATACCTTTTAAGAGATCCAAGATCCATCGACAATTCCAACTCCAATACACTGATAAGCGCTAATCTATTTGTCGTGGAACGCTTCCTTCGGACGGATATCCAGTTTCTTTTCTTTTGGATACAATACGCAGAAGGCAAAGTCTAACTAAAGTTCCCTTTTCAGAAGCTGATGATGAGGCTGGCATGTGGACGACTGCATATCACCGCGCTCCACCTCAGATTCTGAGGGGAAGAGGGCGTGGTCACATCGGCGGACGAGGGGCCAGCCGCCGTGA
Organism: Imbricaverruca yamaguchii; assembly: GCA_034440575.1. Taxonomy (NCBI): domain Eukaryota; kingdom Metazoa; phylum Arthropoda; class Thecostraca; family Neoverrucidae; genus Imbricaverruca; species Imbricaverruca yamaguchii. The sequence continues at coordinate 2,821,451 of JAOTOL010001663.1, forward strand.
CATACACACACAATCCTAGAGGTCAACTCAGGAGGACAGGAGGGCGGCTTACTGGCGTCCTGGTGCCGAGCGAGATCAGGACTCGGCGACGCACGGCTCAGAAGCCGCGCCCGACACCGCTCGCGCCATTTCAGTTGAATTATCTCAAGTGGAATTGGCCATCAGCGCTCGCGGCCCGGTAGCTGGGCCCCAGCTGGGCGCAATTAAACGCTGATCTCTGGTCGGCCAGCTGGACCATGATGCCCGACGCGGTTCGGTTGGCGCTGGCGGCGCTGAGTATTCTGGGAACGTCACGAACGACCGGCCTGACCCGTCGCCCCGTTGCGGAGAGCCTGGCGTCGACGGACAGCGTCGCTGGCACCCCCGCGCCGGAGAACCTCACCGCAGGGAATAACTGCACCTGCAAGAGCGAAGACAGCGGTCGCGTCATCAAAATAGGTGAGCCGAAACGTGCGCTTGTGCGTGTAGCTCCGCCGAGTTGGCTGTCTTGACGTGGTGTCCGTAAGGCAAGATCCAAGCAGCACGCATGCACTGTGATTTGACCATGAACAACTTTGGCCGCCCTCACCAGAGGAGAGAGCTGCAGGGTAGAAGAGCATTACCGTACAGATACCACATCAAATGTTAGCCCCTTGCGAGGAACTCGGGAACGTTGTGATGTTGTACCCCTAACATGACAAAAAGTGTTGATGCACCTCTAAATGTACCGAGATGTAGTTGCTCAAATCAACCCGCAAACTAATGGACATGTGTGTTCGGTGGATGAGGTGCTTCCTATGAAAGAAGTGGATTGTGCACCTGCAACGGTTTCAAGAAAAACAAATGATGCTACCCTGCTGGGAAGTGTACTGCAAAAATATCAACAGTGAGAGTGTACAATTTTGGCCCGATGTCACCAGATTGCGTGTTAAACCAAAGGATTAATTCACAATTAATTATATAGCTTTTTGCGTACAGCTGAAAACGACCCCTCACGATATGTGTTGCTGGGCGTGCTTACTATTTATATATCATACACCCGGGGGTGGATCAATCACCATGTCTATTCTATGTCCATCGTCAGTACCGGCATGCACACGGATGGAACTTTTGCATTGCAGACAGGGCACATGTTTGTATTTTACGTCACTGCTTACAACGAGAAAATGCAACGTGTGCGCGAGCTTCTTACTTTTTCATGGAGGGTAAATTTCAAAGGTACTGAAGTTGGAAGAATAAGTCCAATGCGTAGCAAATTAGTATTATTCGTCACATGATAATCTATCGGTCCCATTTAACTTTGCCATTTGACAAGTAGTAACGACACTGACCCAGTGAACGCATTTACTCCCTCAATTGTACTTAAAAGGTAGTCTGAGAAGGAACCAATGAGTCCGGGGAAGAATTGGAGAGTGCGGGGTGCACTTCTATTCTTTCCTATAATCCTGCATTACTTCTTAGATTAGCCGTTCCTCTCCGGGTTACTCGGCTCCCCTTCAGACCACTCCATCCCTCCAGAGACACGTACGCTCCACCCAATGCTCCTCAGCTTCCGTCCAGGCCCTCCTGTGGTTTAATGTGCCGCTAACGCGCCGACACAGCCGGCCCGGCAGCTCGTCCCGACCTCATCGCGGTCCAGTTGCCAACCGCCAGCCGGAAGCCAAACCAGAGCGCGCAAAACGATTCTGACCCTGTGTTGCCAGGACGGGGGAGACCAATGCAGGCCAGTGCCCCAACCCATTGCGCTACCGGGCGGCTGGGTGGGGTTCATGCTGGTCCTGATCTCGCCGGAAGTGATGACGGATCCGTGGTGTCGGGTGACAACGTGCTGTAGCCGCTCCTCAAACTCGTCCAGGTCGGCGCATGTGAGCATGCACATGGCAACGTGCTTCGATTTGGGGGGGCATGAAGAGCCGGAACAAGTTGTGGCTGCACTTGTCCCGACGTGACCCGGGGCGCGTCCCATCCAACATGGACTCCAGATTTGAGCCGGTCCACAGCGGCCCAGTCGGCTTCACAATCTCCGCTCAACTGCTTCGGGAGGGAAATAGTTGCCGACTGACTGAGATATACTCGTCCCCGACACTCAATTTGCCATGCTATTGGAGAAAGAGATCCTGGTGTGATGTCAAAACCTCGTCTGGTGTGGTGTCCGCTGCCCTCAGGCTTCCTCAGCTCGTACCTCACCAACAAGGTGATCCTGGGCGCCATACCTCTGGTGACATGTCAACACCTCAGCTGACGGGGTGTCCGCTGCCCTCAGGCTTCCTCAGCTCGTACCTCACCAACAAGGTGATCCTGGGCGCCATCCCCCTGGCGGTGGACGACGTGAACAACGACCCGTCGCTGCTGCTGAACCGAACGCTGGAGTTCCAGCCGGCCAACACGGGGACGCCGACCAGCGACGCCTCCAGGTGAGGTCGATAGAGCGCCAGTCTGACCTCACCGAGCCTCCCGGCCAATGGAGCGACGTCGACCCCAGTGATGAATGGTGATGGCCGGCTGACTAATGATTAACCACGGGCTGCCACGCCACATTCGTGCTTGGTAGGAAGGGAGGAGCACGACGTTGGTGATGGAGCTATATTGACTTCAATTGTTGGAATATTTTTAGATGCTTTGCTCCAGACATTTCCAGAGTTCTCGGTTATTTTCTGTAAGGGTATTTTCTTGGGTTTTCTAATTAAAGATCACATTTTCCCAGGCATTGCACAGCATACACACACACACACACACACACACACACACACACACACGCACATTAATATATATATATATTAACACTCATCAACCCCTCTCTGATATCACGCGATAAAATGGGGTATGATGAAATGCCTGCTAAAAGCACGGACCGCATGCGATATCGCAAGTCACTTGGAGTCCGTAGACGGGTAATTGGAGTTATTGCGTTGGAGCAGGAGTAGTCGGAAGGTTAGCATGCACCCAGAAGGCTTTGAAAGTAGCTGGAAATTTCAAGAAATGACGTGTCCTTGCTCGTCTTCTACCCGACATGCGTGTTATTGCGAGGTGAGATGCAAACAAATGGTGTAATTGATGACAGCCATTCCTGGTTATGTACAATCGCATGGAATGACATGTTTTTGGCTATTTATCGACTTCGCGACGATAGATGAGGGTGTGGGGCGTAGAGATGGGTGACGTGGCAATACAACTGACATGATTTTCTAAATTAAATATTACTCTCGTGTGTGTTACGATAAATCTATTCCACCGAAATAGCTTAGTGTCAAATGAACCTTAACATCCGCCACATTTTTTCGTGACAGATCACTTGAATCTGGACGAGTAGATTGACACAAACAAAATATTTCGCTGTGCAATAAAACACGCATGGTTTGTTGCCAATTAGGTATCATTGATTTGGGTACAGGGCATATCATGAGTTGTGTTGGACACACCGCACACTCGAAATCCGAATGATGATGGCACGGCAAAATAGCATATTTCTTTTTGGAACAACGTTTTACTGAAATATTGTACTACAATATCCAAAACGGCATTTACTGTTTATGTTATGAGGCTCTCAATAAAAAGCAGTCTCTCCATAACTTGTCAACTCATGTTGTGCACTTCAGCCGACACTGACCAGATGTCGCCCAGCTCCCAGCATGCAGCCAGCGAACGCCTTCCAACGCTACAGCCATTACTACAACTCCCACACTGCTAATGAGGCGACCTCCATGTCTACTCGCACACGTAGTCGCACTAATCGGTGCAATTTGTGGACTTTGCCAGGGTTGCGCGTGTGTTGCCAAGGCCACGCGTGTGCTGCCACGGCCACGCGTTTTCTGTCAAAGCTACGCGTGTGCTTACATTATCATGCGTGTGTTGCCAAGGTCACGCGTGTACTGCCAAGGTCACGCGTGTACTGCCAAGGTCACGCGTGTGCTTACAAGGCCACACGTGTTTTGACAAGGTCATGCGTATGCCGCCACAATTCGCTCATGGGACGTATCGTACTCACGGTCTACAGAAAACAGCCGGCATCGATTTCGACGTGGCTACCGGCACGCGATGAATGCAATGACCTTTGCACGTCGCTGAGTTCCGGTTGCTGCAAATGTGACCACACAAAGCTACAGTTTGTTCCGCAAAGCTCAGCGCCCCCCTCCCCCGCGACCATGCGATGCCTATATGGAATTATTTATATAGTGATAAAGCTCTGACATGCAAATATCATATTCTTATTGCGCCCGACGTCGTGGTAGCAGGTCAAGATGCACTGGAGGCGTGATACGGGAGCGTCTCAAGCACTTGTAGTGGCAATGTGAAGTAGTCCTCCGCTTGGACGATAGATTCTAACATGTGTATTCTGGCTTCCTGGAAAATAAACATCCTGCAGTTGAATTTCAGCCACATAAACACTATCCCATGGAGCTCTCATTCTCCCAAACGAATTACGGGATCGGACACAGAGGAGGGAGCAATCAGCGATGCGATACACAGCATCTCGGCTCGTCTTCTCGCGTCAGGACTTTGGCACTCCTGTCTATTTCATCAGCGAACTCAGGGAAGATTTACGTGATTCTTTCGAAACGGTAACATCTTAATTGAATTGCTGCTTGTGAAATGGTAGCATCTTAGTGCAACTGGCCGGGCTTCCAGAACGAAACATCTAGGCAGAACGTCCCGGGCTGCTGTCCCAGAACTGATACTGCGGTTGCATGCTATGGGGACAACTTCTGCTGCATGCTTTTTTGTACATCGTTGTTCCGTACAAATTATGGACTTCCCAACATTTTCCGAGGTTTCGGTTTGCATCGCATACGTTGAGCTGGCCACATTTTACCGTTGCGTTTTATGCGCTGGTGCTACTGAAATAATGCCCTCGGTGCAGCCCTGCTGTGCTATTGCAACTGTCGCAGCCATGTCGCGTCATGTCGCAGCACTGTCGCAGCCATGTCGCAGCCATGTCGCGTCATGTCGCAGCCATGTCGCGTCATGTCGCAGCCATGTCGCGTCATGTCGCAGCCATGTCGCAGCCATGTCGCAGCCATGTCGCAGCCATGTCGCAGCCATCTCGCAGCCATGTCGCGTCATGTCGCGTCATGTCGCGTCATGTCGCAGCACTGTCGCAGCCATGTCGCAGCCATGTCGCGTCATGTCGCAGCCATGTCGCGTCATGTCGCAGCCATGTCGCGTCATGTCGCAGCCATGTCGCGTCATGTCGCAGCCATGTCGCAGACTTGTCGCAGCCATGTCGCAGCCATGTCGCAGTCATGTCGCGTCATGTCGCAGCCATGTCGCAGCCATGTCGCGTCATGTCGCGTCATGTCGCGTCATGTCGCAGCCATGTCGCGTCATGTCGCGTCATGTCGCGTCATGTCGCGTCATGTCGCAGCCATGTCGCAGCCATGTCGCAGCCATGTCGCAGTCATGTCGCGTCATGTCGCAGCAATGTCGCAGCCATATGGCTGTGTTCCCCGGACATGCTCTGTTTATCTTTTTCGATGTGTTTCGCACGTTGATCTGGGTTGCAAAATGCTGGTCACAAAACCCAGAGCCTGCAGCTTAAATCTACATCGTCGTATAATTTTTACCTGCTCTCTGACGTCATCATGGCGTGTTCTCTGACGACCCGATTATATAATCTCTGACGACACAATTTCGCGCACGGCACCTTCCTTTGTTCAAATGCGACCAGAAAGCCTGCAGAAAGCCCCGCAGCTGAAGTGAAGTGCAAACATGTCACGTGCTTGTACATACCATCTCCATAGTATAAGCTCTCAAGAGTAGTGGGAGCAAATCGACCAAAAGTAATGCATAAACGAAACTTTAATATATCTTGAAATCTCCAACTAGACCGACAACATTCAATGTGGTAGGTGTAAAACGTAACAATTACTCGTATGCTCGATAGGGTGGCTTGTTTATAGTCTCACCAACCAACATTGCCACCGACAAATACTGTCTCATTTTGCATCTCGTGATTAATTTTAGTTTGGAGGTTGTGAAGGCCCTACATTTTTAATGCACAGCGAGGATTACTTAACCACCGAACAACTAACTTCCCGGATAAAATGGTCGGTATAAATCCTTAGCCCATGATGGTCAACTTCAAAAGGCAAGGCCTTACAGGAACTGAGTTCAGACGGTGGTAGTCAATCGTTTGGAAAACCATTGTGCATCTTTTTGGATGGCACTTTTGCGTTTTTGAACGCTTTAATCTGTTTGGGTCTAGCTTGTCAATGTTAGTTATACGATAATGGTTATTATATTAAATGGTCAGTATCTCTTCCTCTATATCTTTGTCATTTTCGGTCGAATCGCTTTAGCTGTCGAGGGTGTGTCTCGGCGAACGTAGGACTACCATGCGAACATGCAGAGCATGGGGTTCGTGCATTCGAAATGTAAAATAATACCTGTCGTGGCCGCAGACTGCCGCGTGAATGTAGTTAAGTTTCCTCATTTGTCCACTTCCCCTTCCATTTCCCATCATGAATCAGTGCCGTCGCCATGGAGGGAAGGAGGAGGGGTGGGGACACCGTCTCCCGAAATTTCATAAACTTTTCCCATTACGTTGAATGACCTTTGCAGTACGATGCTTAGGGCACCCGAGCGTTCGAGGACACCCTGCAGTCTGCAGATAGGAACACGTCAGATGTTGGTGGTGGTGTGCCCATGCAATCTGCAGAGAGATGCTTGCCAGCCTTCGTAGGGGCTCTCCAGCATGTGTATGGACACATGCTGGACATACAAACTACAGAGGGGTACCCAACCGTCGTAGGGCACCCCGCAATCATAGGGGCAGCCCAGGAGTTGCAGAGGAACTTAAACAGTCGTAGTCGAACTTAAACTCCAACTGACTCCGGCGATATTCTATGAGAAATGTACCACCCCGTTCAAATCATGCACAATCTTCAGGTGCAAATAATCAGGCAGGTAGCCCTATTTTGTCTCTTTCTATCTGTCGATCTGTCTATCAGCATCTATCTTTCAGTATCAAATAACTACTCACTACATCTATCTCCATCTATATTTAAGCTATTTCTACCTCTATCTCCATCTCTATCTCATTCCTGTCTCTACTCTATCTGATTTTCTATCTCTATCTCTATCTCCATCTCTATCTCCATCTCTATCTCCATCTCTATCTCCATCTCTATCTCCATCTCTATCTCCATCTCTATCTCCATCTCTATCTCCATCTCCATCTCCATCTCCATCTCCATCTCCATCTCCATCTCCATCTCCATCTCCATCTCCATCTTTTATTTTTTTCTTCTATTCCATTCTTTATCTCCATCTCATCTCCATCTCTATCTCCATCTCTATCTCCATCTCTATCTCCATCTCTATCTCCATCTCTATCTCCATCTCTATCTCCATCTCTATCTCCATCTCTATCTCCATCTCTATCTCCATCTCTATCTCCATCTCTTATCTCCATCTCTATCTCCATCTCTATCTCCATCTCTATCTCCATCTCTATCTCCATCTCTATCTCCATCTCTATCTCCATCTCTATCTCCATCTCTATCTCCATCTCTATCTCCATCTCTATCTCCATCTCTATCTCCATCTCTATCTCCATCTCTATCTCCATCTCTATCTCCATCTCTATCTCCATCTCTATCTCCATCTCTATCTCCATCTCTATCTCCATCTCTATCTCCATCTCTATCTCCATCTCTATCTCCATCTCTATCTCCATCTCTATCTCCATCTCTATCTCCATCTCTATCTACCTCTTCTCTATATCTATCTCTTCTCTATATCTACCTCTTCTCTATCTCTATCTACATCTCTATCTATATCTCTATCTCTATCTCTATCTCTATCTCTATCTCTATCTGTATCTCTATCACTATCACTATCTGTATCTCTATATCATTCTTAATATGTCCCTTCCTCACATATCAAGAATGACATATTGGCTTCTGTCACGGGGAATGCAAACCTACACAGGATGCTATCATCGCTTCATTAGTTCTAAAAATGGTTTCTGCTTGCCAGAGGCTCTTGATCGTTGGGCGTAAATTTAGCCGACATATGGATTTCCACCAGGTATTAAACACGGCTTTCCACCTAACGCCCAGTTTAGTGCCGCAAGTTTTGACTGCTGAGTGTACAGGATAGTTTTGACGTTCTGACGTTTGGAGCACAGCTATGCCTCCGGACACTCGATACGCAAATTCTATAAATACCGAGCAAACAACCTGAAACTGTGAAGGCCGTATGGCAATAAGCCATGTGAAAACTTCCCCGACATTGGACTGATGGCTGACGATTGAATTCCCGGATGACATTGCTGACGCCTAACACTTTGAGTTAAAGTTAGATGAAACGTGCCACACTGTCTTCGCTTTAATGTCTGGCCTATTATCTATTGGCTTCAGTTGAAGACATCCTCTTAGTTGGAAACAAATACCAATGACTCATGGCGCCGTGTGCAGTGTACTTTGTCCGTGACGGAACGGTCCTGAGGCGCGTGCTACTGCAGACCGACAGACCACATGCCCGACCATCACCTCCCGCCCTAAGACGTTCACCCGACCATCGTCCTCCTGCCCTGAGACGTTCATCCGACCATCGTCCTCCTGCCCTGAGACGTTCATCCGACCATCGTCCTCCCGCCCTGAGACGTTCACCCGACCATCCTCCTCCCGCCCTGAGACGTTCGCCCGACCATCACCTCCCGCCCTGAGACGTTCACCCGACCATCGTCCTCCCGCCCTGAGACGTTCACCCGACCATCGTCCTCCCGCCCTGAGACGTTCACCCGACCATCGTCCCCCTGCCCTGAGACGTTCCCCGACCATCGTCCCCCTGCCCTGAGACGTTCACCCGACCATCCTCCTCCCGCCCTGAGACGTTCACCCGACCATCGTCATCCCGCCCTGAGACGTTCACCCGACCATCGTCCTCCCGCCCTGAGACGTTCACCCGACCATCGTCCCCCTGCCCTGAGACGTTCACCCGACCATCCATCCTCCCGCCCTGAGACGTTCACCCGACCATCGTCCTCCCGCCCTGAGACGTTCACCCGACCATCATCCTCGCCCTGAGACGTTCACCCGAATCCTCCCGCCCTGAGACGTTCACCCGACCATCGTCCTCCCGCCCTGAGACGTTCACCCGACCATCGTCCCCCTGCCCTGAGACGTTCACCCGACCATCGTCCCCCTGCCCTGAGACGTTCACCCGACCATCCTCCTCCCGCCCTGAGACGTTCACCCGACCATCCTCCTCCCGCCCTGAGACGTTCCCCGACCATCCTCCTCCCGCCCTGAGACGTTCACCCGACCATCCTCCTCCCGCCCTGAGACGTTCACCCGACCATCCTCCTCCCGCCCTGAGACGTTCGCCCGAGCATCACCCACCCTCCTGAAACTGCAGAACAATGGGTTCCGATCGATTCGTCAAGGAACAAGTTCGGCTCAGACCTCGGCAGTGATTTCCGCCCAATTCGGCGCGCTGTTGGCGATATTCGAGGGCTTCTCGCTCCATCGACAGTCGCATTTCAACAATATTCCCTTTTATCTCTGCACGTACAAGCGAATGGAACCGCTCCGAATCGTTGCGAATGATAGATTATACTTGCATTTCACGCAAATGAAAAGCACATGTTGTAGCTAATTGAATTAGCACTGACTGGAAAAGGTGATTATTGCATACGCCAATGCATGTCACCTTGTAATTTCCGGTTAATTTTGTCGTGAAATGTGCCAAGGATTTCAGAGCAGCCCAGCATGAACTGTGCTCCACCTCTTTTATGGCATCTTGGATACTGGCTGACATGGTGCTCTGAACTTCTCGGCCACCGCTCGGTGGTGGGAATTGAGACATCAGACGGATTCCAACTGTGCGCAAGGCGATAATTTTTAATTACCTGTGCAGGCACCCAAGCACAACACCAATCGTGTCCGCGCGAATCTTGTCGTGTGTTTGAGGGTTCAGGGCCGGCTGCAGGCGGCTAGCTACCAGCGTCAATAGCAAGCTGAACAATGCGCCAGAATGCGGCAATCCAGTGAACAAAGCTACACTGGACACTGTTTTTCTCAATCTATTTAATCCGAGTTCTTGCTGGGCTGGCTTTATGAACCAGCGTCCTATTGCTAAGCAGAGCGTGTTGCATGAACCGTGACCCCACCACCCGATCCATTAATTCCAGTTCAACGGCATATTTTTTGCCGAAAACTTAATGTGTCGTCAATGGACCGAAACAAACACCCGGTAGCTTGTCCCCGGCCTTATTTGGCCAGCTGCCAGCTGACACTCCCAGCCTAAATGCGAGCGCGCGAACCGACTCGAACTCTGTGTTGCCAGGACAGGGAAGGCCAGAGCAGGTCAGCGCTCTAACCAACTGCACTACCGGGGCATTGTGATACCCGTTCTAACTGCCACATTATATCAGCTGGAAAGTCTTCACCCAATCTCACCGAATTACGAAGTTGATCACATCACCGGCAAAAGTATTGTCAACCACCTCAGCCGCCAAAGTTTTAGTTGATCACCCGCTAAAGTTTTCAGTGAACCACAGAGTCCCCCAAAGTCTTCCGATGACCACGTCATCTGCCAAACTGTCTTCAGCTAACTAGTGGTGGATCTAGGGGGTTATGGAAACAAGCTCCTCCCCTTGGGTTACAAAATGATATTTGTTTGTTTGTTTATTGGGTGGTTCACGAAGCAATTCATGCAGATTCACGGCTAATGGCGCCGCCAACACTGTTCCGCCGGTGGGCCGCGGGATTTGGAAATGTCCTGAGCGGCGCCTTTGGTACCCAGAGCCCAACACCTCAATCTCTCGGCCATCCCCATCCCTCGCAAAGGGACACAAGTGGGCCGTTGAGCATATTGTATTTCAACATGCACCATGACAAAGCACACAAGTTGGTCGCTCCAGGTGCTTCTGGACGACCGGCGAGGGCCCCGGTTCGATCCAAGGGTCCCGGCGAGGACCCCGGCTCCATGACCGACGGAGGTGATCCAAGCCGCACAGGGAGCCGTGTGGCCTGATGGAGGAGGCCCAAGGTGCTGAAAAGGGGCCTCTAGTTCGATGAATGGCTTCTGAGTCGACGAAGAGCAGCCTCTAGCCGCCGGCTGTGTAATACCCTGGATCGCCAGAGAGAGAGAGAGAGAGAGAGAGAGAGAGAGAGAGAGAGAGAGAGAGAGAGAGAGAGAGAGAGAGAGAGAGAGAGAGAGAGAGAGAGAGAGAGAGAGAGAGAGAGAGAGAGAGAGAGAGAGAGAGAGAGAGGGAGAGAGAGAGAGAGAGAGAGAGAGAGAGAGAGAGAGAGAGAGAGAGAGAGAGAGAGAGAGAGAGAGAGAGATATATAGATAGATAGAGAGAGAGAGAGAGAGAGAGAGAGAGAGAGAGATAGAGAGAGAGAGAGAGAGAGAGAGAGAGAGAGAGAGAGATAGAGAGATAGAGAGAGAGAGAGAGAGAGAGAGAGAGAGAGAGAGAGAGAGAGAGAGAGAGAGAGAGAGAGAGAGAGAGAGAGAGAGAGAGAGAGAGAGAGAGAGAGAGAGAGAGAGAGAGAGAGAGAGAGAGAGAGAGAGAGAGAGAGAGAGAGAGAGAGAGAGAGAGAGAGAGAGAGAGAGAGAGAGAGAGAAAGAGAGAGTTCCCAGCTGACGGAGAGTGCTTCCGGATACGCCACCCGCCCAAGTGAAGTACACACCTTTAATATGGATTCAGTTTTCACTCTTGCGTTCCAACTAATTTATGTTTCCGCTGAAAAAGTATGCTTTTCAGAAGTACTTATCATTTCATTATACGCACCACTTGCCGCTAATGGTGGTCTTTTCCGCTAATATAATTATATCTGCATTTTTGCTCTTGCGTAACCAAAAGTGTCATAGGATGATAGCTGCCATATCTTCCTGTTTGGTGGACTTTAAATATGTTTCGAGGTAGAAGTATGTGTAGCAAATGCAAACATTAATGTTCCAAAGTGTAGCCCCTAGATGATGCTAGAGTGCTGGAACGTGCCATATTCCATTCCGAATCATAATCACAACTTGCCCTTTTGTCCAAACTTGACCTTTCTTGCCTAAAACCGAATGCCTGCACAGCGGGCCAAGCTGACCGTTCTGAAGATGAAACGTAGCTATTCAAATATTCTTCACGCTTTCATTTCCTATAATACTCCATTTTAGGATGGCAATGTAGGTACCCAAAGTCAAAACGACATTTGCGCCACTTGGGCAGACTGCTAACGTTATCAATGGCATCTGGGTCGACCCCGAATAATTTACTCCTCATATAACTTGCCAAACTGTCCAATGTAATTTGAATCAATAGAACTGATCCATTGGTAGCACAGATACCAGAGGTGCAAACGTCTCCCTCGCCGTTGTAAACCCAGGTTGCAAACTCAACATCAGCATCACGTCAAGAAGATTCGTAATCCTGAAGCGTTTTGGAACAATCGCAAAATATCCACTGTAAACCGTTTTGACACCACGAAGCATGCGAAGGTGAATACAAAAGTATCGTACAATGCCTTCTCCTATCTTAAATGCAACGGTATGTTCAAAGGTCTTTCAAAGTTATAATCCAAATATTAAATATCGTACCTTGAATATATTTCGCCTTCCGGGCTTCTTCAGTTCAAGTACACCTTGATGTGCACCCATTCGGTATCCACCCACCAGAGACAAACTGAGTATGCAGCCTTGTTCATCACTATACGCAACGCAGTGAAACTGTAAATATTCCAAATATCGTTGAAACACACGATGGCCTCGCGGTGGCGAAGTGGCGGCGGATTAATGTGAGGGATTGAAAGCAGGTGTCAAGCCAGCCAAACGCAATGAAAGTGTTGCCAATCGGCTGACATTTGGAGCATGTTCCCTGACGAGAGCATCCAGCTCTATGCGATCTTCAGTGAGCGGCCAAAACACTCATCTTTATCTGATCTTCATGCGAGATATCCTCAGCTGAGTGAACAGGACAAACTTCATTTTTCAGAGCGGAGACTGACCGGAGATTGACCAGAGCTTGACCCGCGTCCTGCTTACTCTGGTCTCGAAGAATGGCTACGGTCTCTTGTGGACCAGATCGTCACGGCGGAAGGCCTTAGGAGTGTTCATCGGAAGGACAGCTCGGATGTAGGGTAGGGTAGTTGTAGGGTAGAGTAGTTGTGGGGTAGAGCAGTGCAAGTTGTGGGGAAGCATCGGATCCCCACTGGGGTGATTTTGCTCGGCCACAGTACCATCTCCAGGAGGCCAAGTTAGGATAGTCAGAAGAGGGTCGTTAAAGGCGCGATAAATACACGCGTATTTAATCGTCATTGCCAAACCAGTAACATATATGGTTGCCAGACAATGTAGGTACTTTGGCCTATTCGAAGCAACTGTCCCCAGATATACAGCTGCAAGCACAGAAGGCTGCGATGCCCTTGGTGACTAATGACTTCCGAGTACTGTGCGGTGAGGAAGGGCCGTTGAGGCATGATGATTGCCATGGCCAAGCGGTAATTTGAGCGCTTTGGTGTCAGGTAGTTCACAATGAGTGCGCGAATGGAACATCAAAATGTCCCATCGTTGGCAAATTTGGATTGGTGTTCCGCATCATACTGATTCTCAAGTGCCTCGACATTGTTCTATTCTAAGCTGTGTAGAAGCCGACCTGTGAACTCGAACGGAGTCGCCGATGACTGAGTCTGCCTGCCCAGATGACTGTCGAACTGAGTCAGTCAGTCGGTCGGTCGGTCGGTCAGTCGGTCGGTCGGTCGGTCAGTCGGTCAGTCGGTCAGTCGGTCAGTCGGTCAGTCGGTCGGTCGGTCGGTTGGTCGGTCGGTCGGTCGGCCGGTCGGTCGGTCAATCGGTCAGTCGGTCAGTGCAGTCAGTGCAATCAGTGCAGTCAGTGCAGTCAGAGCGGTCAATGCAGTCAGTGCAGTCAGTGCAGTCAGTGCAGTCAGTGCAGTCAGTGCAGTCAGTGCAGTCAGTGCAATCAGTGCAGTCAGTGCAGTCAGTGCAGTCAGTGCAGTCAGTGCAGTCAAAGCAGCCAGTGCAGTCAGTGCAGTCAGTGCAGTCAGTGCAGTCAGTGCAGTCAGTGCAGTCAGTGCAGTCAGTGCAGTCAGTGCAATCAGTGCAATCAGTGCAGTCAGTGCAGTCAGTGCAGTCAGTGCAGTCAGTGCAGTCAGTGCAGTCAAAGCAGCCAGAGCAGTCAATGCAGTCAGTGCAGTCAGAGCAGTCAATGCAGTCAGTGCAGTCAGTGCAATCAGTGCAGTCAGTGCAGTCAGTGTAGTCAGAGCAGTCAATGCAGTCAGTGCAGTCAATGCAGTCAGTGCAGTCAGTGCAGTCAGTGTAGTCAGAGCAGTCAATGCAGTCAGTGCAGTCAGTGCAGTCAGTGCAGTCAGTGCAGTCAGTGCAGTCAGTGCAGTCAGTGCAGTCAGTGCAGTCAGTGCAGTCAGTGCAGTCAGTGCAGTCAGTGCAGTCAGAGCAGTCAGTGCAATCAGTGCAGTCAGAGCAGCCAGTGCAGTCAGTGCAGTCAGTGCAGTCAGTGCAGTCAGTGCAATCAGTGCAATCAGTGCAGTCAGTGCAGTCAGTGCAGTCAGTGCAGTCAGTGCAGTCAGTGCAGTCAGTGCAGTCAGTGCAGTCAGTGCAGTCAGTGCAGTCAGTGCAGTCAGTGCAGTCAGTGCAGTCAGTGCAGTCAGAGCAGTCAGTGCAGTCAGTGCAGTCAGTGCAGTCAGTGCAGTCAGTGCAGTCAGTGCAGTCAGAGCAGTCAGTGCAGTCAGTGCAGTCAGTGCAGTCAGTGCAGTCAGTGCAGTCAGTGCAGTCAGTGCAGTCAGAGCAGTCAGAGCAGCCAGTGCAGTCAGTGCAGTCAGTGCAGCCAGTGCAGTCAGTGCAATCAGTGCAATCAGTGCAGTCAGTGCAGTCAAAGCAGTCAGAGCAGTCAGTGCAGTCAGTGCAGTCAGTGCAGTCAGTGCAGTCAGTGCAGTCAGAGCAGTCAGTGCAGTCAGTGCAGTCAGTGCAGTCAGTGCAGTCAGTGCAGTCAGTGCAGTCAGAGCAGTCAGTGCAGTCAGTGCAGTCAGTGCAGTCAGTGCAGTCAGTGCAGTCAGTGCAGTCAGTGCAGTCAGTGCAGCCAGTGCAGTCAATGCAATCAGTGCAGTCAGTGCAGTCAGAGCAGTCAGTGCAGTCAGTGCAGTCAGAGCAGTCAGTGCAGTCAGAGCAGTCAGTGCAGTCAGTGCAGTCAGAGCAGTCAGTGCAGTCAGAGCAGTCAGTGCAGTCAGTGCAGTCAGTGCAGTCAGTGCAGTCAGAGCAGTCAGAGCAGCCAGTGACAAAACACGCGTGACCGCCATTAACCAAGGGTGGCTGAAATACGTGTGGCATAGGAACAGCTAGCAAAATGCTACAAACAGCCGGTGGTGTACAACAATAATATACTCGTATGATGAGCCCTGGGAAGGTTATGCTACGGGAAGGTTAGGTTAGTTTACCTGATTCAAATCATTTATGTGTGGGTTGAGGCAATCTATATTTTCTTAGCCACATTTCTGGAGATGCTTTCAACGTGGTGAGCTATCTCACATGTCCCTTCATGGCATGGCGCCACATGCTAATTTGCATCACATGCTAAGATGGAATCCTTGGATGTGATTGACTTCTCATTAGTGGCACAGTAATGACGAATGGTGGAAAGATTTAGGGCGGCACAAGGTTAATATACCAGGCGCCAGAATGTCCAACAGCCAAGAAGTAGTCCGTAACACTATTGCCGACCCGAACATAAAACTTTGTCAGTAATCGAAGCTTATGCAGATAATGGCATTATGCGTTGCATTACATCTACATTAATTACATCAAATACATGCGCTTACGTTAAGTCATGCTACCTCGATTAGGTTAATAACTAAAATGCTGTCACAAATTTACAGGCACTTTTGTTTTCTGTACCTGTTGCATTAACTGATTGTAAAAAAAGGTAGAAGATTAGTGCCTGTTTTGCAGGCACTATATGAGTAATATATAAGGGAAACTTCGATGGTGCCCACGCTACTTGAAAGGAAATTATAACGGTACTGTGGATTTAGTCTACTTCCTTTGTTCCATATGTAGTGCGGTTCAAAAGTTGCATTTGTCCTCAATGCGTCCATTAATTATTACTTATTGCAGTCTTTTTGCTCGGGAGCTTCCAGCTATTACACAATCCCATTGATATCACTGATAGGGGTAAAAAGAATAATATGACGCCACCGCCGATGGTATGTCGGACAATCTGACCATGAATGTAGCTGTAGAGCACGTAATAGGAAGTTCGAAGAATGAAGAATGTACAGTTTTGATCTGTGAATCTATTAGCAAAACTATACAAATGATTGGCCCGGTGTACAGTGCACATATTATCCAAATATGAAGGACACGGTTCGTTGACATTGGACATGATTCAACCTTGTCAATGGTTGGCATTCTAGCGTGGTTTTCCGCTATAAAGCTTGCACTATGCATAAAGCTGTGAATTTCAAGGATGTTTTTAGAGGGGTTAATTTTGCCGTCAGCACGATGCACCGGCTGGCACAATGTGTTAACAGAATACTGGGGTTTTCTGACGCCATCTGATAATTTTGGGGGCTTATATAGTTTTTTTTTGGCAAAAAAAAACTGAGTGCTTTGCTCCGAGGCTTCTGCCTAAACTGTCACGGCATTATAATGGGACAAGTGTCGTCACGACTTGAAGTGCTCACCATCTTCCCGTAGAAAATACGCCGTGTCCTGAAGATGCATCTCAACATTTTCAATTTGACGTATGGTCGGGGAAGCGCGTTCGGCCGCTGAATCACCTCATCAGCGTCTTCATTTGGCTGCATTCGTGGAGCAAATGAAAACAAAAGGTTCCATTTCAATAAGAAGCTGAGCGGAGGCGACCTTCTTAACGAGCGAGCCGCGGGCACGCCCACGTGGCGTCACGTGCTGACGTCACCGGAACGCGGCGGGTGGATGAGCCGGTCGGTGATAGTCCACCACGTCCGACGCAACCGTTTCCGCTCGGCTGGCGGTGTCAGCCGGGATTAAATTATCGCAAATCTATTCGTCACTTCCATTACTGTCGCAGCCATCATCGGCACCACCAATCGTCCATGACGGTAATACAGGCGGCAGACAGCTTACTAGAGGAACGCCGGTGTCCAGACGCCCATGTGGCCGTGCGATTCTGGCGCCAACTTGTCAGCCGCCGCTGGCGTGAAATTCGCTGGTGTGACGATTGATTGTCACCTTTGTTGATTAACAAAATCGCTGTCAATTTAGTTGGTGAACATTTATGTGATGTGAGACTTGCTGAATTGACACGACTCAGGCGTCAACCACCCGCGCCGTCTTCCCGGTCAGATCTTCACACCCCGTCTCGGGGGATGGGGGCGGTTAGTAACCTCCCTCTAAAATTCAAACTAAGCATCGCACGAAAATGAAAGATGTGTCATCGGAAAGCGCTCGGCGAGTAGAGTCCGGGTCCACCACCCAAAACAATTTTCCCCCAAAAGTGACGTCACCAGGGGGCTAGATTTTCACGGCTTTTCACGACTTACATTATGCTTTTGGCTCTGGGGAGTTCATTTTGTGGATATATGAAAAAACGAAATTTATTCGGAATGAGAAAAGGACAGCGAAATCGACCAGGGCTTTCTTTTTTTGCCTCCCCAAACATACAATATTTTTGTGAAATTTCAAAATTTTGAGTTTTCAAGTTTTCTTTAATTTTCCTTTTCTGATGGTAGAGCAGACCGAGAAGCATTGTTGGAAGTCAACTTGCCTTAATAAAAAAATGCTTGCTTTAGCCAGAATCCTCTATTTGAACTGCAGTTTGGCAAATACGCAAAATTTATATGTAGTCAAAACGAAAAAGAAATATGAAAAATTCCACTCGTGCGTTTTGTTGCATCCCTAAAGATAAACAAACGCTGGAAGTTTCATTGAAATATCTGTATTCGTTAAAGCGTGACGACTGGTTGAACGTTTTTTTTAAGGTGACCTTACTTGACCTTGACTAACTCATTGATCCTAGATGACCTGACTTAAAAATTTTGAATCAGCATGTCAAATTGACGTGGGAGAAGGTATGCCAAATTTGGGCGCGCTGCCGCGTACCGTTCGTCCACTATCCACGAAAACCCTGAAAGGGGCGGTTGAAGACCCCCCGAGACGGGACGGGTTAAGTCTTCATTTTTCTTGCGTGCGACCAACTCGATCAACTTCGATGCGACGGCAGGATTTTGGCGTTATTTCTTTCAAGGGACTGCCGTGCACCGGCTAGATTTTAATGGCATCCTCTCGGTCGTTCATTTAGTATCGAGCCAACCTGGGCGGACTCCGCAGGCAGGTTTGCCACTTTGTATCAACCACAGCCCCCTCAATTATTAAGCTGGCCCGCTCAAGCATTGATTCCCGTAATCGCAGAAACATTGGTCCTACACTTATGAACTAGATGGAAATGGTTTTCGAGGTAGCCTTGACAACAAGGAAGGTCATTTGACCCGACTAACAAATTGCACGAAGTGACACGTATTTCTTCAGGGTGACACAACAATGGCGTCACCTTGCCACACGACTGCCTTACATCGGATGACGACAGCAGTCTGGGCTTTGGTTGCATGCTTGGATACGTCACCGTGTCAATCGCTGCCCATCTGGCTTGTGGCGACGATGAGGAGAGCGGCGAAATGCCGACGCTGACTCCACCTGTCAGTCGTTGCTCAACAACAATTAAAAACAAAAAGTATCTCGTATTTGGCCCGCTCAATCATTGATTCTACCCCCTCCCCCATCTGACATGTGATCCATTCCATCTGGCCTATGGCGAGGATGAGGAACTCGGTGAAATCAGTCATGAATTATCCGTGAAATAAGGTGGATTATATATTTGTTTGCACACTGAATCGATATTCTTCGCAATGGAGTGCCTCTTGAAAGTTGCTTGTGAAGTTTCCAAGCCTCGTTTCTAACATTATCTAATTGAGAAATATCATTTCTATGCTTTGCGTAAGTAATCGTGATAACGGGCATCTCGCAACACAGTTGTTGGAAAATGATTACCTTTGATATAATCTGTTTTGCGATATATATATATATATATATATATATATATGTATATATATATATATATATATATATATATATATATATATATATATATATATATATATATATGTATATACTATGCGTAGTAAATTCAATTTGAATGACTTAAGAAGCATTTCAAGTGACATTGCTTCCAAGGCAAATTTCGACATCTCACTGTGTTCGTGCCGACCTCTCACACCTAACAGAACGCCATTATTTCCACGTGCTGTGAAGTGACGACGGTGACGCCACCTTCCAGTCGCTGTCCATCTGGCACATGACCAAGATGCGGGACGCGGGCGTCATGGCGTTCATCGGCCCGGGAGACTCGTGCGTCAACGAAGCGTTAGTGGCAGCCGCCTGGAACATGCCCATCATCACCTATGTGAGTACCCATGCCCATCATCACCTATGTGAGTGTCCATGCCCATCATCACCTATGTGAGTATCCGGGCCCATCATCACCTATGTGAGTATCCGGGCCCATCGTCACCTATGTGAGTATCCATGCCCATCAGCACCTATGTGAGTATCCATGCCCATCATCACGTATGTGAGTATCCATGCCCATCATCACCTATGTGAGCATCCATGCCCATCATCACGTATGTGAGTATCCATGCCCATCATCATCTATGTGAGTATCCATGCCCATCATCACTTATGTGAGTATCCATGCCCATCATCACGTATGTGAGTATCCGTGAGCGGCGCAGGTCATGGGGCATTGGCCACGGACATTGGCATTGGCGCAGGACATGGGGCATTGGCAAGACAATCTCCGTGACTGCACTGGACTCGCGTTTGCCCTGGCCCTTGGTGATGTGCGACCATCGGTGGCTATCCGTGGCATGCCCTGCGCTTGACCCGCCCTGTTCACTGGTGACATGTGGTCATCAGTGACCCTGTACTCGCTCTGTTCACTGGTGACATATAGTCATCAGTCATCCCGGACTCGTCCTGTTCACTGGTGACATGTGATCACCAGTGGCCCTGGCAGACGCCGGACCTCAGACCTGGAGTACCTGGTCCGAGCTCAGGGCGACAGGATGGCATCAGAGAAAGTTCGAGGTTGACGAAGTTGGCAGCTAGCTCGTGACCAATAGATTTAGAAGCATGCCTTCTGCATCGGAAGCGCCCTTTTGGGCTGTGCAATACAATGGGAATTTTGCAGACTATCACTAAACTATGTCTCTCACCGACCGAGAGCTTTCATTGCAATTGAGAAGCACATCAGCTATGATATGTTTATCATGATGTCAATGCCGCCACATCAGCTATGGTGTGGCGGCATTGATCACCACAGGTGACGATCATAAGCGCCGCGAGGCACACACAAACACACACACACACACACACACACACACACACACACACACACACACACACACACACACACACACACACACACACAGAGAGAGATAGAGAGAGAGAGAGAGAGAGAAACAATGGGCGCAAAATGACCCTGGTAGTCGACGCGCCCCTAAACTCCACTTCATCATTATCATCACAACACACACACACACACACACAACACACACACACAGACACACATACACACACACACACACACACAACACACACACACACACACACACACACACACACATATATATATATATATATATATATATATATATATATATATATATATATATATATATATATATATATATATATATATATATATATATATATATATATATATATATATATATATATATATATATATATATATATATATATATATATATATATATATATATATATGTATATACACACACACACACACACACACACACACACACACCCGGCCGAACATGCTTCAGCTGATCAACTGTTTGCTTTCGCTCAAGAACGCCCCGTTCGAGATGTGCGTCAGCTGAAGCCGCGATGCAGTCCATTGCGCTGGCGGGTGTCGACTGCTCCCGAAATGGCGCGCAGCACCACTCACCAGCTGCCACCAGTCGGCAACAGTCGTCCCCAGTGTCGCGCTCAAGCCGACCGTGCTCACCATGTCACTCCGGCACTCCGATCGTGCCCGCCATGCCACTCCGGCACTCCGACCGTGCCCACCGTGCCACTCCGGCACTCCGACCATGCCCGCCGTGCCACTCCGGTTCTCCGACCGTGCCCACCATGCCACTCCGGCACTTCGACCGTGCCCACCGTGCCACTCCGGCACTCAGACCGTGCCCACCATGCCACTCCGGCACTCCGACCGTGCCCACCGTGCCACTCCGGCACTCCGACCGTGCCCGCCGTGCCACTCCGGCACTCCGACCGTGCCCACCGTGCCACTCCGGCACTCCGACCGTGCCCACCAGGCCACTCCGGCACTCCGACCATTCCACTGGCACACACTGAACGCCGTGCCTGGGCTACCGCAGGCGTGTCTCTGATGATGCCAGTCATTTATTGGAGACCATTGAAGAGGAAACAGCTTCGACAAATCGGCAAAATGGATTATTGTATATGTATTGCTATGATTTCACGATTATTGATATTCCTGCGACCGCAATGAATATTCTGAAATAGGTCTTGTAATGAGTCATAGCTGTGCTTCGATATAAAGAACATGAGTGTGCCGTATTCAATATATGACTTGGGGTAGAAAGATGTCCTGACGCTTGGGTCGGCGTCGCTGGTTCGTTGGTTATTTCAGTGTTGGGGCGCCCATTGAGTTGGCGTCACTACGACCCATTCTCGCCTGCGCCAGCATGGACTGAAATGCTTGCATTCGTTGAGCTATGCAGGATGGATTTTGGAGCAGCTGCTGAAAGCTGCTCATCGATGTCCTCTAGCCGTTCTTGATATATCGCAGAAATTCGCCAGATACCGTTTCTGTTTCGCCTCTTCTCTCCCACTCCCACTCCCTCAACAGGGTGCGAGCTAATGCAATATGTCAAACGACACTTATGCTCTCACGAAGGGCACTCATGTTCTCACAAAGGGTGCTTGCTGGCGACAAACAGACGCACCAGACAACTGAGCGACCCACAGCGCGGCAGTGTCAGCCAGGTCGAGCCAACTGGGTCAGGCCGGCCGTCGCTCCGCTGTTCTCTTCCGAGCGGGCGAGCCCAAGTGAATTATGCCAACACAGGCTTCTGATTACCGGTCGGATGTGTTGAGCGCGTGAGAAGCGCCTCACGAATCTTACCTGCAATGCAATTTGTGCCGACCGCGCCCGCCCGTCGCTTCTTTTCTCGGGAAGTGTGTCAGTGGCAGGGACAGCGATAATATGTCCGGCCGCCAACCGGGGGCAGTCATTCGTGCGCGTGACCGCACTGCAGCGGCCATGAGACGCCCGGGCGCCCAACTCAATAATGCCAATGTTCTATCGGAAAATTGAAGTTGAATTAACGGCCGAGAGAACTTCAAAACTCTCTTTTGGGAGTTTTCATAAATAGCCGAGAGAACTTCAAAAGAGAACTTCAAACCTCTCTTTTGAAATGGATTTTGATCCAATGTATCCTGGGATCTTTGCTCAGAGCGGTTCCCGAACATTCAGTCGGGATCTGCCCTCGCTGTGACCGGCGTTTGACGCCTCGATTGACGGCTATGGCCGGGGGTGTTATGCCAAGTCAGACCGCGTTCTCAGACTGCTGTGTCACTGTGTCGTGTCATCATTGTGACACCGATGTCAGTGTGGCCGAGCTATGTGAGCGACAAACCCAGGTCAGGCAGTCGTCACAGGGTAGCGGAGGGAGTCTGACGCTGCTGAGCAACAAATGTTAGCGGACCGTCTGATTGGAAGGTGGATGGCCAAAGTGCCGAGAGAACTCCTGAGTCATGAAGCGTTAACGGTTAGCTATCATGGCACGAACTGGACAAAGCCACGTGTCGGCGTTTGCCTGCTGTTCTCTGTTGCGCATGTTGCGTCTATTGCACAGCTGCTGCCGTTTTGCTAATCAGCATCCTCCACCCAATCAATACAAGGGCACGCAACGGCTATTGGGTTTGCGAACCAGTTGTCGCGGAACGTGACAATTACTACCCCAGACTGTCACTGCCAGGCAAACCGAAGTTATCTCAACCTCCCCTTGCGGTCATGTTCTGTCAAAACTGCTGCTAAATCCCCTCGGAATCAGCCAGGAATGACCATTTGGACTATTGCTGTTCTCGATATACGCTAATGCCTTGCCCTGGTAGGTAGATACATCAGAAATAGTTCGGTATGCAGTTTTCACACAGTTGACGGCATCCGGGAGATATTGGCTCCTCACCACCTTCATGGATCACAATCTTCCACTTTCCCCCCGCTGGTTGTGCAAACACCTGACGAATGTGAAGAAAAAATCGGCTAATTGCTCTCGATTATCATAAAAACCATTCAAAAGCTTCCTCCGCTTCCCGCGGCGTTCGTGGGAGCTACTGTCACCGGACCACATCATTGATGCTTTAGAACAACTATACTGCCGAAAGCCTGTATTTCCGCTCTCTGAACGTGGTGAGAAGTGTGGTAGTCACATCCGTTCCCGAGACGTCTGCCCAATGCACTATCCTGAGACGAAGTGCGTATCACCGAAACACTCAACAATCCGATCATCTTCACGTACCCGCAGTAAAAACGGAATTACGGAGCCGCCGACTTGCGTACGCAACTGTGATGCGCGAGCCAGACCAAGCGATCTTCAAAAATGAGTTGCGGAAGCATCTCTCACGACGTCAAGTAAATAGCTTTTGTCCACATTATGAACAGCTTGTGCATGTTGTGCACCTGCTCTCATTTGTGCGGAGCGGAATGATTGCCTGAATGTGTGTGTGTCCGGAATCTGGCTCCCACGGCGACATTTAATTTGTTGAGCACATCACCAGGTGCGAGTTCCAAAATGTCAAATTAGTGCTGCTCACGCTATGGAGCAAAATGCATCATCAATCAACCATTCACGGACAAGATGTCAAAAGGGAAGCTGACGAGCAATTTTTAATCGGGATGAATTTATCACAAATTTGAGACGACTGTGACCACACCCGTCTATATTTACGTAGAGGTAGTCGGTGTGGGGGCTGAGGGGTGTGGGAGTTTGAAGTGGTGTGGGCTAGTGTGGGTTGGATGGTGCTGTCGTGGTGTGGAAGAGAATCGCAACCCAACCAAACCAAACTGAAACTTAACCTGACTGAACTCCGACTGGGCTAAACCTCTCCTTTGCTTGTTGTGCCTGTGTGCTGTGTTGTGTTGCTTGGATGCCCACTACCTTCAACACCTATCCCCCAACCCCAGCCGACTTGGTGTTGCTTGAGTTAGTGCACCATCCGTGTTTATGGCACAATAGTGCAACATCAACACGGGCAGGCGCAACGAAGACGCCAAGGTGGTCGCAACGCGTCTGCTGGACAACTATGATGTTGATGCTTGCTCAGAGTATCCGATTAATGCTCAGAGTATCCAATCCAAATTTGATGAGTTCAAGTGTTATGTTGATGAGGAGGAACCAGATTTTGTTTGCATTACGGAGGCATGGGTCAGTGAGGGATATTTTGGAGATAGCTTGCAGGACTGTGAGATCCAGGGATACAATATGTTTTCATGCAATAGTGGTCCAGCAGTGAAAGGGGGTGGTTTAATGTTCTATGTGAACAGCTTATTCGGTTCACAAAACGTAGCAGGTGGGGATAAAAAAGAGTCGATTTGGCTTGATGTCGCTGTGGGAAAAGCCAACAGCAATACACTGAGGATAAGAGCTTTCTACCGATTAGGAACCTTACCACATTCTCAGCAACTGGAGCTTGACAAGGTGATTTGTGAGGAAATCAGTAGAAACTTTCGGAGGGAGTGCCTTGTTCTTGGTGACTTTAATCTAAAAGGATATAAAAATGTTGGTGTTGGCTCCCCATCATGCAAAATGTTTAGGACATGCCTTAAAGAGGACCTGTTCTTACACCAATTTGTAACGGAGCCTACCAGGCATGGCTCATTCTTGGACCTTATATTCTCGGATTTAAGTGACTTGGTTCAAGACTTGACTGCAGGAGAAACTCTGGGAAGAAGTGACCATAACATAGTTAGATTCAACGCACATGTAGTGGAAATTATTAAGGAGAATTTGGTAAAGGTTCCAAATTTCAACAGAACAGACTTTGCCTGGATGAGAGCGGCTTTAAGTGCCATAAGATGGGAAGAAGAATTCTCCAATTTAAATGCCTGTGAAATGTGGGAAAAGTTAAAATCTTACTTGAAGGAAATTCAGATTAGACATGTCCCCCAAAAGCAAAGACGCAAAAGAAGGATAAAAAGCCAGCATGGCTTACACCAGACTTGATAAAAGTAATTAAGGCTAAGAAAGCTGCATTTACAGTGCTTAAGGAAGCTTCAAGTGTCGTAAATCTAAAGGCGTAACGAAAAGCTAGGGACACTGTGAAGCAAAAACCCAGAGCAACAAAACGAGCAAAATAACTGGATTTAGCTAGGAACTGTAATGGGGACAGGAAAAAGTTTTTTAGTTTCTACAAGCTGAGTAAAGTTTCTAGCACAATTGGTCCATTGGAAGCAAATGAAACTATATTGGGTGAGGATACTGAGATGGTTGCGGAGTTGAACAAGCAGTTTAAATCAGTGTTTACATTGGAAGATATGACCAATCTGCCGACCGTACACTATAGTTCAGTGACATGTGATCTGAGAAACGATGTTGATTTAATTGATAGCGATGTTGTTTACAATCATATCAGGAAAATAAAGCCAAACAAAGCAGCAGGACCTGATAAAATGTATGCTAGGGTGCTGCGGGAAACTGAAAAGGAACTGGCATTTCCACTTAGTATAATATCTTGTAGATCAGTTTCACAGAATGAAATTCCAACCGATTGAAAAAGGGCGAATGTAGTTCCTATTTTCAAGAAAGGAGAAAGAGGGAAAGATGAAAACCATAGGCCAGTAAGTCTCACATCCCTAGTCTGCAAGGTACTCGAATCAATTATCAAGGATAGAATAGTTAGTCATCTAGAAGATAACAGATTGATTCAAGATACTCAACATGGGTTTAGAAAGGACGATCATGTCTCACAAGTCTCTTGGACTTTTTGAACTTCGCCACAGAACAATTTGATCAGGGAAATCAGGTTGATGTAGCATATCTTGACTTTAGTAAGGCCTTTGACAAGGTACCCCATAAACAGTTAATGATACAGCTCCCATGGTATTGCAGGTAGCATCTTAAAATGGATAGAGTTGTGGCTATCAGTTAGACAGCAAAGAGTGATGCTAAATGGTACAAAGTCATCATGGCAAAATGTTCTTAGTGGAGTCCCCCAGGGGTCAGTACTGGGGCCACTAATGTTCATTATACTTGTAAATAACATTGAAAGTGGCCTAAGCAGTACAGTTTTGAAATTTGCAGAAGATTTAAAGGTCTTTAGGGCAAAAAGACTTAAGACGAACTTGTGAAGTTGTCCGAAGAATGGCAAATGAAATTTAATTTCGATAAGTGCAAAATCATGCATGTGGGAAAGCAGCATATGAAGGCTTCATACTTGATAGGTGGCCAAGTGCTATCAGTGACTCAACAGGAGAAGGATGTAGGTGTTATTCTAAACACAAAATTGGGGGCATCAGAACAGACCAAGGAAGCCAAGAAGAAGGCACTGAGAATGCTTGGGGCAATAAATAGGAATGTATCATACATAAGTGAGGAAGTCATCAGGAAGTTTTACTATGCATATGTCAGGCCACATTTGGAATACTGCATCCAAGCTTGGTCTCCTAGCTATGACAAAGATTGTTGGCTTTTAGAGACAGTACAAAAGAGGTCTACAAAAATGGTTAACGGCATAAGCAAGCTGGCATACGAGGAAAGATTGAAGAAATTGAATATGTTTTCACTTAGATATAGAAGGCTGAGAGGAGATCTCATCGAGGTCTTTGAATTTGTCCATGGTCTGGAGAGGGGATATCTTGGGGAAATATTTTAATTGAACAGAAACGATGCAATTAGAGGTCATCAATTCAAAATTAAAGTTAGCCACAGCACAACAAGGTCAAGACAGCCTTTATTTACCAACAAGGTAGTAGAACACTGGAACCAGCTGCCAGAAACCATTGTAAGTAGCAGCACATTGAACGCCTTTAAAAACAGCATAGACAGTCATCAGAATAGAGGGCTTGCTTTTCAGTATTACAGGGAGGGCTGACCGAAGGATTTGGTGGGCAACTGGTTGCGTGTACACAGTGCAGCCAAGAAGGGCCCTTGTGGCTCATAGTTGCACTAATATTTTATGACTTTATGTCTTTATGTCTAACTACGATCTACTTGCACGTTTGGGTTGGGAGGAAAACGTGACTGAGGTATTTCTACATCATGCGGCCGGAACACATCAAAGATGACGATGCTGCTAACACAAGAATGAATAAGATAGCGACGGAGACACAGGAATGACACATTCATAGCTAATCATGTGTTGAAATCTACTGTGGCGCAACCGACGGCGGATCGGATTGTGACTCCCTGTTGAACGATGGCAGAACGTCGACTCATATTGTCTGTCGTTGCACACATCGGGTACCGGATCCGTTCGTCTACTGGTGGCAGCGCTGTGTCTGGTGCCCCTCCCCACTCAACATGGCTCACACCACTCACACGACCGACCCGGTTTAACCGTCGTCACGTAGACTGTGCCATTCGGCGGCACGATGACAGAGAAGGCCGTTACAGCTGACAGCACTGATAGAGAAGGCCGCCACAGCCGTCAACACTGGCAGAGGGCCAGCACAGCCGTCAGCACGGCCACACAGAGGGCCGTCACAGCCGTCAGCACGGCCACACAGAGGGCCGTCACAGGCGTCAGCACGGCCACACAGAGGGCCAGCACAGCCGTCAGCACGGCCACACAGAGGGCCGTCACAGCCGTCAGCACGGCCACACAGAGGGCCGTCACAGGCGTCAGCACGGCCACACAGAGGGCCGTCACAGCCGTCAGCACGGCCACATAGAGGGCCGTCACAGCCGTCAGCACGGCCACACAGAGGGCCGTCACAGCCGTCAGCACGGCCACACAGAGGGCCGTCACAGCCGTCAGCACGGCCACACAGAGGGCCGTCACGGCTGTCAGCACGGCCACACAGAGGGCCGTCACAGGCGTCAGCACGGCCACACAGAGGGCCGTCACAGGCGTCAGCACGGCCACACAGAGGGCCGTCACAGCCGTCAGCACGGCCACACAGAGGACCGTCACAGTCGGCGTGACACGCGTCGACCACGTAATGGACGGTGACAGGTCTAGGTGTGTGCGTTGTCCCCAGCTGGTTCGGCTCCCACCGGTCGGTCGGGGCGGCGGCCGCCTCTCGCCGGCGCCGTGCCGGCCGACCTCAGCCACCACCACCTGATGCACCGGTCCGCCCGGTCCCCTGACACTCCCCGTGCACCTAACACTTGGTGCTCTGACACTCCCCAGTGCACCCGACACTCGGAACTCCGACACTTCCGGTGCACATGACACTCAGCACTCCGACACTCCCGGTGCACCTGGCACTCGGCACTCCGACACTCCCGATGCACATGACACTCAGCACTTCACAGTGCACCCGACACTCGGCACTCCGACACTCCCGGTGAACATGCCACTCGACACTCCGACACTCCCGGTGCACCTGACACTCGGCACTCTGACACCCACCGTGCACCTGACACTCGGTCCCCTGACTGACACTCGGTACTCTGGCGTTCCCCATCAAACTCTGTCCAGTGCCCTGACGCTCCCCGGATATCTTCACCCAGCCACATAGGTCTTTCTGTGCAGCTCTGCCTGGGGCCCTGAGGCTCGCCAAATATCCGCGATACTGCGTGTGAACTTCGCCAAATATCCGTGAGGATTCCTGGGCTTCTCAGCAGAGTATCCGTGTGGTCCGCAGTGTTACTCAGCGGAATATCCGTCGTAGCGTCAGCAGTGCTACTCGGGCGAATATCCGTGAGTTCCGTAGCGTCAATCTGCGGGATATCCATTAGGTCCGCAGCGTCATTCCGCGGTATATTCGTGAGGTCCGCAGCGTCACTCCGTGGGATATTCGTGAGGTCCTCAGCGTCACTCCGTAGGATATTTGTGAAGTCCCCAGCGTCACTCCGTGGGATATCCGTGAGGTCCGCAGCGTCAATCCGTGGGATATTCATGAGGTCCGCACCGTCACTCCGTGGGATTTTCGTGAGGTCCGCAGCGTCATTCCGCGGTATATTCGTGAGGTCCGCAGCGTCACTCCGCGGTATATTCGTGAGGTCCGCAGCGTCACTCCGTGGGATATTCGTGAGGTCCTCAGCGTCACTCCGTAGGATATTTGTGAAGTCCCCAGCGTCACTCCGTAGGATATTTGTGAAGTCCCCAGCGTCACTCCGTGGGATATCCGTGAGGTCCGCAGCGTCACTCCGCGGTATATTCGTGAGGTCCACAGTGTCACTCCGCGGGATATTCGTGAGGTCCGCAGCGTCACTCCGTGGGATATTCGTGAGGTCCGCAGCGTCACTCCGTGGGATATTCGTGAGGTCCGCAGTGCTACACGGCGAAATACCCGTGCTATCCGGCCAACTCTCCGTTATTATCCCCGGTGCTACTCCGGGTGTTCCATCAAACTCAGCTGCGCACGTAATACATGAATAGTTTGTTGAGAGGAGGTGGTGTTAAACGCCTCTTTCTCACAACACAGCCCACGAACGGCGAGCGGTAGATCCTGCAGGCCAACAATAGTACTCGGTGTGCTCGTTCCAGCCGTATTTGGCAAACGTTTGCAATGCCATATTAATATGTATTAGCTAATAGCTATTGACACTATCCGTTCATTTATCCCTAATTGTATTACGGATATTGTGGTATCTAAATCTGTTTCCCGAAATAGTCTGAATTTATATGAATATGCATTGTCTTTAAACGAGTTCAGTGGGACGCGATTGCGTATCGGAGATCGGCAGAAACACGTGGCGTATTGGAGGTCGGTAGAGACACGTGACGTATGGGAGATTGGCAGAGACACGAGACGCATTTGAGATCGGCAGAGATTCGAGACGTATTGGAAATCGGCGGAGGCACGTGACGTATTGAAGATTGGCAGGGACAGAATATTGGAAGCGGCAGGGACAGAGTATTGGAGGTCGGATAAAAACATAATATATATTTGCTCGACCACTGCGTGCCTTTTTCATGTTTTAGCCAGGAACTGCTGGTTCTCAATGTTGCTCATTAGAGCGGTGCGTCTCCGGTTTGCGAGATCTGGCTCGAGCTCAGCACATGTTGTGCTACCCACGCCCCTTAGCACATGTTTGTGTTGCCCATTCTCCTTAGCACGTACACGTATAACCCACGCCCCTTAGCACATGTTTGTGTTACCCATGCTTCTTAGCACGTACATGTATAACCCACACTCCTTAGCACATGTGTGTGTTACCCACGCCACTTAGCACATGTGTGTGTTGCCCACGCCCCTTAGCTCCTATCAACACGCTCCTTAGCAGGAGCGTGTTAACCCGCCTGGTCTCGGGGAAGGTCATTTGACGCCTTTCCCCTAAAGTTTTGCGCAGATAGCGAACAAACGGCGCTCGGCAGCGCATCGAAACTTGGCACATATTTTCCGCATTAATTTGAAGTATTGTGTGGCAATATTGAGGTTAAGTCATCTACGGTCAGGGAGTTATTCAGGGTCAAATGAGGTCACCCCCGAAAAGGTCAACCAATCGTCACGCCTTAGCGGATGAGGATATTTTATGAAAACTTCCAGCGTCTCCTTGTCTTCACGGATGCAACAAAACGCGACAGAGAAAGTTTGATTTTTCGTTCTTGTGACGTATTAGTTTTGCATGCTTGCCCATCAGGTTTAAAATCGAAGCATCTGGCTAAAGTAAGCATTTTTATGAGGATAAGTTAACCTAGAGCAACGTTTCGTGTTGAGCTCCACCCACTGGAGAAAGAAAAAAAGAAGAAAACTACAAACTCATAATCGTGATAAAATTTGCAACTTAAAATGATGATTATTGTGTGGGAAAAATAATATGGCCATGGTCGATTTCTCATTCCTTTTCTGATCGCAAATGATTTACCTTTAAAATTTCCACCGAATTACTCCCTCGAGCCAAAAACATGATGCCCCTCCTGGTCACATACATACCCTAGTAACGATCTTATTCGAAGATAAAATCTTGAGGGTGGTGCCGGGCCCCACTTGCCTAGCGCTTTCCCATGACACAGGTCTAAAGGGGGCATAAAAGGAGCCATCCTCCAGAGACAGGGTGCGAGTGTCTGACCGGAAAGAAACGCGTGTTTGCATGCCCGACGGAAGGGAGGGTCGGAAGTCACCCACCCATACTGTCTTCTTTTTTCGACGAAATCTCATAAACTGATGGGTAAACGGGTATTGTAACGAAATCATGTGATTGTATTCCATGTTGTTAAGCACATCCTAAGCAAGCACATTTGAAATCCATTGGTAACTATAAGAACTGTGGGGGTGAAAATTCGCCACCGTTCATGGTTACAGGGGTTTCGCTGACGCTGTGACGCGGCGGAGCGTTGTGCCAGCCGAGCTCGGCCTCATTTGACGCTGAAGGCTTTGGCCTAGCGTAATCAAGTTTATACTGCAGAGTTCGACACAGCCGTAATCTATCCTCAAAATTGTGGCTTATAGCTTCAGTAGTTTCCGAGATCATAAGGGATGGCGGAATCCGCCACCCTTCCGGTTCCTATAATGCAGGGGTCCTCCGGTGGTAAAGTTGTAAATATTATGATATGAACACGAGCTATTTTAGCGGATTATTAGAGGATGCTCAGCAGATGAGACGGATGTGCAACAAAAGCACCATATCATGTAGAGTATTGTGTTTTTCCAAAATTCAAGAGTATTATTTTGGCGTATTTTTATACGTTCTCCGCTAATAACCACATCTATGTTGTGTGTCCCATAACGAATGTGTGCATAAGGGAAGATTGATAACGCCGGGTACAATACTGGTGGTACAATTCACAGGCTTACCACCTGCACTTAGGTCAAACTTCATTTCGGTAATGTGCAAATGTTGCACTACTTTAATCATACTTCACGCTATATTCCCTCTTATGTGAAACAGGGACCCATAATGGGTGTAATTATATATATTTTTGTGGATCTATATGAACCCACAAGCGAAATTTGTACGCCAGCAAACATTGTTTGTATATCCAGCCATCTGCATGTGAATTGCGGACCGTAACCGCAGCCCCACCACTCAACACAGTATTTGTATTCCCGTTCCACTTACTGAAAAGTTATATGTCACGGCCAAACATGCTGTGTGCACACACACACACATTTTGAGAAAACTGCAACCATGGTAAATAAGAATCGCTTGAAGAGTCGCTTGTTTGAATTTGAAGAACCGTGTTCTGTTTTGTTCCTGTCCCAGTCTTCCTCTGCCATCGCCGGATTCGTGGTTCTCAAACCGAGGCTGGCTGAATACCGCTGGTCTGCTGGTAGGTGTGATAACCGAGGCCGGTCCATCTGTTCGACACGTATCGAAATGGCCCCCGTCAGTGAGGAGAGCTGCCACCTTCCCAGTGGGAGAACGATGTCAATAGGGTGACACGTGAAAATGCAATCCGATCAGATGTCCTACCTTTACTGAAAACGATTACACTCTTGCAATCCTGGAAAAACCCCCAAACTATAATTGTAAGTTATGCGGTATAATTCCTGGTGGTGCCTGGTTTTGTTGGGAGCTTCCATGGGTCTCTCACCACCAGAGCCACACATGGCGCATGCGTTTCGCACCACCAGAACGCTCACGCTGACGTGGCATGTGCGAGCGATTTCCTCCGAGCCGTTTGTGATGAAAAATAACTGATAAATTATGATACTAGCTTCCGTGGTTTCTGGTCGTGATACCATAGTAAATCGTATAGCAAACGCAGTGTCAAATTAAACAAATTGTTGCTGCTCACAATTTGTTTGTTTGCTGCTCACAATTTGTTTGTTTGCTGCTCACAACTTGTTTGCTGCTCACAATGACAGGAAGCTACAACATGAACTCCTTGACAGGATCCCATGCTGTAGCTTCTTCCTGTCAAGGAAGGACAGTTTATTTTAATCGTGTTGAAAAATTCGCATTGCGTTGTCACATTCCATCGCGCCGTATGACATACGTCACACACAGTTCGATGCACACGTTGGAGCGGTGCACACGGGCTACACATTGCGCCGTGTGCAACGTTGCATTGATGCGTATGTTGCATCATCGCACTCACGGCAGGCGCGACGAAACTCGTTGCGCCGCCATCAGCCCGCTAGATGGCACCAGCTGTCCACGAGGCTTATCCACGGCGCAGCGGCCACCGGCGAGCCGCTGCTTCCGCGCGAGCCGGTCATTAGCGTCGGGCAGGCCTCGCCAGGCCGTGTGACATCCGTCACGTGACGGTCACGCGACGGTCAATGTTGGACGGCCTTCAGCCGGTGTGGGTCACCGCACTCGTCGGCTCCGGGTGCGACGTGAGTGTGTGTGTGCGCGCGTGAGTGTGTTTGTGTGATACTCCGTATTTGGCGTCATGAAAGTGGTGAATAACCGACTGGGTGGTTGATACTGGGCCAATTGTTACGCCTCCCTGTTAGCAACCACAGGTGAAAATCCTGGAGCGATTGGAGGACGGGTCAAGTCGTTTTCACCATTTTGGGGTTGTAATGCCATTATTAAGAAAAAAAACTCTGGGTATTGAAGGCTCAGGAGTTTTCCGACTTCTGGGACCCTGATAGAGATTCGTTTATGTATACAACTCTTCAGTCGTAGCTTGTAAACACCAGTCTGCAAAGGCCACGATCAATCCACATCAGTCCACACCAGCCCACATCAGCCAATATCAGCTCACACCAGCCAATATCAGCCCACACCAGCTAACATCAGCCCACATCAGCCCACATCAGCCCACTGAAGCTAATATCAGCCCACATCAGCTAATTTCAGCCCACACCAGCTAATATCAGCCCATACCAGCCAATATCAGCCCACACCAGTCCAAACCAGTGCACGTCGCTGATATTCGTGAGTTATTTGAGTTGTTTGAGGTGAAGTGCGCATCGACTGCGTCGGACATGCAGCGATTATGCTCGTGGCAGTCTATTTCCTGGTCTCGGAATCGAATAAGTTGTCTGTCCTCATGTACTGTTGGAACCGCAAACATCGAGATATAGCTTCACATTCTGAACATCAGAAGAGAAACCCAGGCAATGTTCTGGCAACTTAGATACATATAGGCGTGAAATGCTAAGATAAAATTGATAGGCAACATCTTCAGTATATCAAGAGAAGCACAAATGCGTCATACCATCAGCTATTTCGTTCCCGGATGTGTGCTATCAGCACACATGCTATCACACGTGCTATGTGTGCTATCAGTCGTGGCCCATCAATACTCCGGAGTTACTCCGGTCTGGTGTGAAGGTGCAAAGTGACCTGCTTTAAGTTAGCTTCTGGATTCAAAACTATCTGTAATCAAAATATTCAAGCCGTCACTGCAAGTATCAGGTGGTGTTGATATATTTGCGTTGCATGAAGAAACGTCCATTTGCTGGAGCCATACAAACGATGGTCAACAATTTTGCCAACTCTCGCTCACGGCGGTTTCTCCGAACACTTTTCCTTTCGTTTTTTTTTAGTGAATCGTGACAAAGCAAATCTGGCGTCCAACTTTGTGCATCTTCATACATTTCCTTAGCACGCTACGCATAATCTATGTTTGTATCATATTGGGTCAGTGACCTAGCTTCGGTGAAGTGAATACATGTAGAAATGTAAGTGGGCATAACTGTTTTAATGGGCGAGGCAATCCAACGAATTACTTGTATAATACCTAAACAGGTACCTATTGATGCAAATCCGTAAGACAAATTAAGTAACCATGTCAATTTCGTTCCACAATCTGCAGGTCGTTATCCTCAAGCCAGATTTACTTTTCCGGCAGATCGTCTGCCCAGTTCATCTCGGGTTTTTAAGTTAATATCTCATGTGATTCAAGGGATATATAAGTTGAATTTAATCTATCAGTTTATCATTGAGCTTAATACACCGATGCATCATTGAAGAATAAGTACCATATGTATAGCAGAAGACTGTTACTTATTCTATGGCCTGGCGTCGGATCACGAAATGTGTGCAATGCGTCATTCTCTGACGCACGCTAATCACGGAAGCCTACAAGTCCAAATCCATCGATTACTCCTTTCATGGAATGCGTTTTAGGCATCTGAATCATTGGCCCTGAGCGATATAACTCCCAACATATATCAATTTTAATAGCATTTCATGACCTCACCTGGTAACGCTCCACGGGGACATGCAAGAATAATGTACAAAACAAGGTTGCATGATTTATGCAACATTTTTTTGTATTCCAACTCAGATGACCTATCGGCCTGGCGAGGATTTTATGAACGTTCGCACTGTTTCTTTCTTCTTAAAACAAGGTTACCTCGCATTCGGTCTGCACGTAACTCGGTAGTTCAAAGCTGTGGATATAAGTTTATTCATAGTTTGGGCTCTGAAATGCTCTTGATCTCCCCAGACCAAAGCTGATTGTTTGCTACACTTTAAGGCACTTATGAATAGTGAGTATATTGTGCGTATTTTCGTGCCAACGATGTATGAGACAAAGAAGTGAACAAAATTGTCTTCACTTGAAGACCTTCGATTGTACATACATCAACATTTACTTACTCGTTCGCTGGAGTTTTTCTTTTTCTTTGCAGTTGCGACCTACAGTTTGGCTTGCGATGGTTAGTTTCAGTTGCGATGGTTGCGATGGTTAACTTCAGTTAGTTTCAGCCGTTCCGTTTTCGTCGATGTACGGTTGAAAGACCGTCTCTGACGGAAGGAGGAGACTGGAAATGGGCGTCACAGGCAGAGGTGTGGTTGATGGGGTGAGGGTGGGCTAGACTATCAACCCTGCTCTTCCGTTGTTCCGGCCGAAGGTGCTCGGCTGCGGCGGGAAGAGGGACATTGCCAGATATCACAACACATTTCAGCTGTGAATTAATTACTGCGTGGAACTTAGTAATACTGCGTGTTCCCATCTGGCCATTTATTATCTTTCAGAGTTATGGAAGTGTACTGGCCCATTAATCCCGGATTTTTGTATGGCTTAGTTCCGTAACCGGAAGTTCCGCGAGTGGTCCGCCGGGTGCGACATCTACCGGCTGGAAGTATAGATCGTAGTAATCTGATGCCGCTAAAGATGGCGGGAACAGCCTGCTGAGTTGCACACCGCGCCCTAAAGCGCGGGTTGAGCTGTCAGCACCTAGCGACTCGTATCAATGCTAATAAATATTTCCCTCAAGGGAATATACTATTCTAAATATGTATGACCAAGTTATGTATTCACTCTTGCAAGCCCACGGGATCTAAACTAGTCCGTTGGCAAACGAAGCCCAATGTATTTTGCGTTCACCCATGTTCCCGTTGGCCAAGAAACAAAACCGATCTTTTCGCTTCGGATTTCACCTGTAGATACTATTAATAACCTGAGAATAGCAGCTTCGCCTGTGTTGTTTGGAACTCTGAGAACTTCCCATCGACATGTTCTTTTTTGTGTAGCACCCATGGGCACCGCAATCGAGGGGGCTTTCAAACGCACCTTGCTCACCACGTGGTATTCGGGTGTACGGGCGACTACTGGAGTACAGCTCTAGCGTGCTCATCGACCACGCGTGCTGCAACAACACAGGTGGACGGCTCTGCCAATGGATAAAGGAAGACAAATGTCGAATGTATTGCAGTCGAAGAAAAGCCCCACCCAAATTGAGCCTATCGGTCAGTCGCGCCAAGTTCGCTTCGCAACAATTATGCTCGGGGTCGGGTGACTAGCGAGTAGTAGTTAATGATACATCGCATGCACATGCAATTAATAAGATGGATGCGAGATAATACATTCGTTCTTACTTGCGTCGTCTCCATCTTATGTTTGTTTTGCTCTGCAGCCGTGTCGGTTCGTTTGCAGCCTTCTGCCATGGTCGACGAACTGTCGATGCGATGCCGGCGCAGCGGAGCCGGGGCGTGGCCCATTCACGTTCTTTGAATGCACTCGACTGCCCCACGTCCGGGTCGTTGCACGTCGGTGGTGCTTAACCACGTGGTGTGCGGTTGTACCAATACGTCAACGTCCGACGCTGACGCCGAGCACCCCCACCCGCGCCCCCTACCGTGACCCTGAATGGAGCACCACGGTCGGGGCGGCCGTCGCAGGTAGTTCGATAGCCGGCGGCAATTCTGCCTCCTCAAAGGCAGGCGCTGCGGCGGAAGGGCGTGTCCCGCCGGCCGGTTTCGGAACGGCGAACGATCCTCCGGCTGTGCGACGAAATGCTGCGCTCGCAGCAGAAATTCCAACCCGGTTCGGAGACCTCCTAGGTTTTTTAGGCCGGGTGGAGTTCAGTGTAGGACAATACTGCCTCACGAAAATGCGTGTAAAATTGCATTGAATCACAGGAGACGACACATTTTCAATTTTATTCCGTCATCTTGTGGAAGTCGGCCTAATTCGCATTCCGCAATACGCCACAACTTTGTCGCAAAGACATTCATGGATGACGCCAGTTATAATCGCTTAACACATGAAGATATTTGTTCCAACAGGACAACATCGAAAAGGTGAAGCAGTTTTACTTCCCAGCGTCTTGGCCTAACTTGCACATGCGCAGTGTTGGTTGCCTCTCCTGATTCACGTTATTATCTTGTGATGCACGGATGTCGCCTGGCAATCTTTCACATCTCTTTTCACACATACCTAGTACGGAGTAGTTAAGCACTACACTGAAACTGTGGGGCGGGGGTGGCCGAGTGGTTAAGGTGTCGGCCTATGGGTACTCAGGACATTTCCCAATCCCGCGGCCCACCGGCGAAACAGTGTGGGCGGCGCCATTAGCCGTGAATGTGCATAAAGTGTGTCGTGAACCAACCAATAAATAAATAAATAAACACTGAAACTGTCTGGTGCCATATCGAAGATGCTAACTTTTTTCCTGGACGCTGAACCTCTTTCTCAAGCTTGCTTGCCGGTAGGCAATCTATTTTTGTTTGTTATTCGCGCATTCAATGCATGTTGTTTGTTTCATGTTTGTTTGTTTCATGTGATGAGTGATGTCTTCCATTGCTTTGCTTCCATAGCATTGCTGAGACAAACTTATATACGAATATGTCTTGGACAAGTGAAAATCTAGATCTGGTCATAAATGCTGTAAAGAAGCATGAGCATGATTAAATTAGAAATGATCCTTGGGTAAACAGATGCCGAGATTCGACACACCTCTTGCTGCATGCATGTACAACGATATATTGCAAAACGGTGCTATGAACAAAATGTAACTGTAAGGTGTCCAAAATGCTCATTGCACGAGACGGAAGGTCGAGTGCAATGCATTTTTATAGTACGGGACAGCAAAATTCCTTCTCCAGCACAAGCTTAGAAAAGTACGCCTCATACCGTCACTTGCTTAACTGCAATGGATGAACTTCAATTTCATTGTTTTTCCTTTGCTATTAATTTGAACAGAGACTTAATTCATGATGATAATCTTGACGACCATGTTCAAAACCTGGAAAATCTCGCTGACAAAGTAATTCAAGCAAACCACAACCGAGAAAGGCAACACAACATACATAATTGGTTTGACCGATTGACACTTGCAGCGACACATGCCGGTTTGAGAAAAACTATGTTCAGGAGGACCAGCGATTTTCTCAAGATAGTAAATAATGAGAGTTCGTGTGGCTTAAGTGAACAGCATGGTTGTATAGCTGATAGCAATGCAACCATATATTGATAATTATTTCAATTTTATGATACAAACACTACGTAAATTTAAACCGTCCCCTCTCAGGGAGGGGATCTTCAACCGCCCCCCCCCCCTCGGTTTTTTTTTCGCGGATAGCGAACGAACGGTGCGAGGCAGCGCGCCCAAATTTGGCATGCCTTTCCCAAATCAATTTGGCATGCTGATTCAAAATTTTTAGGTCAGGTCATCTAGGTTCAACGAGTTAGTCAAGGACAAGTGAGGTCACCTCCAAAAAAGTTCAACCAGTCGTCACGATTTAACGGATACAGATATTTTAATGAAACTTTTAGTGTTTGCTTATCTTTACGGATGCAAGAAAACGTACGAGTGGAATTTGTTTTTTGACTACTTATAAATT
Source organism: Imbricaverruca yamaguchii (assembly GCA_034440575.1). Lineage (NCBI taxonomy): Eukaryota > Metazoa > Arthropoda > Thecostraca > Neoverrucidae > Imbricaverruca > Imbricaverruca yamaguchii. The sequence goes on from JAOTOL010001663.1 coordinate 2,860,567, forward strand.
TTGCGTATTTGCCAAATTGCAGTTCAAATAGAGGATTTTGGCTAAAGTAAGCATTTTTTATTAGGGAAAGTTGACTTCCAACAACGTTTCTCGGTCTCCTCTGCCCATTGGAAAAGGAAAATTAAAGAAAACTTGAAAACTCAACATTTTGAGAAAAAAATGGGGGAACGAAAGAATTATAACCCTGGTAGCTTTCGTTGTCCTTTTCTCATCCCAAATACATTTTTTCATATTTCCCCCAAAATGAACTCCCCAGAGTCAAAAACATCATGTAAGTCTTGAAAAGTCGTGAAAATCTAGCCCCCTGGTGACGTCACTGTTTGGGGGAGATTGTTTTCTTGGGTAGACCCGGACCCTACTCGTCGAGCGCTTTCCGATGACACCTCTTTCGTTTTCGTGCGATGCTTAGTTGGGATTTTAGAGGGGGGTCTTTAACCACCACGCCCCCCGAGACGGGGTGTGAGGATTCGACCGGATAGAATAGAAGACGGCGCGGTTAATATTCTCCGCCCACTGGGCTTCTTCGCTTCAAGTACGTGCACACATAATAAACGCAATCGTAACACAAACTCGGTCCAAAAATAAATGTGTTCGTCAGAAATCACTTGTCTTAGGCTTTTTATAGCTTGATTAGAACTTCTTCACCATTATTTATCAAGGAGCAAGGCATGACGTTTCACTATGCCCAAATGAGGAACATTTTGGTGCATCCGATGACAAATGCAACCACATGCTCGAACGTATTCGAAAGTAATCATAGTACCAGAACTGAATATATTTCCTCTACTGGGCTTGTCCAGTTCAAGCACACATGTAATGCACGCAATCGCAAAACAAACTGGATCTAGAAAGCAGTTCGTGCGTCAGTAATTGCTTGTTTGTCGACATTTGAGAAAAAGTTTTGATTACTCTGCATTAAGGTAGTAATGTCGAATATGTTCCTAAACATAAAGGTCGAAAACTAGATGCAATTGACAGGTAACATAATTGAAGCACCTTACCAGAGGACACCGAGCGAGAGCGAATCAAACGTTTTCCCCACTTGTATTCTATATCCTATAATATGCAATTTGACATGCAATTCTGCTTTGGCGGCCCGCAGAAAAAAAGCATGCTAGCCCTCGCCGTGAACGTAATGTTGGGAAATCTCAGTTGTTTACCACTTCGGACCTCGTACCTAACCGGCACTCGGTCCTACGTTGAAAATAACTTGGGTTTTTCAACATTGCATTTGGCGGCTCCAAGCAGGATTACAAACCACACCACGTGTACTTTGGATCTGCTCCTGCGAAGCCAAATGTTGGGGTACCATGCGGCATGTCCGTTTCCCGCGTTATTTTCCTGGCTCGTTAGCGAAGTGGTCACTTTGAGAAACCTTCTAAAATTCAAGTGGATATTGACTATATGGCATGGTGGTATGGTATCTATATGGTGGTCATAAGGAGAAATTGACACTGCCTTGAAGTCGTTTTTTTTTTTCAAGTCGAGAAACTGCTTCGGATGGGAGCTTACTCCTGTTATATCATCAGTTTGCAACCATGCTCCTTGAAAAGGAGCATGGTTGCACGCCTGCATATGCCAAGTGGTTGCGTTCATGTATTCTATTCCTGATTATAATCGTGTACTAAAAAATGATAAGCCCTTCTAGAAAACATATTTGAGGCCCTGTATGATAATTGATCTTCAGCAACGCAAACCAGATTATTCACAACCCGCACATGTCAGCTGTTAGACAATAGTCGGTAGAAGGCCCGGCCTACTCCCAGCTATAGAAACACTCTGTTCTTTGGAAACAATTGTTGCCCACAAGATTGATTCAACGAAACGCGAACTTGCAAATGACTATCGATTTTTGACTTTCGAAGCAAGTTCGGTTTGAATGTGTATATTATAATTAACGTTGCCACAATTCGTGTGAAAATGCGCTTTCAATCGTCAGTTGCAGTTTCATTTATAACAGTAATATTGCATTCTTTGATATGGAAAATAAGCTGAAGCAACCAAACAAAAAGGAAAAGATAGCGGTAACATTCCGCGCCGCCATTTGAACAGCTTCTGGGCCTGATTATTGTGTCATCTAGCGGCAAAGCTTGTGAGATCCACGTGACACGCACATTGCGCAAGCGATGCAAATTTGGAACTGAGTTCGACCAGAACAAATGAAAGCGCTTCCTCACACTTTTGGCAAAAGCTTAGCGATAGCCGGTCGTGCCCTATGCGGCTCGCAGATATTCGAGCTGACATGTGGGATGAAGGTTGTAACTGATATGCGATGGGTCGGCAGGCTGGACTGCAGGGGTAGCTGCGAGGCCTGTCCAATGGGAGTCGTGTATCCGATTCCCACTGGAGCGGGTGTAGTGGAAAGCGAGTTCTTGGTGTCTTCACCGATTATTTTGATCCGAAAAGAAACGGCGGTAACGCTACGAAGACAATAGCAGACACGAGTTGAACGAGTTGCGAAGTTTAACCTTCGCGGATGATAATTTACCAAACGGAGTGCTGCCAACATGACACAAGATGATGTGCTTCGTGAGCATGTGTCTATTTTCCGCGGACTATGAAAGAAAGGGACGCCGGCGCGCCCGTTTCCGGAGGTGTTGGGGTCATCTGGTACGACCCCCTCAAGATAGGTCACCTTCAAAAACGTTCAACCACTTTTCACGCTATATCTCGCGGATAAAGATATTTTAATGAAACTTTCAGAGATTGTTTTTCTTTAGAGATGCAACAAAACGCACCAGAGGAATTTGCAATTTTTCCCTTTTTAATTACTTATTTTTGGGGGATATTTGCACAATAAAGTTAAAATCGAAGAATCTGGTTAAAGTAAGGATTTTTTTTTATCGGAGCAAGTTTACTTCGAACAACATTTTTGGGTCCGCTCTACCTATTTGAATCATGCCCTTGATTCTGAGAACTCTGATTTCAACCACTCTTGTTCGGGATGCAACCAAATGGTGCGTTTTAAACTTCTAAAGAATAATTGAAATATCGATATTATGGGGGTAGTTGAGCCATATTTTCGTACTACACCTTCAAAATGGGAACTCAGGCCCACTGACGGACCAAATGAAGCGTTCACTACCTCCAGTTTTTGAAAAACCCTCTGATTCTCAGTACTATGCAATGACGTTTTTCGTGTTACTTCCTTACTATTTTTCCATTGCAAACTGTATTACTTTATCTCCTTAGTTCAACAGTATCCAAGTCTCGAAATGGTTACACCTCATTGTATACAATACTTTCCAATCCAACACCAACACAGTTCTGGCTCTTTCGTGACAAACACTTATTCCGAAAATCTCCTATTAAGACGAAAACGACTCAGTCTCGCTCGTGATCTGCGGTGCAAGCTTGCTGCATAACCTCAGTGTAAGCCCATTAGGAACATACTGCGAATCTTGCATAGAGAAACTACATCCCCCTTCTACCGAAGAGAGGCCACCTACTATCATCCCCTTCTACCGAAGAGAGGCCACATCCCTCTACTACCGTATAGCGGCCGCATTCCCCCTTCTACCGTAGGGTTTTTAGAGGCCACATCCCCCTAATACCGTAGAGAGGCCACATCCCCCTTCTACCGTAGAGAGGCCACATCCCCTTCTACCGTAGAGCGGCCACATCCCCTTCTACCGTAGAGCGGCCACATCCCCCTTCTACCGTAGAGCCGTCACATCCCCTTCTACCGTAGAGCAGCCACATCTCCCTTCTACCGTAGAGAGGCCACATCCCCTTCTACCGTAGAGAGGTCACATCCCCTTCTACCGTAGAGAGGCCACATCCCCCTTCTACCGTAGAGCGGCCACATCCCCTTCTACCGTAGAGCGGTCACATCCCCTTCTACCGTAGAGAGGTCACATCCCCTTCTACCGTAGGGAGGCTTTCTCGCCGACGTGTATCAGTGGAAAGCCGAACATGATTGGACTTCATGTTCGTTGAATTCATCTGAGCCGGCATCTAACTGGACGGTGCATCTCCGAGACGGGTGCTCTCTCGTGCTCAGGATACCAATATCAAACAGGCATAATGTATGTGCACGTTTATAGAACAGGTTTACTTCACGTATGAGCTGTTTAGTGTTGCTCTCAACGACTATCACGGTGTCCATTTTAATGTCTGTTTAGATTAATGTGCTCTGAGTAAATCAACACTTTATGCCTTCATCCAAAGCACCATAATTTACCGGCCACCTATAATTTGCTTCAGCACCGCTGGCGTTCGTGTGCACTGACTTATGCATTTCATATTAACAACCTCGTACCAACCTGCATGTGAACACGAATCGTACGTCTTCTCTCTGTGCAAACAATGCACTCATGTATCATGCTGCATGCCACCACGCCATTAAATGCCATTCAACGCATGTATCATGCTGCATGCCAACATGCCAACATATGCCATTACACAGGTGCATCATGCTGGATGCCATGATGCCATTAAACTCGTGTATCCTACTACATGTCATCATGCCATCATATGTCATTCAACACAAGCATCATGCTACATGACAGCAAGCCATTATATGCCATTGAACACATGTATCATGCTGCATTCCATCATGTCATCATATGGTATTCAACGCACGTGTCATGCTGTATGTCACTATGCCATTGAACTCATGTATCATGCTGCATAGCATCATGTCATTACACTGATGTATCATAATGCATGTCATAATGACATCATATTTCTATAAACGCGAGTATCTTGCTGCATAGCATGTTAGCATATGTATTTTAACTCATGCATCATGCTGCATGCCACCATGCCGCATGGTATTCATGTTTCACCCGCACACAAACACGACACCCGCATGCACTATGTCCACGAATGAGAGCAGCATGCTATCAGTTGTTCAGTGGTGTCGATAGGCCTTTCCAGTCACAAGTTGGCCATGTCACACACGGCGAGCTCGACTGTTTCTTCATATGCATCTTGCTTTTGTGGTGTTTGAACTCGCATGCTCAATTATCCGTGAAGATCTGCCTCAGACATTTGTTTCCGTGCTGTTTCGGTGATCAGGATGGAGGAAGGATGTTAAGGAATGTTAAACTACTATCGCAATCTTGAACGGTGGGGTGTGCAGTGTGCTACGCCAGGCAAATAAATACATGAAAGGGAAAATAATCGATACTGCAGCAATCAGTCCGGACACAGACCGACACGGGGCCAAACAACCCGGACACAGACCGACACGGGACCAAACGACCCGGACACAGACCGATACGGCACCAAATCAGTCCGGACACAGACCGATACGGCACCAAACAACCCGGACACAGACCGATACGGCGCCAAACAACCCGGACACAGACCGACACGGGACCAAACGACCCGGACACAGACCGATACGGCACCAAATCAGTCCGGACACAGACCGGTTGCCACCGGTTCCAGTACAACAAACGATAACAGGACAGCAAATTACTGGCCGTGAACATAAAGCTGACTGATTTGTGTGTTTGTATTTTGGCGGCCGTACTTCGAGAGGGAGGCCGGCGCGCAGCTTCGGGCAGGTGGTGCTCACCAGGCTCGAGCCCGAGGTGCCGTGCGTTGCCCCAGCACGCGCCCTACCGTAGGACGTGCACGCTGTTGCTCAGCTAGCAGCGACACACTTCATTCATCAGAAGACCTGCATAACGTATGCACTCATGCTGTACAGGTTGTGTGAGACGCTGTGTACTATACTGGACTGTGTGGGAAGTTTGAGTTTGATGTGTCAATATATGTCCGGCAATTAAGCGACAAACTTTGCTACATTTCATAGTGCCCACTCGTTAGTAACTACGTTTCAACGTAAAGGCCGTTCAGCTGAGCTAGACAAATACGGCACAGGCTTACACAAGTTTACACAGGCTTATCCAAGCGTACACAGGCTTACCCAAGCACTCGGGAGGCATTTTGATCGGAGCCTGCATATTGCATCGTAAATAAAGTGGAAACACAACATTGCGGTTAATTTGCCCTCTTGGATGAAATTTCGTCCCATATGGGGTTGTAGTTTATTGTGTGCTAAGTATACTACATGTGTACTACTTTGCTGTCTCTGTCTCTTCCGGTCTCTGTAGCTGGTATATGAAGTATCTATGGCTGAAGTCCCCTCGTCCACTGTGTCCTATAAACCTTATATATTAAAGTACCATAATGTTGCGCTTAGCTGTATTGAGCATTGTTGAGTTAAGGACGATTATCCATAATAGCGAAATGCTCAATGCTTAGCAAAATAGAATCACACAAATTGGGTTCATATATTTATCGCATGGCCCTTCTTCGGTGACAGTGCATACATGGAGACATTTTAGGCACATTATTTTTAGCACATGCTTTATGTATCAGGCCGTCTACCAATATTGACGGAGACGTTTTAATCATCACAAAGTATCGGCCATATTTAAGAACCAACATAAACATATATATCGCAAGAAGTAAATATAATGCGACCCAAGCAGCGTACAAATGTTCGTCCCATCCCTGTACACCTCCCTTATATATCTATATAAACACATTTAGCCATGACTCGTCATCGCCTATTGCGTTCGAAGTGTTCGCGTGTGTGAATGAACTGGTGTGCAAATGAGTGTGTCAGTGAGTGAGTGAATGAGCGAATAAGTGCATGAGTGAGTGATGTGTAAGTGAGTGAGTGAGTGCGTATACAGGAGAGTGAGTTAATTCCTGGATGAATGATACGGTGAGTGATTATGCCAGCGGGTAATCACGGAGTTAATACTTGTTTGAGTTCAGGTGACACGTGTACAGTGCCATGCTTTATTGGGAACTTGTTTTGTGAGGGTCCATGAAGCACAGTTGTGTTTAAGGGTGACTGCTGGTTCCTGATTTAAATGGATTCTAGGTCGTTGGTGGCTTGACCGGCCCTGACTTAGCCTGCTCGTAGTCTAAACTACCGGCCATCGACCCAGTTTGCAATTTTACAGGCACCACACGTAGATTCAGGCAGCCGCGAAAGGGAGAGTTTGTGATTACCCGTTCTTCGTTGGAATGCTATCGATGCCATATGTGAGATATTGAAAAATAAATTTAGTCAGAATTCTTGCTGGGGAGGCTTTATGAATCAGGGCCCTATTGATAAGCAGAGCTTGTTGTTTGAACACTGGCCCCACCACCCAATCAATGAATTCCAGTTCAGCGGCAGAATTTTGACCGGGTGTTTAACCCTCTCCGTCTTTCCGGTCATATCCTCACACCCGTCTCGGGGGGGGGAGGGGGGTTGATAGGGAACCCCTGTAATCTCCGAACTAAGCGTCGCACGAAAACGAAAGAGGTGTCATCGGAAAGTGCTCGACGAGTAGGGCCAGAGACGACCGCAAAATTGTGTTCCAAAAAAGTGACTTAACTAGGAGGCCTAGGTTTTCACGATTTACATCCTGTTTTTTTTTTGCTCTGGGGAGTTCATTTTGGGCGAGATTTGAGGAAAAAAAATTTGGAATCGGAAAGGGAAAGCAAAGTCGACTGGGTCCATAACATTTTTGTCCACCTGGAAATCAACTTCTTTAAATTCGAAATTTTGAGTTTTTACGTTTTCATTAATTTTCCTTTTTCTAATGGGTAGAACTGACTGAAAAACGTTGTTCGAAGTTAACTTGTTCCAATAAAAATGCTTACTTTAGCCAGAATCTTCTATTTAACTCTAATGGGCAAACGTGCAAAACCAATAAATAATCAGAAACGGAAAAATCATCTAGTGCGTTTAGTTGCGTGTCCAAAGATAAACAAACGCTGAAAGTTTAATTAAAATATCTTTATCTGTTAAAGCGTGACGACTGGTTAAACGTTTTTGGTGGTGACCTCACTTCACTTTGACTAACCCGTTGATCCTAGATGACCTCACTTCAAAATTTTGACACAACATGCCAAATGGATGTGGGAAAAGGTAGGCTGAATTTCGGCGCGCTTTCATGCGCCGTTCTTTCACTATCCGCAGAAAACCTTGGGAGCGGATAACGACCCCCCGAGACGGCGCTGGTTAACGTCCCGTCAATGCACCGACACGGTCGCCCTGGTAGCTCATCGCCGGCCTTATCGGGCCAGGTGCCAACTGACCCTTCCAGCCGGGTGCTCAACGCGAGCGCGCGAAGCGACTGTAACCCTGTCTTGCCAGGACATGGTAGACCAGTGCAGGCCAGCGCATTAACCAACTGAGCTACCGAAGCGGCGGGCATGCCCCCTCCCCTTATGCACTTTGCTCTTTGCACTTGCTTGGCAGATAACAAGGCCAGTTGTAGAGACAACATGTGGGAGAAAAACGTTGTACCCTTCTTCTAACACAAGTCCTCAAATTGCGTGCCCATATTCCTACAACTGCTGTGAAGATATTTGGGAATATAAAGCAACTCTTCGGTGGGAGAGTCAGGCATGGCGTTTGGGATAACTGTACGAGAGAGGATTGACACCATTAGTTTGCTTGCAAGTTTCCCACCCCTTCCCCTCCATCCCAAGCACCCACACCATTTTTCTGTAGGTGCGCAAATTTCAAATTCGCTGTGAAAGCTTCCTGCAGGGGAGGATGTTATACGAGGAATGCATGCACGATCTTCTTGCCGGTGTCCTCATGTCATTACTCGCTTTTGCATTGGGCTGTGTGCCTTTCACGCACGTTTCACATTCATCGCTGTCGATATGAAATGATATATTGAATTGAGCTATGTAAGCTGGTGCGAAACAGCCACTTAAATAGCACGAATATACAATAAATCAAAGAAAAGCGGTGAGTATGATTCAATTACCCTGGTCTGACAATGCATGTATTCAAAGCGAACTGCTAACCTTGGTCATTGTCACATCAAAATCAACATAATAGGGCCTGATCAATCATTGCTGGATGGCCAACAGGTACGGCAAAATGTGTGTATCTGTTTACGATCAGAAAATCCTATGATCAGGCTATGTCACGTCGCACTGCGTAGGCTCAGGTCAAGCAAATTCCAGCTTGAATATTTCCGATGCACCACTTTTGACTCATGCTTATTGTGCTTTAAAAAGAACTGACATGCTACTGAAACTCATTGGAAGCCGCCCAGCTTCTGACCTCTTGATCCGACCTGAGGTCCCGCTAGAACAATGCTTGGGTCGATACAACGGTCACTTCAATCTTTGCCTAGGCGCCTTGCTTGGCATACAATCTCATGGAAAGGTAAAATCAGATCAAATAAGGTCGCATCACAAGAGTAGGTCACCTTCGGCCATCGGTTGGTCATCCAATGATGCTATGTCATACAGCATAGACCGCTGGAAGAGAACTCACGTATGACTGCACGAGGAAGAGCAATACTGTATGTGAGATGGCATTGCGGAGAATGTACATGATGCTTGACCTGATCCTACGGCATTATCTTTGTCACATATGGTAAAACCAGAATGCTTCGCCTGATCTTTATCACCTTCGGCGTGAAATAATTTATGAAATTCGGTTTTCCTCAATGAGTGCCGTAGCACCGGCAATTGACCTAACAGCATGTCAGGAACCTTGACTTGAATTAAAATGTCGGCATACTGGGTTATTCGTCTTCATGAAGGAACAGCATTCTCTGACTTCGGTGTTGGTGTACTGTAACTACTTCGAACAACGGCATCTTGAAGATGCTGGAACATTGCTTTCTTCTACTCGTCCCCAATTAGTAAATGCATAGGAAGGAGTGTTGTGTTCTGCTCGTGTTCGTTCTCCTGCAATACCTGAAAAACCCTGAGGTAGGGGTTCTCGAGAGCCCCCTCCCCCGGCCCGACGATGGCTGAAGCGACCTCAACATTCATATACCATGGCAGACCTATGCTAGCCTTTGTGAGGGGTGGGGAGTCAACAATGCATTTCTAATGCGGAATTTCTAGTGCATGTTGTAGGGTTAATGCAAAATCTGCTTGGAGTGTAGGTCTGGACATCGGAACTCCTATATCTCGGTAGTCTTTACCTGTACCATGACATAGATATAACCAGCCTGAGCTAGCAATCAAATATTATACCACGTAGCGCATCCAGCTACTCGGGGGTAGTTGTTCCAGGTATGCTGACCAAATGCTGTACACGCTGTGAATTAATTATCAACCTGAAGTGTGTTGCTTTCTGCACGGTATGCAGCAATTATCAATCTGAAGTTTGTTGTGTTCCTCACGGCGTGAAGTAATTAGCAATCTGAAGTTTGCTGTGTTCCGCACGGCATGGAGTAATTATCAACCTGAAGTTTGTTGTGTTCCGCACGGTATGTAGTAATTATCAGCCGGAAGTTTGTTGTGTTCCGCACGGAATATAGTAATTATCAGCCTGAAGTTTGTTGTATTCCGCACGGTATGGAGTAATTATCAGCCGGAAGTTTGTTGTGTTCCGCACGGTATGGAGTAATTATCAGCCTGAAGTTTGTTGTGTTCCTCGCAGTGTGTAGTAATTACCAATCTGAAGGTTGTTGTATTCCGCGCGGTATGGAATGATTATCAGTCTGAAGTTTGCTGTGTTCCTCATCGTGTGAGGTAGTTATGAATCTGAAGTGTGGCAGGTCACGGGCTGAGCGGTCACGGGCCCCACCCAGCTACGCTACGTTGAAGCCAGACAGAACGCCGACACTCCCGTCGTGTCAGGGCCAACTGGTGTCACGCTGGGAGTTTTGTCATATCTGCCAGCTATTGCCTTTGACAGTATCTGGAACGCAGGGAGTTGGCGCGACCTGACCGCAAGAATCAGAAACGCAACCATCCCGCGGGTTCCGCCACTCGCACTTTCGTGCTTTTGTCCCAAAGAGACTGCATTTTCGGATTTTCATTCAGCAGACGGCAAGTCGAGAGGCTCGGATGATGTTCTGTGCTACGGTGTGCTCTGTACACGAAGTGCATTCCATTCGGGTAATTCGGGTATGTGCATTCCATTCGGGTAATTCCGCGGATACTGTCTCCCTGTCAGCGGGAACTGCAGAAACCCAACACCCATTCGCACGCTTTGTGGTGATGGTGGCTTTCGGTTTTACGACACGTCGACCGCTGAGTCATGTAGCGTCGCCAATCTCTCACGCCGATTGGTCACGGGCGAAGAGTAGCGACATGTGAGACTCGAACCCACAACCTTTCGATCATGAGACCAGTAACTTACCCCTAGACCACTCGTCCCACGCACGCTTTGTGGCGGGCGTGCATGTCTTCGGGCCTATTCCCACTGGCCGGTTTCTCGGTCGAGATGATGGACAGTGGTGTGGCGTCAGGATTTCGCCAGGCCAGTTTGCAGCCAGTCCATGGAGAATATACGTCTGGTCGGGAGGAGTGGTGGGCTCCATATACTGTGCTTTTCGATAGCCGTTGTTCGGGTCGGTTCAGTCAGCAGAGCGGCCGGCATCAATCACCGTGAGTGTGTCGCTTCAAAAGTAGGCGGTGCAGCTGTGTCAAGGGAGACTGCCGGGTCGACGTGTGGCTAATCATGGACCAAAGGTCAGTTTGTACCACATGACCTGCGTTCGGTCAATTCGGCTGATTTCGCACGACGCTTCGTATTCAAGTACAGTGCCGGCTTGCTGGGAAGTAAGCATGCGTGTCACTCGATAATTTTCGTGAAATGCCACAGCGGGACTGAAACGATTTTTTTTTTGTGTCACATGAATCGCACGTCAATTATTGATGTGTCTCTGCTTACATGCAGACAACAACTATGCAATACCGCATGACACGTCACGTTTCGATTCTGCACCGCTACATTCACCGGCCGGATCCATCAGTTATCGCTGTCGGCGCGGAGAGGTCTCTGTATGGCGGTGCTCCATATAGCGGCGGGCTAAAATGGGATATGCTAATACGAGATAAATGGTCCTTCAACCTTGGACGCATTGGCCCTTTGAATACCATCTGCGGCAGCGATGATCAGATTCCGATTGCGATAGCCGTAGCGGCTATGCTATTAAAACTGATAAGTTTTAGGCAGACTGGAGAAGCTGGCAAATACGGCATGCACGTTTAGCATTTGAACCAGCAATTGTGTTTATGTCAAGGCCAAGTATCATCACCATGACCTCAGAAAATGCGCGCTTGCATTGATGGCTTTGTTCCTCATCCTAGATACGAGGGAATTGTTTGTTTGTTTGCTTGTTTATTGGTTGGTTCACGACACACTTTACGCACATTCACAGCTAATGGCGCCGCCCACACTGTTTCGCCAGATACGAGGGAATGCTCACAATGGATTTGCAATGTCATGTGAGCATTTCTCTTCCTACTCGTATTCCATATGGCACCACGCTTCCTCTTTGTTTCGGTTCCCATTCTCCTAGTCCTTTAAAACCTTTGAATATACAAGTATGTAGATACATCGGATTGTGTAACACATGCGACATCTTATGATCGTTATACAAACCCATGGTGGAACTTTCCGCGATAAACGCGTATTGCTTTACAAAGTAAACTAAAAACGCAGTTTGACCTCTTCACCTCACATGATCCTCCTTGACCCAAGAACAAAGTTTGAATGGATAGCATTGGGTATCTATTGCATGCAGTCAATCATGTTGGATATGCTAAAATAACAGAATCCCCTGAAATCACCGTTCGTTGAAAGGTCTCGAGATGCTGAAGAGACAAGTCATGTGCCATTCGAAAGCCGATCATGCGTGAACTACGAACATGCAATTGATGAACAACATGAGTCGATTGAGTTTTAAGACGTATATTTGTTAGATTTATCATTGTTTCAATTTACCGGATCGGCTGCTTAAGCCTCGTCCCTGTCCGGCATTTGGCCATCCTGCTAGTGGATGGGGAAGGGTGCGACTCCCTTGGCATTTCGAAACGAATCGTGCCAGAGAGACGAATAAAACGCATGTAGGATAGGGCGAATCGCACCATGGACGTCAGATTTTGTACGGCAGCATTTGCAAACATGATAGAATGCTCGTTAAAGCCACTGCTTCCATTCACCCAGGGTGAACATGTTGGTCAATATAAGTCAATAAGCTTGGATGACATTGGAATGGTGCAAGGGCAATGCCCAGATACCAATCCGATTATATTTTATCATAAGCTGCACACATTGGTCATAGCGTCATCCCAATAAGCCATAATACGCGACTTCATTCAAACATGGTCGGAAGCGTTCCTCTTTATGACGTCATAGGTTCGTGACCTGTTATGACCCAGGAAAACAATTGCTAAGGACGCTGCAAAGGACACCCCATAGGGTACTCGAAATTTCGCTGGGTTCCGTTGTGTGGTTCGAAAGCCGTCCACGAAGCACATTAGGAGGGTGGGGGTGCGTGAACCCCCTCCACCGGCGAGGCCTAAGACATGGCTGTGGAGTCCTTGGTATCATTTATCAGCTCCTGGGGGAGCAAACCAACATACCTACCACAAATTAAGCCTTTGAGGGTGATCATACATCAGACATATCATCAAATATCGTCTGCGTAGAGCTGCGCTATGCGGATGAGTTATCAGACGGCGTGTCATTTCGGCAGATTCCGTGCTGCATGCGCCGACAACCGACAAGCAGTGGCAATGCAGGGAAGATCAGGGTTTTAATATTTGTGGATATATCACAAATTAAGCTGATCTTCAAGATCCAGGAACGACTCCATGCTATAAAAATTGTAACTAAGTACTGTGACGTTTCGGCCATAGGCCATTGTCAAACATTGGTTAACGATGACCTATGGCTTAAGCGTCATAATAAATATTTACAATTTTGTTATAACATTGGGTCGTTCCTGGATCTTGAAGATCAACATATTTTTTAACATATCTGCAATGATTGACCAGGAAATACGGGCATTTCTGAACTATGCACGCAATGTTAATACTTATTACATCCACTGTGAGAAGTCCATGACAGTGTAGTATACTGAATATTGGGGCTCCTACATTTTTAATAGTTGATAGGTGCCAAGTAAGACAGCTACGTAACCATGGCTTAAGCGGCCGACTAGGTTGCGTGAAGTAGTTGCAAAATCGAACAAAAGCAGGATCGATAAGCGATCGATTAATTCGGAATCGAAAGATTACCCACACGCAATCACACCATGATCAGCTTTCGAATGGACTACGTCTCATACTTTGATGCTTCCAGATTCTTCAAATCAGTCGCCAATTATAGCCAAGGCGTATGCTCTCCGGCTCCGCGAACAATTTTCCTTGGCCTGACCTGTGACGTCCTCGGTGACATTTAGGACAGCAAGATTTATTATCTCTCAGTAAAATATCATCAAATATAGATTGCCGTTTCAATCAGCATAAGCGACCCATTGGTTGCGAAGATAATGATGTGAGGAATATATTTCCGCACCCAAATTCGGACCGAGCAATTTCCATCAGCGACTGAGGTAGGTGATCCATGTGCGATAAATCATCACATGTTGGCTTATGGAACTCATAGATGTCGCCATATGTCTTGGGTCAGGTGAAAAGTCCAAGGTCGGGAATTTCGCCAGGCTTCAATTCTTCCCACGTTATCTCAGCATTAAATTGGCCTGATTTCGGCGGACATTTTTGTCCACGAATCCTACGAGTGGTGTCATGAAACCGACAGCGTGCTGTTACGTTGGCCGAAACGTGCTTTGTTTGCATTCTTGACATTGTATTTCATGTTTGCCCACATCGGGTTCGCTCACATTGCCATGGATTACCATGGCTACGTGCCGCCAGCAGATGGCACGAGCGATTGAGCCGTTTGATGGGTCACTATTTGCGGACGAGGTGGGCAGGCAGTGCCCATCCAGCCGCACAATGGTCCGACGATACGAGCGGTCGGAATATGAAGCCGCTTCGGCTCGCGAGAGATGACGCAACCATCACCGGCCGCACGGTGGAATTGAGCCAATGTTAGGCTGTAAAGCGCGACCACGAGCACGCACATCATCACGTCCGGCGGTCGAGCCATTGCCTCGCAAAACCGTCCTATACTGGCGGAGATGCAGCTTTCATTATCATATATATATATATATATATATATATATATATATATATATATATATATATATATATATATATATGTATGTATACTAGTATCTGTGTGGATGTGTGCATGAGCACAATAGTACTTATGGACATTAATCTGCTATTCGGTGAGTGGCGTTGAATCATGCCATGTATCCTGTTGGATCTGGATCCACTGATGGATCTACAGTAACTGAACTTTTATGTTATAATGAACCGAAAGCATGTTGCATCTAAAATTGTATGTACAAACATTTGTATGCATGCCAGTTTTAATACATCTGTACCGCTGAGCAAGTACCAACTGGAATATTATTTTGCCCAAATAACCCATAACACCATATCAAGGAGAGAGTGGAATATGACACGATGAGTGGGAATTGGCGGAACTTTTTTGTTGATGTTATCCCTGGATGAAGCACACCGAAATGAAAGCCACAACAATGGAAGCTGGAGAAATTTGACATTTCTGGACTGTAAATCACAGCGCCTTTCCGCTGGACCACAGCACCTGTGCGCTGGATCACAGTACGTCTCTGATGGATCATAATACCTGTCCTCTGGATCACAGTACGTGTCGGTTGGATCACAGCACATGTCCGCTGGATCGCAATACCTGTCGGCTGGATCACATTACACGTCGACTGGATCACAGTACCTGTCGGTTGGATCACAGCACCCGTCCGCTGGATCACAATACCTGTCGGATGGATCACAGCACCTGTCCGCTGGATCGCAATACCTGTCGGATGGATTACATTACACGTCGACTGGATCAAAGAACTTCTCGGCTGGATAACAGTACCTGTCCGCTGGATCACAGTACCTGCCAGCTGTATCCCATTACATGTCGGCTGGATCACAGCACCTGTCGGTGGGATCACAGTACCTGTCGGCTGGATCACAGTATCTGTCCGCTGGTTCACAGTACCTGCTGACTGGATCACAGTACATGTCCGCTGGATCGCAGTACCTGTCGGCTGCATCACAGTACCTGCTGGATCGCAGTGCAGCACTCAAGGACTGAAGCACCAGACCCATCAAGTACCTGGACTTCATGGGCCTTCAGATGGAAGGACGGGCAAAGCCAGACAAGAAGTTGGACGAGTAACACAGCGGCAGACGCGCTGTCGTTTTTACGAAGGAAGCCTGACGTCGGGCAGAGGTAGAGGCCGTTCACGGTCGCCAGCAGGGCCTCATCTAAGGAATTTCGAGTGTGACGCCGAGTCCATTGGCTACTGCGAGGTCCATCGCCACCGCACCCAGCCAACTCCGGACCAGCAGTGATGCCAAACCAATGGGAAGGGTGACTGTGGGGGAGAGGGTCGCCATTGGGGGACGTGGCTCCAGCAGGCAACACGCTAGATGAGTCACTGGTCAGAAGTGATGACCTACCATCATCCGTTGATTTCGCGCACCTCGGCTGTGTGGTTGTAGAAGAGGCTGGGGAGCTGATCTCGGCGTGCTGTGAGCCCAAGGGATGAGGTAATAGGGCCGGCGATGAGATTGTCTATGATGATTGTCTATGTCTATTGCATATGATACAAGGATAAAGGAGCATGGTTCCATGGTTAAGCGATACGCTTGTGAGACTACGCTGTAGAGGTCACGAAAGCTTCAAGTCTGTTACGCACGATAAATCACATCCTACGTCTTTCCACCGTTGGATGCGGTAAAGGCAAAACACTGATGGGGGCTGAAAATGTAATAGTTCATGTTCGCTGTTACCATCTCTACCCGAAACATTTCATGGAAACGTTCGATACTTGGATACTGAAACAAAATTAACCTTATTTCCCGCGGTTCAGTATCGCCCCTTCCATGCAAATAATTGCGTGAAGCACAATGGAATAAACAAAATATATCGCCGGCCAGAATGTGCTCAGTGTGAAACGCAAATCATCAAAAATGTGGCAAGACATCTTGCGCGGACAATTTGCTACTCAATGACCATGTTCATGGCCAATGACAACATGTGTCCGATACACCAGCTGATGCAAGCTTCTCGCCGGCATCCAATCCACACACAGCAGTCCTTGTTGTCACTCACTTGATCAAGGTCCGGCTGAACTTGAATGAGTAGCGGCTGAGATTAACGTCAGTAAACTTCCACCCAGGTATCCCACATCTGACGTTTCCACGCAAAGTTTCACAAGTACAGGCATTTCGTCGACCGAGAAAGGTTAGGTGGGTCGGCCATTGGCATTCGAATTCAGACATCAAACCCAGCAACTTTGCACAGCAGCATCAAGCCAACGGAACGTTGCAGCCTGGTCTTGTCGAGCCTGCAAAACAGGTGAGGAAATATTAGCTAATTATGCGCGGCCTTGTGATTCGGAACCGCTGGTCGCAGGCTCGAGGTAGCTATAATTTATCCAGAGCTGTTTAGTCGCAAGCGGCGATATAAGGAAGTAGAGCGCTGATGAATGCTTACTTACCATCTCCATGGTAGTGGCGTTACGGTCCAAGCACGTTAACCTTCAGCGTCACATGATGGATATGAGGCTTTGCAAGTGGTGAATGGCAACGGGCGAGTAAGCCAGGCGACAGCAACGCGCGACGACCGGTGGAATCGCTCGAGGCCCGACAGGTGCACCAGGGAGCCGCTTCTGCCGACTCGTGTCTCAGTCCGACACCCCGGGCCCACTTGTCATCTGGCAGACTTAACTGCACCGTTGAGGTGGTGGGAGGGCACGGTCAGTGCGTGACGGAGCCCCGCGGCTGGACGATCACCGTTGACGGCTATGTCGGCACCATGCCTCCGACCCACACCCGAATCACGCCCTCTCCGACGTTGCCTGGTAGCAGTATTTATTTATTTATTTCCCGATACATGCCACGTTGCGCCGGAGGCCGTCAGGGACGTGTGCGGTGAAATGAGGCGGCTGGCCTCGCCTGTAAACTCGTGGATGGGGGGGGGGCACGGAAGTAACGGCCGGTGGCGGCGCAGGTCTGGACGCGCCGGGCTGACCAGGCTGGCCTGGCCGATATGGATGGCACGCAGAGAGGGGTGCGAGATGCGCATGGGTGAGGAGCTAACCCACCCGACGCACCCGGGGAAGGGCGAAGGAGCGCCCACCATCTGCTTCACCATAAATTAAAACAGAAGATGATGAAGAAAAAAAGAAAAAGAGCTAAAACGAAGGCGAGGAATTAAGATTAATTGTGCTCACCAACATGCTGAAGGCATAAATCAAGCTGCTGATTAAAGTTGCGTTGAGATGCAGAATATTGCCGTCGGCCTGCGAATTTCCTCAGCCGCAGCTTTGTGGTTCTGAAACTGATTCCACATTGGACGTATAATTTGAAATTCTCATCAACCTTACGCAATTCTTGTCCTGGCTGCATTTTGGCTTTAGTTTATTCATGCAAAATGTTGAAATACAATTAGAATTGGTGCATTTATTCGTATTAATGTTTTTTAAGTAGTGATCTCCCTATGTAAAGATCACATGCCATCGCGTTTGAAATCTCGTCAAATTTAGACTGTACTCACATCGCCATTTCCGACAGATCAGAGTCGAAAACATTTTTTTTCTTTGCACAATTTCAATGGCAGACAAAATATGTATTGAAATATATATTCGTATCAACAAATATATACTATGATAAAAATGTAATTATTGATCTTGACATTGTATGGCGCCGTCTTGTAGTTTTCCTTCATGAAGTGAGAGTTATCAGGCCGTAACGTAAAGCCAAATATGACGTCGAGGGACGGCTTGAACGTGCCAGGTATAAGTATTAGGTTGCATTACGGTGTGAAACGGCGTTTTTCGTCAACTTGGACACATTGGATGGTGCATCTATCGATTTATAATCACCGTATTCTCGTATCATTCCGAAAGTGTACATTTTTGAATGAGTACGTTTATTTTGTTTGTTTGTTTATTGGTTGGTTCCTTTTGCTCGTGGGCCGCCCCTTTTCGCGGGCATGGCGTTTCTTGTTGTGCACAGGTACGTAGTCGCTCCCTCCCCCCACGAAGTTAAAAAGCCTGTTTTCCACACCCAAGATGGCAGGCTCGATTGGACTTTGACCGCGATCGTAAAATACAAGTAGCACAGAGCTAAATGGCATAATCTTCCGGGTAACAATGAGGGCGAACAATTACTACTCCATGTACCATTGCTGCTGCGAATCCACTGTGGTAGGAGCCACTATCCATCATCCACTAATTACCACGGTGGTATGATGATTAGTTCCGCCAAATATCTTATATTTTCTTAGATTAAAAAGCATCTGGTATTTTATGAGATGGACGCAATCCACCGATCTCCCGTACGCTACCTAGAGCATTCTCCAAGCGATTTCGGGCTGAACTGTGCACGACGGTAGTGAAGCCAATGTGGACTCCGAGCAGCTCGGGTCTGCTTTCGCCACACGTGACATTTAATCTTCTTTAAAATAAAAACTGACTGTCGTCGCTCGCCACGGTAGCACTCAGCGTGACCGCACTGAGCCTGGGGTGACCCGGGGCGGTGCGGTCGATTGGCTATTAGGATTTAGGGGCGAATCGATGGCTATTGGGGTTCAATGGCGCCTGACAGCTGCAATGGTCGTGTGGCTGCCCGGGCAGGTACAGCTCCTGAACACTTTCCTGAGTTCATCTTTACATGGATGATGCTGATTTTGCGACATGGCACTTGGCGTCACGATAAAATGACCGGGTTCCTTCATCCGGTCACATGGACAACGGAGTGGCGCCTTTTCTCCACGTGCACATGGTCTCGAGAACCAAAGGCACTGCTGATAATTTATATCGTTTTTAAAACTATACCACGTACATGGGAGCATTGTTCGTTTGCGAAGTAGCTAGATGTACGCATGTATACATGGGACGCACGAATGTACGTAAGCAAATGTACACAGCGCATGTGTGGCATGCTCTGTACATTTGACAAATGTACGGAAGCACATATCTGAGTATAGCAAATATGCAAGTGTACAATGACAGCAAATGCACAAATTCGAAATATACGTAAGCGCCAAAGTACGCAAGCGCAAAAGTACTCACGTTAGGCGTCAGACGCGACGTTTATGCGGACATCATTGGCATGTCCAGTAACGAAAGAAAACAGGTAGGTTCCTGACTCCATTGAAAAACTCTGAAATATGCGCCCGCGACAGGCGAGCCCGGATGCTCACTAGTGTGTGTGTGTGTGTGTGTGTGTGTGTGTGTGTGTGTGTGTGTGTGTGTGTGCAAAGAGCATAGCTAAAATGCATAAGACCCTGTCTCCATAAAATATTATGTGAAGTGCATTTGTTAAAGTTAACTTGCCTTCGGACGTCAGTTACATTACTACTTACAGTGATATGTTCCGTATATTGCTACTTCGCGTATCGTTTTCTGGAACAATTTTCTGGGCCTCAAATATGGCGGTGCCCGCGCCAAACGCCAACCGCCTGCATGCATGATATGGCGGGGTGCGAAGCCATTCGCTGAAAGTTAATAGACTCTGACGCAAAAGTTACGGGCAGATTTTCATATTTAAAACGATAGGAGATGCGTATGGCATTATTTCCGCCACCATTGGAGTTGAGGCCGACATGTTCCCTGGATATCGTTTAAGAACTGCGCTTATTGACGTTGAATGGAGTGAATGCATCTACAAGCATGCATATTTCTCAAAGAAGATTTTGGCGTAGCAGAGCCGATGTTGCTTGGTATTGATCAATGCTGGAACTTTATTTTTGTCCAGCCGCAAATCGGCAGCCCTGCGGATCCTCTGGGCAGCAAATGTGGCGCTCTCTCTCTCTCTCCCTCTTTCTCCTCCACTGGCGCCTGCCTGGAGCCGCGCCTGGATGCGCCCCTGAGGCCGACGAGGCCGACAGCTTTCGGCTCTGTCAGCAGCATGCATCGACAATGAAAACGAGATGTGCTCGTGCTAGATAGTGATGCGAAATCCATGGCTAGCCTACACGCCCGTGGCGGCAGGATCGGGCGTGCACATCAGCATCCAGCAGTCCGCGGCAGAGCGTGTTGATCGGGCCGGAACGCCCGGACGCCCACGCCGTGGATCACACTGGCGCTATAATTGGCATCACTAACGCCATCGCATGGCTGTTGCCACATGATGGATCGACTCTCTGGCGTCGAAGCCCACTGCCACCACAAAAGTGATAAATAAGGTCATTCAATCGTCAAGTGGATGTCACTTAGCACCGCCACCCCTGGGAGAAGCTCACAGACGACAGTTCCTCGTCGTTCTCTACAGTTTCCATGGTGATAAACACTTCTCCCGTAAGATGTCTGTGCGAGACAACCCGGTTTCGAGTGGTCCCGTGTTGGGAGCTGACCCCGCTTCGGCTGCCGGGGTGACGGCTGTGCGGTCAGCGGCTGCCGGGGTGGCGACTGTGCTGCCAGCAGCTGCCGGGGTGGCGGCTGTGCGGTCAGCGGCTGCCGGAGTGGCGGCTGTGCTGTCAGCCGCTGTCGGGGTGGCGGCTGTCCTGTCAGCGCCTGCCGGATGTCGGCGTGAGCGGCGTAGGAGCCGCCTTAGGGGATTCAGCTCGACTGGCAGCCGCGCTGCCTGGTCCAGGCTAGGACTCGGCTACGTCGCGCGACAGGCGCCGTCTATGGGCGCGTGACAAAGCGTCACGCGCCGCACGCGCCGGGGCGTGACGCACCGTCCACGCCGTGCGGCGGCGGGCGCTGGCGACAAACACTGCGCTGTTGTGCCGCTGCGCGCTGGGCCGTCGAGCGCCGCCGACACCGAGCGTCTCGAGGTCTGGCGGCCCATTCACTGAAGACCGCCCTGTCCCGCCGTCCGGCCCCGTGGGCCACCGCTCTGAGACACCGGCCGCTCTGCGCTTGCCTAAGAGTGCCTTGCAGGCCGCTCGGGAGAAAATGGAATCTAGAGGACGTTGGAAAGAATATTGATGCCCGCGTTCGGAGCGAGAGCCATATCTGCCCTTGCGTCGGTTTGAGTGTTGTTGTGTCATATTCACGGCAGGGTTATTCTGGGTTCGCTGGCTATGCAATGGATGAAAATTTCAACATTTACTTTTTGCTACCATATCCCCGGGAGCGTCCATGCTGATTGAATCACGCCATAGGACGCTTTCGCGAAAATTGTGCCTCATAAATGAATGAGCAATGAGCACAACCACGGATTAAGTACGCAACAAATATCGTGTGCGGCCAGATAGAATCTACGAGGTTTCCGATAGCCTATTGGTGGCCTCGACAACCTTGAACGGTGAAATGGATCGATTATTCGGACGGTCATAAACTTTCATAGAATTGTTGCCGTCCGAACGACCACGAACGCGCGCTAAAATCCTCGACACGTTGCGTGTGCCCACCTGCGCGCCTGTGGCGTGGAATTCCGCGGCCAGCATAGACCGCTTCGAATCACCAGCAGGTTGGTTAATGTCATGGCGGTGCTCCTGTGCCGCTTGGGGGAATTGCTATTTTGTGTTTGAAGAGCATCCCATCGAGCAATTATACATCGAGTAATTATGTAGTTGTTTCATCCGCCACCGATGTTTCAGCTTTGCATCCTATTGTCGGAGGCGAAATTGCGTTACGTAAAGCAACCGTAAGCACATATTAACCCGCGCCGTCTCTCCGGTCAGATCCTCACATCTCGACTCGGGGGGCGGATGGTAACCCCCTATAAAATCCAAACTAAGCGTCGCACGAAAACGAAAGAGGTGTCACCGGAAAGCGCTCGACAAGTAGGGTCCGGATCCACCCCAAAACAATTTCCCCCCAAAAGTGACGTGATCAGGGGGCTAGATTTTCACGATTTTTCACGAGTTACATTATGTTTTTGGCTTTGGGGAGTTCATTTTGGGGGATATATGAAAAACAACATTTAGTTGGAATGAGAAAAGGACAGCGAAACCGACCAGGGCCATACAAATTGTTGCCCCCAAAAAAAAAAAAAAAAACTTTTGGGTTTTCAAGTTTTCTTTAATTTTCATTTTCCAATGGGTAGAGCAGACCGAAAAACGTTGTTAGAAGTGAACTTTCCCTTATAACAAATGCTTACTTTAGTCAGAATCTTCTATTTGAACTGCAATTGGCAAATATGCAAAATCTATATGTAGTTAAAAACGAAAAAAAAAACTTCCACTCGTTCGTTTTGTTGCATCCCAAGAGATGAGCAAACGCTGAAAGTTTCATTAAAATATTTGCATCCGTTAAAGAGTGACGACTGGTTGAACGTTTTTGGAGGTGACCTCACTTGACCTTGACTAACTAGTTGACCCTAGATGACCTGACTTCAAAATTTTGAAACATCATGCCAAATTGATGTGGGAAAGGTATGCCAAATTTGGGTGAGCTGCCGCGTGCCGTTCGTTCACTACCCGCGAAAAACCTGGGGGGGGGGGGGCAGTTGGAGACCCCACCCCGAGACGGGACAGGTTAATGAGACCATCGTAATCACCTCATTTTTGCTCACGCTTTCGTGAGCCAGGCCGAACACTGGAGGCATTCGTTCAACTAATTACTTGGATATAAAATTAAACTAACTCGAGAAAGCCAATGCACCAGGCAGTCAGTGCACCTGCTTGGTGCACTGACTTTCTCGAACACAACGCGCTCGACAGGATTATAATTTTGCAACGAAGTATTAAAAAATATGGAATGACCAATGTATACCTTCGTCCCCTAACGCATGTCTCCATTTGCTACTTTTTGGCCAGTCCACATTTCTTCTATATCATTACATATCGTGGCATGATTTCGTTGACATTCACGTGAGTATCCTCGCGTTGTTAAAACAGTTACGCTACATTTTCCAGCGGTGAATATTGGCATGTGTTCATCGCTTTGCTAGTACTTCTTCTGCAATAAGATTGGATGGGACGGGACGGAATTATATGTATTATTTAGGCTGTTTAAAACATGCAACTTGCTATATCACAGTCATATTGGGTCTCAAGGTTTGACGATTTACAGCTAACGTAATCGGTTGTGAGATGTCCCAATATCGCGTTTCTCCATTAGACTGCAGAATGCACCAACAAGCAATTCAACACTCTTCCAAATTTAAAGGAATGCAAATTATTAAGCCTTCCTCGCCTTCCAACCAATAAGGCGGCTTACTGTGTATATGGTGCTTGTCTGAACCACATTTAAAACTGGGTGCTGACGTGGAGGAAATTAGCGTGGACCAAGTCATATACGGCTTCTGCATCACTTGTGATCCCATCGGAGGTGAAGAAACTGAAAACATAGTTGAATTAAGTACACGGCGACAGATATATTTATTGATAACAAAGTGCCGATTTTCCTATCATGAAATCGTGATCACAATAGTTATTGTTGTTGTTTTGCCAAGTATAAGATTGTCCGCCAAACAACTTAAGTTTCGAGCACTTTGAAACGTATATTGACGGAGCTATTGAATGTTCTCCTCAATGAAAATATTTCCGTGAAATTTTGTTAAACTGATATGGCGAACGTCACTAACTATACTGAATGCTGCAGCGTGATTGACTATAACATCAAGTAAATAATAATTAAGGAAGTGCATTGTATCACTTAAGCAAATCAAATTGAAGAAAATAATTAACTGTATCTACCCGAGCACACAAAGTGTTATCAGACACATATGTTCTCTTTGCACGGTGAAGGCTCAAAATGCCCACTAGTGCTTAAGCGGCAGGCACATTTCGACATCCGGCTACTTTGCAACGTCCGATTTATACGTTGGCATGGTACGCTATTGGATGCGATACATAAAGTGGTCGGTGAATGCGGTGTGAGAAATTTGTTACCACACGCGCCTCTTTCAGGAAGCTAGGTGGCGGGTGGTGGCTCTACTCGTGTCAACCGCTGGACGCTGAGGTCACCGAGGTCACTGGAGCCGCAGTCAACTGCCAAGGGCGTGGTGGAACAATATCAAGAGCGTCATCAGTGGGAATAATTCCGAGGAGACTGATGTAGCCTCAGGATAGGGAGCGGAACAGTAGTAGGGTACAGAGCGGTATAGCGGTATGGTGGAGAGCGGAACAGTGGTGGGGTAGAAAGCGGAACAGTGGTAAGGTAGAGAACGGAGCAGAGACTAGACAAGGAGCAGAACGGAGGGAGAGCAGAGGGCCGAGGAATGACAGAGCAGAGAGCGGAGCGGTGGGCGAGTAGATAGCGGAACAGCATTGGAACGTAAACCGAAGCAGAGGAAACACAAGGATCGCAGCGGAAGCAGCGCAGAGAGCCGAGGAACGGAAGAGCAGAGAGCCGAGGAACGGAAGAGCAGAGAGCCGAGGAGCGGCGGAGTAGAGAGCCGAGAAGCGGCAGAGCAGAGAGCGGAGAAGCGGCAGAGCAGAGAGCCGAAGAGCGGCGGAGCAGAGAGCCGAGGAGCGGCAGAGCAGAGAGCCGAGGAGCGGCGAAGCAGAGAACCGAGGAGCGGCAGAGCAGAGAGCCGAGGAGCGGCAGAGAAGAGAGCCCAGGAGCGGCGGAGCAGAGAGCCGAGGAGCGGCAGAGCAGAGAGCCGAGGAGCGGCAGAGCAGAGAGCCGAGAAGCGGCGGAGCAGAGAGCCGAGGAGCGGCAGAGCAGAGAGCCGAGGAGCGGCGGAGCAGAGAACCGAGGAGCGGCGGAGCAGAGAGCCGAGGAGCGGCGGAGCAGAGAGCCGAGGAGCGGCAGAGCAGAGAGCCGAGGAGCGGCAGAGCAGAGAGCGGAGGAGCGGCGGAGCAGAGAGCCGAGGAGCGGCAGAGCAGAGAGCCGAGGAGCGGCGGAGCAGAGAGCGGAGGAGCGGCGGAGCAGAGAGCGGAGGAGCGGCGGAGCAGAGAACCGAGGAGCGGCAGAGAAGAGAGCCGAGGAGCGGCGGAGCAGAGAACCGAAGAGCGGCAGAGAAGAGAGCCGAGGAGCGGCAGAGAAGAGAGCCGAGGAGCGGCGGAGCAGAGAGCGGAGGAGCGGCAGAGCATAGAGCCGAGGAGCGGCAGAGAAGAGAGCCGAGGAGCGGCAGAGCAGAGAGCCGAGGAGCGGCGGAGCAGAGAGCCGAGGAGCGGCAGGGCAGAGAGCCGAGGAGCGGCAGAGAAGAGAGCCGAGGAGCGGCAGAGCAGAGAGCCGAGGAGCGGCGGAGCAGAGAGCCGAGGAGCGGCAGGGCAGAGAGCCGAGGAGCGGCAGAGCAGAGAGCCGAGGAGCGGCGGAGAAGAGAGCCGAGGAGCGGCAGAGAAGAGAGCCGAGGAGCGGCAGGGCAGAGAGCCGAGGAGCGGCAGAGAAGAGAGCCCAGGAGCGGCAGAGCAGAGAGCCGAGGAGCGGCAGGGCAGAGAGCCGAGGAGCGGCGGAGAAGAGAGCCGAGGAGCGGCGGAGAAGAGAGCCGAGGAGCGGCAGAGAAGAGAGCCGAGGAGCGGCAGAGAAGAGAGCCGAGGAGCGGCGGAGCAGAGAGCCGAGGAGCGGCGGAGCAGAGAGCCGAGCAGCGGCGGAGCAGAGAGCCGAGGCACGGGACGGCGGGCCGGTCGCGTTCCCACGACACTGTCCGTGTTGGTATCGACGTGCGCCGCGGCGGCTATTGTGTGTGCTCGGTACCGACAGGCCCGACTCCTGTCCGTGGAGAGCGGCGCCAGCGGCCCGGGTGGTGACGCTGCTACCTTTGTCCTGCCTGATACCGGTGTCCCCGGCGCAGGTCACCAGGGACAGTCCCGGCCCGGACTGGGTCACTGACGCACAGCCGAACGCGTCAGTCTGTGCACAGAGCGGCAGCGAGCTACTGCCGCACCCCCGACTCTCTGCGGGGAGTGTGCGGCCTTGGTTGCGTGACACGCTCGATTGTGTGTGACCGTCCATCGAAATGTTATAGAATTAGGCGTTGACGTAAGCCGTCTTGGGCTCAACTCGACGTTTTATTATTGACTGATTATAGCTGCTATGAGCTCTGAACTTATAATCATAGGGTAAGAACACAGGCAAATAAGCATGTGCATCATCCCAATAATTTAAGGTGTGCCAACGTTGACTCTATAGAGTCATGATGCGAACTCGACGCTTCAAAATAACTATGTCCCCCTCCCCACCACCAACAACCCGGGGTCGTGTCCATGCTCGTGTCACCAACTTTATTGTCGTTATTGTTGACGCCGAATGTATACATGTTATAAATGCGTATATATATATATATATATATATATATATATATATATATATATATATATATATATATATATATGCACATCTCAATCATACTGAAAACACTAACGGGGTGCAGTAGTGCAACATATCAATATGTCATCCACAGAACATCGCGAGCAGCTTCTTGCCACTGCTAGCTGATTAGAGAGATGGAGTGGCTCAGTCTCTCGACCAAAATCCCCACCTCCCTTCCCTCCAGTCCAAGCAAGCTGTGCCAAAAACCTGAGATTATGTTATGGAAGCCTAACCCCAATTTAGAGTTGAAAAGACTGGGCCTTAATGCATCGCTTATTTTCAAGGAAGCCAAATTCGTGAAACTTTACAACGTGCCAAAAGTTTGCCAATTTTGCCGCTCACACTGCGATGTCGCTTGGATCCCTCCGGATGTTTGCATAAGGTACCAGCTGGACCGTCCACGGCTAAGGTGGGTGGTTTGGACGGTCCAGGTTTGGGCGCCATGATGTGGTTTGCTCAGATTGTGGAAGAAACACAGCCAAATGTTCCCTCAGAACATTGGGCTGTGCTCTTAACGTAACGGAACAAGTGCGGTACAGAGTCCGGCAATGGTTTCGTCTCAGTGCTGTTCTAAAAGTACCTTGAAACGCCTGCATAGCCAGGTCATGTGGGGTACAGTAAAAGTTATATATTGGTGATGGGCTCATGGTAAACATAGACAATACAAGAGGTGATCTCAAATCGCATCTCTCGGTCAAATGAAGGTTCAAACTGGAAGAAACAAAAATGTGCATTTGCATATAGCTGTCGCTAAGCAATGCTTTACCGGGATATAGTGGCACATTACGCTCGTGTGCCATACTTCTGATCCGGTCCGGTTACACCACTGATGTTGATGACCTGAACGCTACCAATGCAGTACAGACTCTCCAAAGGCTAAAACTGCAGACTGTAACGAGGCACGCATTTCTGTTGTGATACAGCTCATCAAGGAATTCGATCTGAACATGTCTCATTTTGCGATTTTTTTTGCCAGGATTTCGAAACGAATTCATGTTTTGCAGTTTGTCTCCAGCCCGCACCAGGTACAGGTCTTCCACACTGGCTCGGTAGCCATGGTTCCCCCTGACGAAGTATCTATTGAGGTCTTCCGCACCGGCTCGGCAGTCATGGTTCCTCCTGACCAATTACCGGCTGGGATCTTCCGCACCGGCTCGGCAGTCATAGGCCCCCCTGACCAAGTACCGGTTGAGGTCGCCCGCATCGACGCTGGGAGTTGACCTGGCAGGTCGATGGGGCGCCACTACTGGCTGAACACTGCGCCACACCGAGCTCGGGCCGCCCTCCCACAGGCGTCGGTCGATCTCCGCACGCATGTCACGGCGGATCGCCGACCGGACTCGCGTCGATCGAGGTCCTTGTAGCGGCCACGATGGCCAGCTCTGAAGGCCTCAAACCCCTGAGCCATGAGGTCTTTTGTAGCTCCAGTGACGGGTGGCGCTGTCGGGCCCCCATTTTGAGTTGCTTGACTGGAGTTCAGGGGCGCCTCGACTACATCGGTCATGCAGCTCGCTTGACTGGTCATCTAGTCATCTAGAACGGGGCGAGTCACATTCAAGAAGTAATTGCACTGTTTATCGCGACATCGGCTGGTGTACACCGGTCTGCAGTTCGTATTTTGCATACGGATGGCTACCAAGAGGTGCCGTCGGAAGCAGACGAGCCGACTTGCAATGCAAAAACCAGCATAACGGAAGCCGATTACCCGGAGGTGCCATCGGACGTAGATGAGCCGATTGGCCTTGCAACTCGCAACGTAAAACGGTCACCCAGAGGTATGTACAACGTATGTAGATCAGCCAAATTGCAAAACACTGTACCGGCTTCACACACAACCCTGCATGAAACATGCCGTTACTAACCGCCACTAACAACTACCACGCGGCAACCGACCAAGTTATTTTGAGGGCTAAGTGGTGTGGACACGTACATCATTATCCGCATGGTAAAGACTCATCGGTGCTTCTCGACAAGGGTAGGCTAATGGCGGTATCGTGGCAAAGTGAACTTTCTCGTCAACCCTCTCCTACCTGAACTATAAATACACTTGGGAAGGAGTAAAGCAAACTGCAGCTGTGAACATACTGGAGATGCCCCCACCCACCCACAGCCTTCAGATCCTTAACGCCGCATTCACTATATCGTAAGAAGCCTTTAACGTAACTCTATACTTGCCTTCAGCTTTCTTGTAAAGCCAACTCACTTCAAAGGCGGCGCAAATGACTTATATGGTCCGGTACTACTCTAAGCACACTTAACCCCACCCCCACACCACCACCATCACCACCGCATTTTCCATGGAGCGAATGAACTCTTCCCTGTCCACTTCTTTGCCAACACACAAATGTCAATGTCGATAGTGCGTGCCTGCAGTTGGACACCACCTTCAGTGCACTGATCCAGGCGTGCGAACTGACGCTGCAAATGATGACATGCTGCGAGATGCAGATGGCATCAATTGTGGAACTTGATGACCGTGAGCTCGGCCTCGAGACGTGCTGCTGCGTGGAGTAGGTGAGTGGCTACTGGCTAAGATGAGGTAGACAGGTATGGATGCCTTTCCGGATCCTAGGCGATTCCAGATCCAGCGTTGGCAAGAACCAAGGTTGGAGAAGTTCGTCCACTTTTCTGTCTATCTCTCCAAGAACAAAAACAACAACCAGACAAACACAGCTCCTCAGATTCGGGCCGCTTGGCAGGTCTGGAACTTTTATTTCCAGACCTTCAGCTTAGCTCTTTGAAAAATTGCTAAATGTATTTGCAACGCGCTACACCCTAAAATCTGGGTGGACCCACCTCTGACCTCACCTAGCAAGAGCAGATGATGAAGTCAGATTAGAAACGACACCCTCAGTAACGTCTAGTCGCCATCTCACTCAAGTCATGGTTTTATTATTGTGTGCATGAACACCATTAAATTTAATACGTGGATATTAAATGTTAACAGCTGGACTCAGCTTCATATACGAGCGGTTGATCATCGCCTGGCTTTTAGAAGCGAACGTTAGTGCCTATGGGGATGCATGTAAAGCACCACTTGGGGACCACAAGGCCATGCAAGAGCACCGCCTGAATGATTTGGACCACTTTGTGGAACACAAATGATGTTTCGAACTACCAGGCAACTACCTACCATCACTTCGCATTACTGCTGCTCTTTTATTAACTCATTGTGCGTTTCAGCAGTTGGATCCCCGGCCTCCCCTGAAACAGTCGATCAGGATCTCAGGGGGTCCCTACCCCCGGATCTCCACTTTTGGAGACGGTGTAGCGGATGCAAAAGCAGACGTGGAATGCTGATAGCTTCGACGAGGAAATGGGGCGGCATGAGGTAAGATGAGGTGACTGGTGAGGAGCAACGGACGGGGCGAGTTGGTGGGTTTCCAGGCAGGAGGTTCGTGGGTGGTTGGCTCGATGCGACGCCTTCACCTAGCCGGCGGCTGTGGTGGTGGGTGTCAGCCTAACCATTGATTGGTTGAGGTTCTGCGGCGTGACCTTTGATCCGCCGGGGGGATTATGTGGAGTGTGTTCACCGGAGCTGGCAGGCCTGCAACAATTCGGCTCCCATTCACTCGCGGGACGTCTGGACGTGATCCACATATGGGTTCAGCTGAGAACTGACGCGCCAGCTAGCACAACACGGCACTGCGGCGGCACGGCGGGAATGAGAGAGAGAGAGGGGGGGGGGAGAGAGGTAACGAATGCAGTTTCAGCATTGATGATTATTTATCAATATGCAGTTGAGATTCATGCACTTGAGGAAATGACTAGGATTACAAAGACAAACTTGGTCTATGCTCACGGGAGGAAGCAAACATATATCAGTTTTGACGTCAATACCAGTTTGAAGATTGTTGCATTTAAAAGTCGGGAATATTCGCGGCTAGTAGTTATGTGTATACGCACAGTACCGGGTCCACTCTTCAAATATCCACCTCTATTCCTTAGTAGCTGTCAATGGTGTACGATTTTTACATTTCAGCACATAAGACAGGACAGGACATGTTAGGTCAATTCGAAGTTCAGTGTGAATCAAACCGGAATATTCCATCTGGGTCATAGTGGATCAATGACCTCGAGTCATTTTGAAAGGACCAGTAAACAATGTAAACAAGTAAGGTCAAGTTGTTCATCACTGTACCGCTCCAACATTGGCCATTGTGTGGCCATTGTGTACACCATATGAACTTCCGACCAGATCGCGATTTGGACCAAAAACGTTTCAGATGTCCCCTCTTGCAATTACGCCACAGCTAAGCGACCTAACACGGTATTGTGACTGTTTTGTGCCAAAAGGTCTGCAAGGAATGCCCCATCAGCCACCAAGGAGCTTGCGGGCACCGTTTTTTTCTCACGTTTTGGTGAGAAACAAATTAGGGATGGGGAGTGGCCTGCAATCCCCTCTACGGGTGAGGATTAATACAGGCTGTCTATAAGAATTATAATGGAAGGATACAGTATATGTACGTTGCTTATCCTTTTTCCCCGTCCACCACATTACACCAGCACCCAACCCTCCTGGAAGCTCATCCGGCTGATTCAATGATATTGGAAAGGAAAATTGCCTGGCCGACGAAATTATTTACTGCATAGGTGGCAAGCAGTAGGTGAATTGTCAGGTCATGTGGGCCGCCTTTCCCACAGCTATCACAGTATCGCATGGTCTCTCCCTTGCTGAAATCGAGCGGAAACATATTGCGGTACGGAGTGGCGTGGGTACCTTGCCCCTTCCTCGGGAAATAAAAGAGCATAAGGTTCCAGCGAATGCCTCGTAGTATTTCTTTTTCTTTAGTGACAAAAGCAAATTGCCAGTTTAGGCTCAAGTCCATGTTAAGTTGGAGCCTCGCATATGTCATGATTAATGTTTGGTATTTGACGTTTCTCATCAATCCAGAAAGTGTGTGGTGTTGGTATTCAGTAGCGTAGGACCAAATCTAGAGTTGGTCAACACATAATTTTCAGTCGTCTTTGTGTGCACTCAATGCCATAGAGTTAATATATTAATCTCGCCAAGCCGGCGGGCTACTGCTACGCCTACCCCCGGCCCACCCCTGCGCCTGTGTCGGTGCCCTACGGACGTCACAGTGCAGTGGTCCCGGCGACGCATCAGTAGCTGACCAGACTATCTTCCCGTGGCTGGCCTTCGTAGGTGGACCCGTCCCACCAGGCGCTGGCACGTTAGGCTTCCCCTGATCAGAGGCGAGTCGTCGAGAAGTTGGTGCCGACGACAGCTGACACCAGCCTTATTGGACTCGGCACACAGAAGCGGCGCCGCCGGGCGCCGGCAGCTGGCTCCTCGTCAGAGTCAGTTTTGACCGAGCACAGTCTTCTCAGACCGGACTGGGTCCTGTGAGATCGGTCAGAGTCTCCTCAGACTGGACTGGGTCCTGTGGGACCGATCAGAGTCCCTTAGACCGGTCAGAGTCCCTCAGACCGGACTGGGTCCTGTGAGATCGGTCAGAGTCTCCTCAGACTGGACTGGGTCCTGTGGGACCGATCAGAGTCCCTTAGACCGGTCAGAGTCCCTCAGACCGGACTGGGTCCTGTGAGATCGGTCAGAGTCTCCTCAGACTGGACTGGGTCCTGTGGGACCGATCAGAGTCCCTTAGACCGGTCAGAGTCCCTCAGACCGGACTGGGTCCCGTGAGATCGGTCAGAGTCCCTCAGACTGGACTGGGTCCTGTGGGACCGATCAGAGTCCCTTAGACCGGTCAGAGTCCCTCAGACCGGACTGGGTCCCGTGAGATCGGTCAGAGTCCCTCAGACTGGACTGGTCCTGTGGGACCGATCAGAGTCCCTTAGACCGGTCAGAGTCCCTCAGACCGGACTGGGTCCCGTGAGATCGGTCGGTCTCCTCAGACTGGACTGGGTCCTGTGGGACCGATCAGAGTCCCTCGACCGGTGAGTCCCTTAGACCGGACTGGTCCCGTGAGATCGGTCAGTTCCTCAGACCGGTCCCTCAGACCGGTCAGAGTCCCTCAGACCGGACTGGGTCCCGTGAGATCGGTCAGAGTCTCCTCAGACTGGACTGGGTCTTTCCAGACTGGGCCGAGTCCCTTCAGACTAGGACCAGTCTTTTCATCAGGCTGGTCTGAGTCCCCTCAGACTGGGCTCAGTTTTCTTCTCAGGCTGGACTCAGTCTGCTCAGGCTGAACTCAGTCGCCCCAGGTCTGGCTGTGTCACCACAGACGGGGCCCAGTCCCCTCAGACGGGGCCCAGTCCCCTCAGACGGGGCCCAGCTCCCTCAGACTGGGCCCAGTCTTCTCGGACTTGGCTCAGTCCCCTCAGACTGGGCTGCGGACTTCAGCTGCCAATAAATGGGTGTTTTCAGGCGCGGTAAAGCGGCTCACAGGCCACCAATTTCCGTATGTTGTCCTGACAGTTGGTTGGTGTTTTTCGGGCTATGAGAGAGCAGAAAGCAATGAACAAAAACCGAAGTTGAAAGCCGGAGTAAAAGTTTGAGAAACGCGAAGAGCGAAAACGTTTTGAAAAGTTGCTGACGTTGATAAGTGTTCCTGAAGGGCGAATCATTTCGTCTCATTTTCAATTCATGTATGTTCCCAATAGCGCAAAACATGCCCAGTGGCCGTAACTAAGCAACCACGTCGATAACAGATGGAGCCGTTCAGGAAAATTCTCTGAAGCAACACAAAAAAACGTACATTGCATCGTCACATTGCTCGTCAAATGTGTGCGTGGGAAGTGGCACAAACAGATGTTTTATGAATGTTCTATTTCAAATTGCTATTAATCTGGAGCATGCTGAACTCGGTTGAAATTACGACGCAGCTGGACAGCGGAGCACGCTGACCACCAGTTGACTGGCTCCCGCAGTCAGCTGTCCGATGTAGTCTGCAAAACATGACTTTGTCTGAAAGGCGCAGCTTGACATATTCGCGTTGACTGAAACACTTATCATGTATGTATGGTATATGCGCGTTCGTTTGTATATACATATATATGTACATATATGTGTATATATATATATATATATATATATATATATATATATATATATATATATATAATATATATATCCATAAACCACTGCGATAAGGACCGTCTGTTATACACGTCAGACTCCAGTTATAGTTGCGTTATTGCTTTACGTTACATTGTGGCTAACTTCTGCACTCCTATGTCTATGCGAAAGACGGCCCGTTTGCTTCAGTCTTTTGAGCACCGCACTATCAATCATTGCAATAATTAACAGGTGCCACGTTCCACACGTGCTTCATATATGGATCTGATTTTCGGCGGACAGAAGTGTTTAATCGAATGCAGTCGTTACAGTCTTGGTTTCAACTTCTGGAGCATTCATTTGATTGAGCAAATTGCGTACTGATTGATTCGTTGCACTGAAATTGCCGTAATCAGACAAGTTCCACGAAAGGAATGGCGTCGGACAAACTACAATGCGAGGTGAAATTCTGGGATGGCTCATGCTCCTCAAGAATTCGTTGCTTCCAAACGGTCAATAATGCAGACCGGATCTGGACACCGTCAGCAATACGAGGGGAACATGTGGGGAAAGTAGTTACACCGAAATATATATTCAGGATACAGCATGTGGGGTGAGGAGACAGACAGCACTCGCTAACTTACTCTGTTTCCGCGAGATGTAGCGAACGAATGTATTCTGCACTGCGGCATTGCATGCATACACATTAATGCCTGGCTCGTTTTTGTCGTTCAGTTCGAGACTGGAGGTCAGTATCGATAGGTGTGAAGTTGCGAATGTCCGAAGCATCGAGGTAGAATGCAATAGAACGATTATAGATTCCTGTTGTACGTCCTTTCGCACGTCTCAAGCATGCCATATAATAATTATGGATTCCGAACAATTCATTTTACTGGTTCTAGGAATAGTATGCGCCATGTTGTATATACTAGCATAGCTGAAGCTAATATTGGCTTCAGTCATGCGGTATGCAATGCATGTTGTCTGTAGCATTCGTTATAGCCGTTAGACAGAATGTAAACAAGAACTTCTATGTCAATCGCAGACCTTATTTATTGGTCTCTTTTATAAGACGTAAATGTACTTCATCGCGCAAGTAGCTATCTGAAAACTTCACACGCAATATCGTTTGGAAAGAAGCTATCTATAGCTACTGGATGCTGTCGAGGGGTTTTTCTTCTTCATCAAATTGGACTCGTGCGACGCATATTGACCTGATATTGCATCGGCTGCATTCGTGTCATGCCAGCACACCAATCATACCCGCCCACCATGGTTCAATATTTTCCATGTTAGCCCGATGAATATCGAGGAACGTTGGCAGAGTATTTTCTTCACACCAACCTAGGTGTTGGTCTCCAGCGTTCGTGCTGAATAGGGCGGGCTCTGGTGCGTGCCGATGCGCGGGATGGATCGCTCCGGAATGTTTTCGACAGTTTAATTTACGCCTGGTATCGCTGGATGGAACGAAACTACCTGACAAGGAAACGAAAAGAGTATCACCACAGTTCTGTCAGCAATGCAGCCCCCATGGTTGACATAACGTAATGTAGCTCCTGAATATCCACCTTCTGTTGGTATGCCGACGTGAGAAGCGTGAGCAGCGGACCGTTTAGCTAGTGTTATATATACATTTTACGAAGCTAGGTAATTACATGATAAAACACAAATAGCTGAGCGAAAGCAAATTAGCTGAGATATAGCAAAGCACCTCAGAATTGCTTCTTCGGGAAAACTAATATGCTGATGCGAATGAAATGAAGTCAAGTAGCAATACAATTGTTGACAAATCGCTCGTATTGCCATCACCTATCCGCCGGCCGGACATCAGGGACCTGAAAACGTCCCGCCTGTTCGTGCGCCCGACATACACCTTAGCTGTCTGCTTCTATATATTATTTGGCTCCGTGTCGACTTGTGAGTCGTTCGTGAGACTCAGAGACCTGCGCCGAACGTGAGGGCCGCTGCGGAGACTGTGAAGAGGA
Organism: Imbricaverruca yamaguchii; assembly: GCA_034440575.1. Classification (NCBI taxonomy): domain Eukaryota; kingdom Metazoa; phylum Arthropoda; class Thecostraca; family Neoverrucidae; genus Imbricaverruca; species Imbricaverruca yamaguchii. The sequence goes on from JAOTOL010001663.1 coordinate 2,896,512, forward strand.
TGTGGAGCCGCCGCCAGACGCATCCGGTCAAGTGGGTACAGCGGGCTCAAGTATGCCAAGGTGACTTACAATTACACGCGCGAGGTTTACGTGCAGCGTGCATAGAACCTTGCAACGAGGTTTTCATGTAACATCATGGTAACTTTCAAACCACAACGCGTACGAAAGGTATCCAACGAGAGTTAACTGAGATCACGCACGCACAATGAACAACTAAAAATTTGGGCAAGATCACAATTAAGGCACAACGGAGCTGATTTCAGAAGACACGTCGAAATACGTCGGCGCTCCCTGCCAAAGTAAACTAAATGAAACTAAGCACCAGTGGTAATTGAAGTCCACTAACAATTCTTCTCTCTTCGCCTCTCGCCCTCTAACTCTGTCTCTATCCCTTCCTCTGTCTCTGCCTATGCATTTACCTCTATATCCGCCTTCCTTTTCTCTCTCTCTCTCTCTCTCTCTCTCTCTCTCTCTCTCTCTCTCTCTCTCTCTCTCTCTCTTTCTCTCTTTCTCTTTTTCTCTCTTTCTCCCTTTCTCTTTCTCTCACGCTCTTCTGTCGAAGTCTCTTGATTTCCATACATGAACAGTTTCTTCTCGGTTAACTTAGGGCGGAGATTTTAAGTGAAAAAGCATGTTTGCATTGCTATATTTTTGACTTTTTCCATTTTTCCATTTCGATGAATATGGAGTATGTTTTAACATCAGCGGCAAATTGTTCGTTTATCTGCCATTGCGTCTCCGCTGGCATGTCCACCGCTCAATTGTTCAATAGTATGCTGGACTCGACCATACCATGCGGACAATTCAATGGTGAACGACTTCTGTCGAAGGCGATGATAATCGAGGACACGATAGATAGAAGTGTCGTGACCCGTCGTCGAGCGGGCGCAGCGTTCTCATTTTCCCGCCATTCGCGGCAGCACCCGCCACGTGTGCCGTTAGCCGCAGGCGGTGGGCGGCGTGCGGAACTGGCGCCGACAGCATCCGGCGCGCCGACGACAGTCGTCGAACGCGACTGGACGCCACCTGACACGGTGTAGGTCAGCTGGGCACATTGTTGCGACATCCGAGAGCGCCGGAAGCTCGTGGGCTTATCACAGGTGGTGTCCCCAGCGGAGCAACCAGGATTTTCCCACGTTGGGGGGAAGGGGACAAAAATGTCGTGAAATATAGACCTCGTCGGGCGCGAAGCTCGCGAAGAATTTCTGATTATGCGCGGTGAAAATCTCAAAATGTATTGTTTAATCAAGTGTACATTTGGTTAATAAATCGCTGGGGGACACCTGGCTTCGTCTCAGACTCCCCTCAACTAAGGCGCCGCGTTAGGGGACGAGCGTTCAGGCTACTGTTAGCAACTTCGTCTATGGGTACCGAAAGTGGTGCGAAGCATAATCACGCCACATTGACATGGCTGGCACAAATTGGATGAATGGCAACCGGAGCCGCTCCCCGCCAAACCTTGAAGATAATCTGAGAAATGAGAAGGAAGTGTTGTATGTAGTAGCTTTGCGACTGATGCTGAATGGCTTCAATATTTCTGTATGCACTGATGCTAGTTTCTTTCCGCCGCCACGATCGATAGTGTTTGACAATTTTGAATAGTGTTCGTTCCATTAGCACGCGCACCGGAGGGAGGTTGGGGAATCCGCCCGCATATCGGTGCGGATTCCCCAACCACCGTACCGCATATCGGTACGGTGATGATCGTAAATATCTATGTCTCCGTGGGTTTGTTTTGATGGCATTGGACTACAACGCCCTTGGCCACCACCCACCCTGAGAGGCACAGGATGTTTTACCTCATCTTGTGCTTCTCAGAAAACTGAAGACAAAAGATTGGTCACTGAATAGTTGGTATTGAATGTTCAATTGTCCAATACAAAGTATATAGCATCCGACTGAGCACCAAACAACTTATGTTTTTCCACGTATATCTCTAGCACTTAGTGCTACGACGCCACATGCGGTAGAGCAGACGCGCCGAACATTGTTATGCGCCTGCACAGAGACGCCCGGCAACCGGCCGCTCGCCAGTATCGCCCGTGACCTCTCTCAGGTCAGCATGCGCACGGGCTGGTGCTGCCAAACCGCACTCTGATTCGCCGTCCGTTACTGTGCATCATGTATGGTGCAAACTGTATGCTTTCTCTCTTTCTCCCACTCACGTCGCTCGATATCGTCAAGCTATAAATTTCTGAACCTCGCCATATGGACACGTCATAAGAAACGTAATTGCCCACGCCGCTCCATTTGGTAACCCCGACGTGATCTCGTACAACTGCCTGCCATCAAGCACGGACGGAGGCATCGGTGAGGCTTCAGCGCCGGCAGCTGAGCAGTCTGCGTCACGGCCACCGTCCGGCCGACAGTTTGTAGCGTCCAGGCTGCCGTCATTCTCCGCCGAAGAGACCGACCTGTGACTGGCCAAGGTTGAATGTGCTTGCCGCGTGGCGGGCATCAGTGACTATGCGGTGATGTTCGACCTGCTGGTGGCCAACCTCCCGCTACCGGTCGCCACCCAGGTCAGAGATGTGATCACCACTCAGTCAACAATCTACTCTGCGCTCACGACGGCCCTGCGGAAACAGTTAGCGCACTCGTGGGCCACCCGCCTGGAGGCTCTCCTGGGGCATCAGCAGCTGGGAGACCAGAAGCCATCACAGCTGCTTCTGCGGATGCGCTCTGATCTGGGCGCCGCAGGGGATGGACCGCAGGATAGCGAGCTGCTCAGGACGTTGTTCCTGCAGCGGCCACCACAGGTGGCTCGAGCAGCGCTGGCCCTGCTTCCGGAAGGCACCCCTTTAAATACGCTGGCAACAGCCGCAAGACAGTTTCCTTGAGGCTTCTGCCTCCAGCATGGTGGCAACAGTCGGCGCAACCCGCCCACCTGTTGTGACTGCTCCCGCCACGGCGGTGTCATCCGACGCCAGCGCGCTGACTGCTCTCCCAGGCGTGGCGACTGCGCTGACGGCCGCCGTCGGTCGCCTAGAAACAGCCCTCGACGATCACCCGGAAGCCAAGACGGGTGACCACCACTCCTGGTCTTGCCAGCGGAATCGTCGTTCCCGATCGCGGCCGCGACAACAGCAGACGGAGCACCATCGTCTGTGCTGCCACCATCGGCGATTCGGCGCGGATGCTCGTCGATGTGCCGCACCCTGCGCCCATGGTCGATGGCACACGGAACGGCATGAGAGGGCCAGCGCCGCCCGCAGACTCGGCACGCCTGGCGCCACTCCTGCACGTCACCGACGCAGACCTCACCCTCATGGTCGACACAGGGGCACAGGTCAACATGCTGCCTCCAGCCAAACTGCCGGCGGGCTGCAGGGTGGCCACGGCAGCTGCTCCACGCCTGACAGCCGCCAGCGGCAGCATGAACACGATGCTGGGGTACGGTGACTACACCGTGATGCTCTCCGGTCCCCATCACCCGTGGCGGTTCCTCGTGGCAGAAGTCACCTCTCCAATCTTGCAGGCAAACTTCCTCGGCCACCACCGACTAGCGATCGACATGGTCTGTCGTGCCCTGCGCACAGTCACCGGCCAGGTGTGCGCGACTGGAGCCGCTCCACCCGCTGCAGACGCCGCTAGCCTGATAATTTTGGCTCTGGAGTTCCCCGGCGTCACGTGGCGTCCGCTCGACGGCACCACCGTCACTCATTTGCCAAGACGATTACCGTCGATCATGGTCACCGCCAGGACGTGGTCTCCATTGACCGCGTCAAGCCAGCGCATATAGAGCCGGAGCCCGAGCCGGAGCCGGAGGCGTCGACGGCGACCGCTGTGCCTCCGCACACCACTCAGTGTCGGCCGCTGCCGCTGCCGGGACCCCAGCCACTGCTGCCTGTGCCATCGCCACACGTCCGACGCGCGCCAGCCCCTGGGCCGGTGGTGTCCCCAGCCGCGCCCCCGACACCACTCCGGTCCCGCCTGCGGTCCCGCTCCGGTCGTACCGCGCGCCCTCAACACCACTCCGGTCCCGCCTGCGGTCCCGCTCCGGTCGTACGGCGCGCCCCCGACACCACTCCGGTCCCGCCTGCGGTCCCGCTCCGGTCGTACCACGCGCCCGGTTCTTCGGTACGGTGTACAGTTTGTACAGTGTAATCCTGTTGCCCCCCAGTGTATAAACATGCCCTCTGCTCTTCGGAGCATCAGTGCTCCTATCGTTTTTTTTTTAACTCGGCTTCATGCGCCGGTCTGGGAATAGGCTTGTAGTAACTTGTGCTCTGACGTCACATGCGGTAGAGCAGACGCGCCGAACATTGTTATGCGCCTGCGCAGAGACACCCGGCAGCTGGCCGCTCGCCAGTATCGCCCTTGACCTCGCTATGCGCACCAGCCGATATCACCACACGGTGGCAGGCTGGCAAAACTCACTCACACACACACACTCACACACACACAGCCAGAGACATTGGTACTCACAGCCGCACCAGCCGATATCACCACACGGTGGCAGACTGGCAAAACTCACTCACACACACACACTCACACACACACAGCCAGAGACATTGGTACTCACAGCCGCACCAGCCGATATCACCACACGGTGGCAGACTGGCAAAACTCACTCACACACACACACTCACACACACACAGCCAGAGACATTGGTACTCACAGCCGCACCAGCCGATATCACCACACGGTGGCAGGCTGGCAAAACTCACTCACACACACACACACACACACACACAGCCAGAGACATTGGTATTCACAGCCGCACCAGCCGATATCACCACACGGTGGCAGACTGGCAAAACTCACTCACACACACACACACACACACACACACACACACAGCCAGAGACATTGGTATTCACAGCCGCACCAGCCGATATCACCACACGGTGGCAGACTGGCAAAACTCACTCACACACACACACACACACACAGCCAGAGACATTGGTATTCACAGCCGCACCAGCCGATATCACCACACGGTGGCAGACTGGCAAAACTCACTCACTCACACACACACACACACACACACACAGCCAGAGACATTGGTACTCACAGCCGCACTAGCCGATATCACCACACGGTGGCAGGCTGGCAAAACTCACTCACACACACACACGCTATGCGCACGGGCCTCTGCTGCCAAACCGCACTCGGACACACCGTCCGTTACTGTGTATAACGTGTCATGCAAACTGTACTCTCCCTCTCGTTCAAACCAATGCACTAAATGCAAACGCCACCATGGAACGTCTTCAGAAATTATCGCAGGAAACGATTCCTAATGAACTAGCACATCTAACAACTAGCACAACTACCCACGTTGCATCAAATTCGTTTGAGCATGAGACAGCATCACAACGAGAATCTTCTCACCTGGTAGCATTGGTAGTGTGCTGGAACTTACAAGGTCAATGGTGTAGTATTGTATTACTTTGAGATGCTTTAGCGCCATTGATTTCTAAGGAATTGTCCAAATTAACGTGAATCCAATTAAATGGAAATTGGTGGATCAAGCCATCCGGAAACTGCCAAAGTTTTCAGGCCAAGCATACCTCACCCAGTGGTGGTTCTTGCAAGCTAATGTTGCTCATCAGTGTAAAAGTGACGGATCTGACCTAATCAACCCAACTTTGTCCGAAAGTTAGTGATGTCGTATTTCAACGTCTTGAAACACGCAAAGTACACACAGGGCATTCCCTCATGACCCTCTGGATGCAGGTATGGATCCAGGAATCTTCATGGTGCAAATGTTCTGGAGAGGCATCATTCCCCCGGACAGGCGACACTGACTGATGCAATGTCCAGATGGCGCACCGGAGCGTCCTGGAGGGGCACCCCATTTCCGCGTGAGGACACACAATTCCTGTGTCAATGTCCGGTTTGTACTAAAAACGAAGATCAACACCAATTCCAGATCACAATACTCCAGATGTGCTGACAGCGACCTGTAAATGCAATGAAGATCGTGCGGAAAACACGTGACGGTTTACTGCACTCAACTTTGGACGAGTTTAGCATTGCTCCCAGCGGTATTGCACGGAAAGGGTGGACATAAGCATGTCTACCACCTCTCACCCCACATCTCTCAACAATTTGCGTGCCGCTGCGGTGGGACATTCAGGCCAGCAATATATATATATATATATATATATATATATATATATATATATATATATATATATATATATATATATATATATATATATATATATATATATATATATATATATGTATTCGTTCGACCAAGCAATACTATATTCGTTTCTGCGAAATTGAGGGAATGAATCAAACTTGTGGGAACATTTTCGCATTCCTTCCACATCGACGGATCTAGCGATGCAAGACGTGCTTCCAATCCTTCACTCCAAACACTGCAGGCGGATGAATGAAACAAACGTCCTTCGTAGCATTGTGGGAACAAATGCACAACAACCCCAACACCGGAAAAACACTCCTGAGAATACGAAGTTAAACGTCTTCTTTCTGAATCAACGACTGTTAGAAGAAGCAAGATTCGGTCACATAATGTATAACAAAATAGAATGGCGAAGTTCAGCTGTCGTCCAGGGAGTTGTGTGGGAATGTCTGAATTGAATTGATTGGGCCACTCATTTAAACGAAAGCCCCTGTGAATGATATACTTGTGGGTTTTACCTCACGAAGTGATTCGCCCGATCCATTTCGAAAACATGAATACAATACATCATCACTAAAATTGCGCACTTTGAGTTTTCGTGCGACCCAATTTTGGTAAAGCACTCCCAAAGTTAGCACGTCTGCACCAGCCATTGCTGAGTTGAACACCGCCACTGTTCGTGGTGTCCACTCGGTGGTTGTGGTATTCGGACGCACTGAGCAGCTGAGGAAATACGGCGCCGCGCCGCGCTTACCCCGGGCAGGCGCCGCCGAGAATCGAACCTCTTACCTCTGGCACGCCGGACGCTCAGCTTAACCACCGCGCTACCGACGTCCGCCGTTCGCCGGCGAGATCGCTGGCCCTGACCTGCGCACGACAAGAGCGGCCACCACAGCGCACTCGTCCGCAGCCGCTCCACTCCCAAGCGAGCAATTTGTCATCCAACACGTCAGTAACCGGACACGCTTTGTGGTCTCGGTGCATTACAGGTGACACGAACGCTCGCGCCAATGGAGACGATGACAGATGAGGTTAAAATGGCCGCCTGCACCGCAGACATGTAGACCTGTTAACAGGCGCCCCACAGACCTGTTAACAGGTGCTCCACAGACCTGTTAACAGGTGCCCCACAGACCTGTCGACAGGCGCCCCACAGACCTGTCGACAGGCGGCCCACATACCTGTCGACAGGCGCCCGACAGACCTGTCGAAAGGCGCCCCACAGACCTGTTAACAGGTGCCCCACATACCTGTCGACAGGCGCCCGACAGACCTATCGACAGGCACCCCACAGACATGCCAACAGGCCCCCACAGATCTGTCGACAGTGGGGGAGGAAATATGCAAATTGTACGGGCAATAGCTGTCCTCTCCCTTCTCCGTAACTTTGATTGAGGAAGGGACCCTCTCGAAAAAATGCGGCATTTTCCGTTAATTTTCATGGTAAAGCTTCCGGGCTGGAACTTCTGTTTTCGCATAGGATCTTATCTACATGGCTAAGTTTAAGCATTGAAACCAGACCCAGCTTTTGTGAGAAAAAGCCTCCAAAACATCGCACCGTTACATTTTAGACAACAAGAGTTACCTCTCGAGTTCCCTTATCCATTCCCTGACAGGTCCAGTCTGCTCAGAGAGTGCAGGTTTCCCAGACAGATTCATGTAACTCCCCCCCTCCTCCAGACCACCACCATCCCCACCAGCAGCCAGATTGCTCCACACCTTACTCATAAATGCTCTGCGTCATACGATATTCATGCATGTAAGTGCCAGCACTACCAGCACCATTATTGCCCGGCCTGGAGCAATTACCGTATATCGTGAGTCACAGAAGCCGAAATATCTGCCGCAGATTTGCACATGGAGTGCGATTTGGAAGTATACCGGAACCCGATAAGGCAGGTCTAGTTGGAAGCCCGGATACGAGCGCTTGTACCACTGCCAGCAGGATGTATAAAGGCCACTAAGATGTGAATTGCTAGTATTTGCCCCGAGCCCTGACTGTAAAGAACCAATCCAAATCAGTTTTACGTCTCTGAAATCGCAATGCTTCGTTACTGTGTGCTTTACCTCGGTGGTAAAACTGCGATCTTCTGTTAGTTTTCCGTTTCCGAGGTACGCTTCACATTGTATTCAACAAATACGTGTTCTGACATTCAAAGAGAACATAACACCGTTCTTCAATCGACCAACAAAAGTATCAAGCTCCAAAATGCTACATAACCCCAAGCTGAGCGGCAAAATGCGGGGAGTGAGGAGGATAATATGCCTCGAGCTGATCTAACATCCTCGCCATTGCAACCCACCATGATTTTTGCATGTCTGATCAACTCTGTTTACTACACCAAACCAAGTGTGGACAATTCTCAACTCTGCCGTGCATGAATTCGGATGCGTGTTCAAATTCGAATTTCGAATTCGAACGCGTGTGCATGTGTGCTGTGGTGAAATATTGTCATTCTTGTCGTCAGGTGCACCTGATTCTTCCTTCTTTCTGCCGACTCATGAACATAGAAGTGGCATCCATGTTGAAAAATATCACAACAGGCGACATTATCTACTCGTGCTGGCAACCAATCGGTGTGAGAGGTCATGGACACTCGATGTGACCTATATAAATTCGTCGGGAGAAAACCCAGAGTCCATGTTCAAGAATGTACGCAAAGTCGGCTGGTCCGTTTCGAAGGAAAAAAATGCAATAGAACAATTGCAATATGCAGATATTGCAAGTGAGCTCAATCCGATATGTGCCAGCAAACGGAATGAGACATTATTTGTATACATTCACATAGCCGGTCTACAATTCGATTTAGTAGCTTCACTACGTTCGTTGTTGTATCATTACTGAGGTCTTACACGATATGCTGAGACCGGTAAAAATGTTCACGGATTTGTGTTCACCATGAGAGCATACCATCATAATAATTTTAACATTCTTGTATAATTCGCCGAGAGCAGCCTGAGGTAAATTGAAGTTGAATTGAAGTGTATTGAAAATAATCGAAATGAGTGCATGAGGGTGAAATAAAACCAGAGGGAAGGTGGGCGACGCATCCACCAGGCGCCACAGTGCCCCCTGGTACCGCTGTCCATGTGACGCTGTCTGGTACTGCTATCCATGTACCGCTGTCTGGTACCGATGTCCATGTATCACTGTCTGGTACCGCTGTCCATGTACTGATGTCTGGTACTGCTGTCCATGTACCGCTGTCTGGTACTGCTGTCCATGTACCGCTGGCTGGTACCACTGTCTATGTACCACAGTCTGGTGCTGCTGTCAATATATCGCTGTTTGGTACCACTGTCCATGTACCGCTGTCTGGTACCGCTGCCCATGTACCACTGGTTGGCACCGCTGCCAATGTACCACTGTCAGGTACCGCTGTCCGCGTGCCGCTGTCTGGTACCACCGTCCACACACCGCTGTCTGGTACCGCTGTCCATGTACCACTATCTGGTCCCGCTGTACATGCACCGCTGTCCGGTACTGCTGGCCATGTACATCTGTCTAGTACTGCTGTCCGTGTACCGCTGTCTGGTACCACTGTCTGTGTACAGTTGTCTGATACCGCTGTCCGTGCACCGCTGTCTGGTACCGCTGTCTGTGTACAGCTGTCTGGTACCGCTGCCCATGTGCCACTGTTTGATGCCGCTACCAATGTACCGATGTCTGGTGCCGCTGTCCATGATTTGATAACTATCCGGATCAGAAGCATTGAGTCACATTCGGCGAGCACAACATTGAGTCACATGAACCAAGGGATGCCTATATACCATGAAGAACGAACCATACAACCACTCCAGCTGTGGTCGAGCGCCACATCATTATCCATTACCGTTCATACAGGTACCATTATCAGCATTCACCATTATCAGCATTCATTACCATTATCAGATGTCATTATCAGCATCATGCGAGCGTCTGGCTCACTTCCCCCCGTGTGTGCCAACTCGATTGGCCCGCTCACGGAATACTCCACCGCTACCAATATCACGTGTTCACACCGTGCAATGGTGCCCGTCCCAGTAACAATTTCACTTCCCAGTCTCTTATGGTAGACATCTTCCTCGTTCCGTCAGCCTTATGCAAGGCAAGAGCGAAAGCATGTATTGGTAGTTTCGCTGAAGTCATGGGGGACGATAGCCACGTGGTTTCTCAAAGCAAGATTCTAGTTAGTGTTTATATTCTTGTATCGCATGTGTGCTGACTTGTTGGTCGATCATTTCATTCCATGGACGTTGAGTATTTACACCTGAAATAGGCCAGGTATTTAGTTTATGTTACTATTTATCCTGTACGCACACTTGCTTGCTCCCACGTGCGTTGAATGGTTTTAACACACGGGAACTTCACCCATCAGCGGATACCGACTCTGTTGGCGATTATATGCCGATAAACGACAAATAATCAAATACCCCAATAGATCCATCGCAGCGCCATTTTTTTCATCCCACGCTCCATTGTGCCAGGCAATTTGCAGTCCGATTGGAATCTTTCCACCGTAGCTGCAGTCAGGACGGTGAAAGGTTCCGGCATCGCATTGACAAATATTTCACTTATTGGCGTCATATCGGCCAACCGACTGCTGAGTATGCTGACGCACTCACTGGTCGGAGTCGCGTCGCACGTGATGGCGCGTTGTGTACTCCGACGCATGATGGGCCCGCGTTGTGCATTCCGACGCATGATGAGCCCGCGTTGTGCACTCCGACGCATGATGAGCCCGCATTGTGTACTCCGACGCATGGTGGGCCCACGTTGTGTACTCCGACACATGATGGGCCCGCGTTGTGTACTCCGACGCATGGTGGGCCCGCGTTGTGTACTCCGACACATGGTGGGCTCGCTCGTGACGATTCCCATTCGCTGCTGCAGCTGGCAATGTTCGCTGCTGCAGCTGGCAGTGTACGGAATAAGTCGAGTAGTACGATCGCAACCAAGTCCAGAAGTGAACTAATGTGTGTGTGACATCTTTGCGTTGCGTTATAAACGTCATCACTGGCAAACACGTGTGATATAATCGTCCATGAAGTGCAATAATCAGCTTTATTACAGCTGATAATCATCGGGAATACCAAGAGTTGGCTTGCACAATATATACCAAAGACTGGCAATCCGCGAATACTACTAGAAACATTCGACCATATTAACATGGCTTTGGGTCCCGTTTGATGGCGCACCTGTGTCTGTCTAGGGTATCATCGAACGGCGACATACGTATGCTCTGTTGTAGAGCAAAGTCCACGTTTATAATGCAATAGTATAACTTGACTTAAGCTAGAACTGATCAGCACGCTGCCTGAAAGTAGCGTCTCCGTATTGACCCTGGTCAGCCGTTGTGTGAATGGCGCGTATTGAACGCGTTAATCAACACAAACTCTATCTTCTTGACTCTGATGCTTACAAAGCGTGGACCTACTCCAGAACGAGACTGCAATAGGCGAACGCTGCTGATGCGGCACTCTCCACGGATTGCACGGTCCTCGCACGACACTGGCCTCTGATTATATGCCTCCTGGGCCCGGCGTCGCCCCAGGAGAGGTGGTGATGGATGTGGTCGGCCTCCTGCGGTCTTTACCCGGCCGCATCTCTTCTGGCCAATATCTCTCGAGAGTGGCGCAAAAGCCGAGGCTGTGGAGGAATGGGCGTCTGAAAATGGCCAACGGAAAAGCAGCAGTACCCGAAACGAACCAGGGAACACTCAGACGCCTGGAGGTGGCTAACCAAACATCCAGCTGGTGGTAACTCGCCACAGGAGTACTCAGACACCTGCCTGGAGACGGCCAGAATGACATCCAAACACCTGCAGAGGGTTGTGGAACACTCCGATTTCTGCAAAGTACTAGAGAAACACACACGGTTGGATATGCCCGCGGGATCACTCAGACAGTCAGTGAGCGGGAGGACCTGCAGCCTCACGCGATGGCCACAGGACATCCTCCGATTTAAACAGTCTGGTATGGCAAGTAAGGAGGAAGGGGCCGTATACTGATATGGAAGGTGAAGATGAGATGATTTGGAGACCCTGACAATACCTGCCTCTAATGTCGGACAGGCGTATCATGTTATTATAAGACGGGAGCGAGTGAGCAGTTAAATGCTGAGGTGAAGGAAAGGGCATCGACGTTTCGGCTTGATTGTGTAGTTTGCCCATAATCTCCAACAGCATTTACAGTCATTACAGGAGAAGTCGGCAGCTAAAAAGCTTAAGCAGAACAGTAGGATAGGCAGGTGATGAAAGGCTAGTAAGACTGCATCAATGTCCGACGGCTCCACGATTCAGATGTGCTCGTGTGACACGTCACACACGTGAGGAGCTGTCCTCACCACGGCATGGAATGTGTCCCAGCTGTCGGGCTTGGACGTTTCTCGGGTCCAATGTCCATTGGCAGCCGACACTGACTTCACCTGGCTACATCTGTCGTTGGGTTCGAGTTCCACGGCGACACCTGTGCTATTCGCAGCGCTCGTCTGACGCCCACAACCATGCAAATGTCCTACTGCTTTCTGATAATGTGGGGTTCCATGGTCGCGTATTCAGAATACGCCGTTTCCGCGGCCCACTACGATTGCAATATGACTGAAATAGTATGATATTAAGCAGCTCTCGGCGGTTGAACCGCCCACCCGATCAATTCTCCCCAGAGTCCGGGTCAATACGCCAGGCGGGAAGCCCATTACCGAGCCGCCAGAACGAACGCTGCCTTGTGCTATGGCAAGGCAGCGTTCGCAGCTACCGAACTAAGTTTCAGCTGTATAACTTCTGTCAACCGAATCACGACGTACTTGTTTGAAACGAGCTCATGCTTCGTGCAGCAAGAAGGCCCGCAAGCCGTTGCGCTGCTACGGAGCTCTGCTCATTCGGACCTTCGCTAGCCTGGAGCACTGCCGACTTGATGCCCCTGCCGATCTGAAGCTCTACTAATCAGTAGCACTGCTGATCTGAAGGTTCACTAATCTGGAGCACTGCTGATCTGAAGCTCCACTGATCTGTAGCACTGACAATCTGAAGCTCCACTGATCTGCAGCACTGGTGATCTGAAGCTCCACTGATCTGCAGCACTGGTGATCTGAAGCTCCACTGGTCTGGAGCGTCGTTGATCTGGAACCCTTTATTTGGTGCCCTGCTGATCTAGAATATGGAGTCTGGGGTCCCGATTGGAGGATCGGCTGATTTGCGACCCCGCTTTACGAAGGAGTACAGTGTCAGTGTAAGGTCCGACAGTGACAACTCTGCTGCCTCAGCATCGTCTTTACCGCCTCTTCTGTGCATCTATGCAATTTGAAAAGACTTTCCGTATCATCGTGCTCTTCCACACAGACAGCGCGAGAACAACTTTAAATATGGAGAACTCATGCTAGATTCTGATGTCTCCAATGTGTTTCAACCATCACCTATCGCGGGATGATCATCGTGCCGCCCTATCTCTTCTCTCTCACGAGATGATCGGTGGCGTCTTGCCGGCACCGTGAATCATCGGACCGCCTGCCCCGTGGGTTTTTTGCCCGAGCACGGAGAAATTGCTGCCATTTCCCAATCATCGGATTGGCTGCTCCACGGATGCTTCCTATCCGAGCACGAAGAAATTGTTCTCACATGCCAATTGAGACAAGCGATTTTTAATTGAAATGTCCGCCCGCTGAGAAGTGTGCACGTTTGGTTTTCGGTGTTGTGTTGACCGATCGCTTCTGGCGCTAACCCTTGTTTTCAAGGTGTGCCATTGTCCCTGGACGTCGTTTTTGGCGATCCTTTTGAATGCGGCCTCGGAAACACGTTCCGTGGGCGCGACTTTGTTTCAAATCAGTAGCCCAACCTTCCCTGCATCGGCCAGTCGATTCCTCAGGCCCGACCCGCTGAGCGCGCAAGTTGAAATTGAAATAATGCAACGACAGGAAGACTAGTAGGAAGTGAGTCTGCAGCAAAGGGTCCCACTGGCGTCCACAAATTCATATGTACGATATGCATTCATTTATATTATATGTTACAATACGTGTAGCTTGTCCAAATGCCTCAGTATCACAGGAAGACCACTCAGGATGACATCTTAAGGACAGGGTGTCAGGTAAAACTCATGTGTTTATTTGAGGTCGTCAAAACGGAAAAACAAGATCCAAGATAATGTTTGGCCCGTCCGAAGAATGATATCCAGCTAACTGTTTGGACCCGTCTGGATGACGAGGAATCTATCGGACACCTCGTAGATTCCAATACCTGGATGCGCATATTTTTTCAACTTGCCCGGTCGGTGGTTTGATCGTTGCGAATTTATTTTCTACGATAATCATTATGCGGTAGCGATGTGAGCTTATTCGGCCAATGGCGCCGTCCCGCGCATTATACGATGTGCGGGGATGGCCGAGTGGGTGAGGTGTTGGGCCCTGGATATCAAGGTTCCGGGTTCACCATTCTCACCGCTCGGGACACTTCCCGAATCCGCGGCCCACCGGCGAAACAGTGCGGGCGGCGCCATTGGCCGTGATTGTGCATACAGTGCGTCGTAAGCCACCCAGCAAACAAACGACAGGAAAGCGTCGAACGGCATTCAACCAGTGTGGAAGTCACGGCGTTAATGTCTGCATGGAGGTTACGGTGCCAATGTCAGCTGGGAGGCCACGGTGTCATTGTCAGCGTGGAGGCCACCGTTATAATGTGGGCGTGGGAGCCACGGTATCATTGTCAGCGTGGAGGCCATGATGTCAATATCAGCGTGTGGCGATAGGCCAGTGTCAAAAACTTTTTTTTCTTTGCAGCGATGGATAATCACATAATATGTTTAGATATATTTTGCGTCGAAGATGACTGAGCAACACTTAAACCTACACGTAAATATGTTTTTCCCCCGTTGGTTTTTAAAGGAAAAAGGTTCTGTCAGAGGAATTTTGATCCATCAAACATCCAGCCATCAGCAGATTTTAAACCAATAAATTCGACAGGAATATGCAGTTACGGCCAATGTGATATTGGCCGTAGCGAATAGGTTGGAACTCAACATGGATTTTGGACTGAGACAAATATTTCGCCACGGCTGTTGTACACCTGAACAATCTCAAAAGTCAAGAAAATATGACATTTTCAAAGCTCTACTCTTGTCGAATCTCACCTAATTTTCAGAAACAGAAGCATTTATTTTTGTAATCAACCCAAATAACAATAGGTGGGCAAAACATGCAATCTTATATGCATATATGTATATACAAATGTATAAAGAATCTTGCATTTTACGCCAACATTTTGACGTACTTCGTCCTTAAGGTATGGAATTTAAACATGGCTGCGTTCTGAAGAAACCATGTGTCGGAACTATGTGTGTTACTAACTAAAACTAAAAACATGTGCTCATATCTATTTCAATGCATAGTGTAATAGCATCTGCATTCTCATTGGCGCTATTTTTCTGAATCATTGTCGCACTGAGTGGCTTCCATATGAGTACGATTTTCCCTACGATTCGGAAAGCTGACGCCTTGTCTGTCTGCAATAGTTATCTATGATTGGTCCCTTCATTCCCAGGCGCCAGCCTCATCCCGTTCACTTATAGTATCGCCCTTTACAAAGTACAGACACAATACAGCGCATTGTGCCTGTCTTTTGAACTAATTCCATGTGCCTCACTAATTCAATCACTATTCTCACCACTAATCACATCGCTAACTCCATCGCTATCCTATCACTAATATCATCACTGATAGCATAACTAAATCCAGAACTGATCCCATCACGATTTGCATCACTCTTCCCATCAGTTATCCCATCGATATTCCCATCACTGTTCCCTTCACTATTCACATCACTATTCCCATCACTAATTCCATCCCATGCTATCACTAATCACACCGTACCGAACACATGCGCAGTGGCAGATTTATTGTGTTTTCTCTATCTGCCTCCATTTGCAACACAAAATCGCATGACGTGCATCATCATCTACAAATGATTGTGGAAGAAATCTACCAGTACTCCAGTCTGTTGGTGTTCCCGTTTATAATTCGGGTTCTCCCATACATCTGCGGCCAGGCCTTTACCGAATTTCTGCGCAGTTCAGTCCACCCGACGTCTGGGCGATACATTGCCGCCGCGACAGCTGGTGCCATCGGCACTGGGTGCACGTGTCAGTGAGCGCCACTGCTTGGGTCGCTGGACGCGCGAGAGCAACAGCTGGTCTGTTCAGTCCACCCGACGTCTGGACGATACATTGCCGCCGCGACAGCTGGTGCCCTCGGCACTGGGTGCACGTGTCAGTGAGCGCCACTGCTTGGGTCGCTGGACGCGCGAGAGCAACAGCTGGTCTGTAGGGCTCCAGTGCTGCAGGCAATAAACTGGGAACCATATACGGCGTCAGGGAACGTACGGACCGACTCCAGCCCCACTCCATCGGCAGCCGCTGGAGACATTGACCTTAATCCGAGCCGTATTTGCTGATATGCAGACATTTCAATGGTAAGGACTTTGGTTCAAGAACTACTTCGGCAAGTCGGAACAGGGCACTGAAATACGCGACGCGTGATCGATTTCTGCTTCGGAATCCGAAGTCGGAAAGCGGGATCATACTTTGGAATAATGCCTCCAACTTCGGCATACGCACATTCGGGATCGCTGGTCATTGGCCCAGATTGGCCACATCGCTGCCTATACGTGGCGGCTGCAGCCCTGCCGACACGTGGCTGATCGAGCCCTACCGACACGTGGGTGCTGTATCCCTGCCGACATGTGGCTGCTGCACCCCTGCCGACATGTGGCGGTTGTATCCCTGCTGACACGTGGCGTCTGTAACCCTTCCGACACGTGGCTGCTGCACCCCTGCCGACACGTGGCGTCTGTACCCCTGCCGACACGTGGCTGCTGCACCCATGCCGACACGTGGCGTCTGCACCCCTGCCGACATGTGGCGGTTGTACTCCTGCCAACACGTGGCGTCTGCACCCCTGACGACACGTGGCGTCCGCACCACTTCGGACAAGTGGATCACCTGTCAAACATGATATACGCCTGAGAGCACTATGACGAGTTGCCTAATAGTAAAGGCACCATGCTGCGTCACAGTCTTTCATGACCCCCGGCCTTGACGCTGTCAGCAGTCAGTCGCAGCACCCCGCATCAAGCTAACATTGGCCACTCAATATCCCAGCCTCGGGTCACGCAGGTCACCTGGCAGGACTACAGAGCCACCTCCTGTGTCGGTATGAAAAGTTCAGACACAAAACATTTTCTTTGGATGTGGATTGTGAGTCTGTCAGGTGAAATATTCGGACCAAAGCCGGTAATATGAAAATGAAAGAACATCAATTTATAAGTACATGCTCTAGTGTTCATGCACTGTAGTAAAGCATTTGTTGTGGTTTCAGAATTTTAAGGCGCGGGCTTAGCCATGTCGGATGGATTCGGGTCAAGTTCAGTAGGGCTGGGGCCGATTGCTCAGTTTAATTGTGCACACACACACACACACACACACACAAATGTTCATCGACAACGTTACGGCTAATCGAGGCGGAAAACCTAGCAGCTACCCTGAAAATCCATGCACGTATCCGGCAACCTAAGGCTGTGCTCAACACAACGCGTCGGAACGGCGTGGACGCCATCCTCAAGTGCAGCTGGGCATCAACTCAGAGGGTGCACCCTGAAGAAGTCACGATCAGCACCAGTTAACGAAAATCGCCGACCGTTGTCTCTGTGTGTCTTCAGCAGTGCTCGGACCTGCGAGTCTCGGACAAGATGTACCCAACCCATCCCGACCGTTGTCTCTGTGTGTCTACAGCAGTGCTCGGACCCGCGAGTCTCGGACAAGGAGACCTACCCGACCACCGCTCGGACTCGGCCGCCGTCCACCAAGATCTCCAAGTCGGTCGTGTCGCTGCTGCTGCGCTTCAACTGGGACCGCATAATCATCGTCCAGTCGACCAAGAAGGAGTGGAACATGATCGCCGGCGCCATCAAGGTGGGTGTGGCTGTCGGTCACGGCCCACAACGGGACCTGACCCGTGGTCTCGTCTCTGGAGTCTCGTCGTTCGACTCTGCACATGTCCCGTAGTGGAGCCGAACGACAAGACTCACCTCGGCAGAGCAGGGGAGGCAGCGCAGGGGCGGAACTCGAGGAAAGTGGCGTACGTGACGTGACGTGACGTGACGTGACGTGACGTGACGTGACGTGACGTGACGTGACGTGACGTGACGTGACGTGACGTGACGTGACGTGACGTGACGTGACGTGACGTGGCGTGACGTGGCGTGTCGTAACTCAACCAGCGATTGGGGGAAATGAAGGTGAGAGGACTATTCAATAGGAATCATGGTTTAGCACTGAAGTAGCTTCGACACTGCTTCATGCGCTGGCTTCTGGTCGTTGCGCGTTCTGGCGGCGTAATTCGTAGTCATGGCAACGGTTATCGGCCGTGGGTCGTTTCACCACTTGAGTGCGTGGATATTACAGTCAGGACAATTGTATCCGTGCACATGTATGTGCCTACCACAGCGACTTGCTGTAGCCTCCCGGTACGTCAAGTTGGGGGGGGGGGGTGATACATCGTGGCTGGGACGAGTTTCTTCCCGCCAATCTCAAGGTGTCGACTTCTAGTGTGTCGTTCTCCCGCCCACCAATACACCAATATCCGCACTGACAATCTGCCGTCCGACAAACTTCCACCCAGCACCCCCCCCCCGCACTCCCACCCTATTCCCCCGAAACTCTGGGTGATTGTTCTCTATTCAGCCATATTATCCGTTGCGTAATTGCCCACACACACGTCCATAGTTACCGCGGCGAGGCTCTGTCGGTGGCCGTCGTGATGATGAGATAACACGTGCAGTGCAGTGCAGTACATACACGGCAGCACACTAGCTCAGCTTTGAGAAGGCTACAGGACTGACCTTAAACGCATTATTGATTGGGCACTACCTAGGCGAGTCACCGCAGCCACAGGCCGCGCCGTCCTCGAGGTGCCAATGTTCAATTCACGGCTCTTACGGATGCCGCCGGACAACGAGAGCGTTGCCACCTCACCACCCCTGCTTTTGAACGCAACACCTGCATAGACTGTAATTCATTGAAAGCTGTTTTGAAACTAGTATTCAAGCATGGCAATGCAAGGAATATTTATATATATATACATATATATATATATATATATATATATATATATATATATATATGTCGATATGTAAGTAGTGACACGTTTGCGCAACTTTGCACAAGTTTTAGTTGATGCGTAAACCTTGCACCATGACAAATAAATGCATGCTCGATCTTCATAACTGTATTCGGTTCAGTTATAGAAAACGGAATGGCTATAGCTACATATACCAGATACGTATACTTTTCCTCTGTAGTGAAACCACGTTCAATGTCGTAATCAACAAAGGCCAGCACTCTAGCAAATTGAACAACCGGAGGGCCAAATTTAGCCCACAGTCAGCATATGTGCGATAATCCGATTTTGTGGGCGCATCCAGCTCGCCGAGCATCATTACCGCTCTGCTCCCGACGGCACAAAGGTGCGTAAATGGCAGTTAATTTAGACGGCTATACGTGCGGTTTCAACGAGGACAAGTTTCCAATGATGCTCCTGGTTAAATATTGGTCAATGCATGGCCCGTGGCTTGGGAGCGTGTTAGCGTCCCTTAAATTTGAAAACCTTGTGTTGCCCCCGCTCTGATGTCCTGGTGGCGGAAGCACACGGCCAGCCCTCCCCTCCCCTCAGGTCTACCCCCGATGTCCCGGCGGCGGCAACACAGCCAACCCTCCCCATCCCCTCTCCCCAGGTCTGTCCCCACTCCCCCCGATGTCCCGGCGGCGGCAACACGACCAACCCTCCCCACCCCCTCTCCTTCCGTCTGTCCCCCCCCCGATGTCCGGCGGCGGCAGCACACGGCCGGTCCTGCAGCTGAGTGGTCGCGCCGACAACGGACGACGACATTAGTCGGCCGGCGGCGTCTCGACGCGCCTGCTGCCCGCCAATTTAATGCAAACGGGCGGCGGTGCCGAGCCGGGCGGCACATTGCGGTCCGCGCCGACCGCCGCCGGCAGCCGCGCTCGAGACGCTGACGTCACACACGTCACGTGACTCGACCAGTCGCGCGGCGAGTCGCCGGCGGCCAGATGTGCTGCGAGTGGAGCATGCGGGACATTTGGAACATGAGTAATGCATTCGCTCGATGGAGAAGCACATCGGTGATTAGCCCCAAGTGTCGGCGGAATATGTTCGCTGATCATTCGCCTATTCGGTATAATAAATATGTTTCTTATAAAATTAAGTTCCGATGATAACTGGGGGTTTGATGTTCTAATGTTGGCCACAGCCAACTTCCACCTCAGCGATCGGAATATATTTTCCGACGACTGAGTTTGCATTATAGGGGAGTGTGTGCATGTAGTTCAATATATTTAAAGTGTTCCTGGGTGATTATATACCTCCGGGAATTAGCACGGCTTAATTAACAACGGTTTAGTGGCTCGACTTGTCTTTTGGTGGGGAACACAACCAGGTGAGCTTGTAGGTAAACATGAGGTAGATAAAACATACCTACTCATTCAGGTGCAGACTGCTGATAGGCATGTTCTTACTTTCAGGACTTTTACCGCAACTATGCTGGAATACACTTTACAATCCCTGAGATGATGGCGATTTACCTCAAATTGGCATGTCATCAAAGTCCCTGTTGAAATCCTTAGTACAGAGGCACACGGAGTATAGAGCTAACACGGGGTATACGGAAGTGACGCAGGGTTGGCTCAGGTAGGTGACACATGATATACAGAAGTGATACTGGGCATACAGGGGTGGGATATACAATGTCACGGGCTATGCCCCGTGTTGTATGCCTTGCGTCGCGTGCATTGCACATAAACGACCTGACTTGAGAGAAGTTGGTGCCCACCATCAGTGATGTACCAATAAAGCAGTTTGTGGAGGAGTCAGGAGCCAGGCCGATGTTTGCACACACATCTCCTTTGGCCTCGTTCATCATCACTACGTTTAGCCTGACTATATCATGGAGGCAGGAACCGTACATTTTGGAATCGAGCACTGCACGAGCTGAACACTTCTGTACTAATGTAGGAAAGTTAAATATGCGACTCATGTTGCCCTGGGTATTTTGCAACTTCATCGCCCATGGGGTAGTGCCTGCCCAAAATGGTTAAGATGTCTTTTTCCGGGTGTAAAAAGCATTGCTTTATATTTTCTTCGCTCGCTTACAGCGATGTTAATTGATGCAAGACGAAGCAATGTGCATTGGTACATTCTGAATTTGTATTGTCATACGAGCACAACTTTTGTACTGCCGATCGTAGGTTGTTTGATTTCGACTCTAAACCTCGCCAGTAGAGGGGATAAGTGCAATTCATGAGCTTTTTCTTGGAGAGCTTCTGAATCTCCCATTGGAGGCCAGATCAATTTCAGGACAACTGAGCTTTTGCTTTTTCGAAGCTGTTGGTAGGAAGCCATTTGTGGGGTCGCATTAAGCCACGGCGATATGATGTCACAAAATGGATCACCGCCGACCATACTTTGAACGAAGTCGCGGATTATCGCTTGGCGTGACATCATGAACTAACGAGGCACATTTAGTGCTGATTGGAATAAATGCTGGCCGGACTGATATCCGGCATCGTGCCTGTACCATAATAGCCATTCAAGATCATGTTCTTAAGTCATGAATCCGATTTTGCCTGCCCCCTTTAATATGCGTGGGTGGAAGCCGTGGTTTCAGCCAACATTCTGTCAGGATTTCAGGTGCCGAATCGGACAGACTACGGGGTTCCTTTGCCTGATCCGATAAGTAGTTTGTGCTTTAAATGGAGATTGAGATATGCCACTATATTCTTAAGGTGTCTGCGAATATTCTGATGATGATTAAAAGTGAACATATGTTGCAATTTAGGAAGACGTTGCGGTCAAATTTGTTTATTGGTTGTTTCACGACACACTCTATGCACATTCACGGCTAATGGCGCCTCCCACACTGTTTCGCCGGTGGGCCGCGGGATTGGGAAATATCCTGAGTGGCGCTAAAGTCGAACCCGGGACCTTCGGTACCCATAGCCCGACACCTTAACCACTCGGCCATCCCCGCTCCGTTGCGGTCAAATTATGAACAGCCTCGATGCTGCGGGAAATTTGATCCTTCGCTGACCTGGAGATCCTGTCGCCACCTGTTGCAAGAATCGGGTGCCAATCGCCAGACCTCGTCCCGCCCCAAGCGTCCGTGTTTGTGTCGTCCCTCCAACGCGCTTTGTTTGAAAACCCAGCGAATTCGCGCCCCCTCCCTGCACCACTAGCGAAGGTGGCAAAATGCCGCAGGTCAGCTTTCAGCGACTTCACTCATCAAGGTGGTTCAGAAACGGTGCGGTCTGATATAGTTTTATTGCTTAATCACCAAGACACCAAATGACCTAAAGGATATACACTGAACGTTTTAGGCTTTGTGCTCGACCCGCATACAAATAATGTGATATATTTAGGTGCCAAAAATATCCACATGGCATAAATAATGGCATAAACCAGTTGAAGCTGTAACTTTCCACACCCTTGGTAGCCTGAACACGCCTAGCGGGAACGTGCCGATTGTGTCGAGCTTGTGGATTGTGGTTTCTACAACGTGTTGTAGGTTTCGTGTCGTTCGGTTTAATTGGTTCGCGAGTTATAACAATTGGAGCCGAGCCGACTCAGCACACACTAATTGGTCAGACTGCGAGTGATGCAATTGCCGTCTCAGGTGTTAACCCGCCCTTCCCGGTCAGATCCTCGCACCCAGTCTCGGGAGAAGGGGAGGGGGTATATGTCCCCTCTAATGCCCAAACTAAGCATTGCACGAAAACGAAAGAGGTGTCATCGGGAAGCTCGACGACTATTCGACTGACTATTCGGGCCGAAACCCCCTCAAAAGTGTATCCCCTCAAAAAGTAACGTCACTATGGGGTTTATGAGGCCATTCTCGTATGATTATACCATCCATATGCACACATATACATTTGCCCTTATCTAGTCTCTGTTAGGTAACATCCCATTTATGATGGAAGATAGGTATAATGAATAACATTCTGAGGGAGGCATGGTCTACTAACATGATTGCTAGTCTGCCTTAACTTCAGAATCTTATGTCTGATACGATAATTGATTGTTTGTGGTTTGATGAAGGGTTGTACCCGAATATACACCAAGAACAAGTAACTTTCGACTGTTTTTCTTCTTCGAATCATCGAGGAAAGGTCATCATAGGATACTGATGACATGGGGTCGATTTCAACGACAAGTGAGGCACGCTTCAACTATTTGTAGGTGGAAAAACGAAGTGTTCTAGTTTAGACCAGCTTTAATCTAACATTTGTCGAAGTAAAGCTGGTCTGTTGAAGCTGTCAGTGGCAACCCAAAATATTAATTTGTTGAATAGCACACCTCAATTTTCATCGGCGGTTCCATAAGTGCCAAAAAAATACAGCGTTTACTGTCAGCTTTTCAACACGTGACGACTTGTCCATGGCAAAGGAGAGCACGGGTGGGGCGGATTATTTGCATTCCTTCATTTCATGACTCTCTGGCGGTCTGTCCCCTCGTCCCCTGGTGCCCTACACTGTCTGTTCAGTAGCTCCCCCGCCCCGCCCCCGTGCTCCCATGAGTGGTGTGTGTGCGGCCATGCTCGTGGCTGCTTAGCGTGGCGACACCAGCACCAGCAGTGGATGTGTTGCGACTGTCGCGCGTTCCGCGTCAATCGGACGAATCGGACGAAACTTGCCTCTCCCAACGGGTGCGGTGTAAACGAGAGTGCACGTGTGCCAACGGGTGCGGCGTAAACGAGCGTGCACGTGTGCCAACAGGTGCGGTGTAAACGAGCGTGCACGTGTGCCAACGGGTGCGGTGTAAACGAGCGTGCACGTGTGCCAACGGGTGCGGTGTAAACGAGCGGACCATGTGCCAACGGGTGCCAACGAATTACACACGAACAATGCGTCTGGGCATTAGACTCGTATTTGATGACGATGGCGATTTTCGATTTTCATCGCAGTGCGTAGGAGCGGATACAGGGGAAGAACTGGGAATGCTCCTCCCCCAGGAGGGAGCCCCCTCGGAAAAAAAGGGCCTTTTAGGAAGGTAAAAACCCCCTTGCCTGAGGGCCTCTCAAAAAAAAAACCCCCGAAGGAGGGAGTGCTCAATGCGCCATTGATGAAGGGCACAATCAGCATCGTCCACTTAAGAACTTTGTACTCAGCAGCATTTGCAGAATATTTCTATGAAATCTTATTGATGCGACTGAGAAACCACACATCTGAAAGAAGAAGAAAATTAGACTTCTTATAAGCGCATTGTTCCCAATTCATCTAACAATGCTGAGGTAGTAGCACTCATAACGCACTCTTAACAACTCCGGTGTCTGTAGGAGTAAATTAGAGTATGCTACATAGAGACCTGAATGGTATTGTAGCAGTGTTGACGAATTCTTGTAATATTTTATTATTTCCTGGCATCGTCGGAATAGTGCCTCGTCACCTATTGAGCGCATGTATGACTCGTAGTACACATTTCTGCCGCAAGAGGGCAGTGTTGAGGTTTGTGTCAATTCTTCGGTAACCACCACTGGCCTAGACGCCTAGATTCGACTGTAGCCATGGAAACCACACTCATCCATGAAGTGTTGCACGCATTGGGATTGGATGACCCGTTTGACTGTGATGTAGCCGTTGTAGCCGGTCTAGACCACATTGCAAAGTTGTGCAAAACTTAGCACTTCACTCTATCCGCAGAAAATCGGCTACAATCCATTAAAAAGCATACGGCAAGGCGCTGCTTTACGCCTGACTGATACGACAAGAACCTATTTAGGTGCAAACTTCCACCATATAGCATTCAGATTGGCACGGCTCTCTCAGATCTTAACCTCCACTGCATCCCGACCGCCCACTGTGCCCTTCTGAACTCTGAGTCAACCAAAGGTCGATTACATGCTTTCGGAAAGGAAATCCGCTTTCAACTCGGCGGAAATTGTCGGCAATTTCCACAAGTTCGATGATGACAACCACAAAACACTAGTGTACACACACACGGATGGATCGAAACACAAGGCAAATGCAGACATGGGCATCACTGGACCAGGCCTTGGACTTTCCAAGCGTCTTCCGGATAACTTTCCCATCTTCTCTGCTGAAGCAATAGCCATTATGTCCGCTATCTTTACTCTCATGAGACGAAAAACCAGAAACGTAGCTCAGATTCCAAATCCGTCATAAAGCCAATTAGCAAACTCACGACTGTCCGAATCGCATAATTGATGTAATCCAATGAATCGTGGCCCATAACGTAAACATGAACTTTTCCTTCCTCTGGATATCGGGCTGCGCCAACATCCCAAGTTACGAAGAAGCAGACTGGCTTGTGAAGCAAGCCTTAGCAATGAACACTTACCTAGCGTGAAATATTCGGTACACGATTGCAAAGCACTCATACGATACCATATTTGCCAACAACAGTACACATGGACACAACACAACTCGACATAGCACAAATCCAACCACACCCATGCAATCAAGCCAACAATAGGCACATGGAGCTTATCAAATTAACCTCACCGACAAAAAGAGGTCATCCTCACAAGACACAGAATTGGTTGTACAAAACAAAACAAAAACAAGCAAAGCCCCATTAGAGGGTGACCGATACACAACATCTGCGACATCTGCAATGCCACGCTAGGCATAGGGCACATCCTGCTGGACTGTAGTAGATTTAGCTCTCAAAGACAGACACTTAAGGTATTCTGCTAAAAAGAGGGCACCAGCATATCGTTTCCATCGCTTCTCGGTGACAAGCATCCAGGACTCCTTCAGATGCTATTTGAATACCTGTATGCCATACATCCAGCAGGAGGAATGTAGGCACCACACAACCGACTTTCACATCAACCCGCAATGCATGCTCACAAAACGCTCGTAGGAAACAAGTAAGTAGCCATCCCCGAATGGCGTGAAACGTACACGAGCCGATTTGCTTCCCAGTTACATATAAATGGCTACCTAGTGGGGTCGTCGGACCTAGATGAGCCGACTTGCTTGAACTTGGACTTGGAAATTTAAAAAAAAATACCGTACTAACCCCAACCCTGCATGACATGCTGAAACTAACCCGCTACTAACAACTAATATCCGGCAGCCGGCATGATAGAGGATGTAGACAATTGCCTCCTTGTCCGCACGGAAAAGATCCATCGGTGCTCTTTGATAAGAGTAGGCTAACGCCGGCGCCCTGGCGAAGTCCAGTTTCTTAGCACTCTCTTATTCTTACCACTTTCTTACCAGTTAGTATTTGCTTTCCGATGGTGGTGATTTTCCCTCCGTCTTCGTAGAATGAGACGTTGTCATATTGCCATTGCCTAATATTGATTTGCACGGCTGTAGGACTGTTCCACACTGTACGCCGGTTGGCAACGCCCGTCTCGAGGCCTGGCTGGTGTCAGACGTGGTCTCGAGGGTTGACTGGTGTCAGACGTGGTCTCGAGGGTTGGCTGGTGTCAGACGTGGTCTCGAGGCCTGGCTGGTGTCAGACGTGGTCTCGAGGGTTGGCTGGTGTCAGACGTGGTCTCGAGGGTTGGCTGGTGTCAGACGTGGTCTCGAGGGTTGACTGGTGTCAGACGTGGTCTCGAGGGTTGACTGATGTCAGACGTGGTCTCGAGGATTGGCTGGTGTCAGACGTGGTCTCGAGGATTCGCTGGTGTCAGACGTTGAGCCACAGGGCTCTGCTCTAGTGCTACTTCTCTGTATCATCCTTGTGAATAGCATTAAGGTAGGGCTCAGGAATAGGGTGTTCGAATTTACTGATGACATGAATTGGTAGGAGTGACTAACAGTAATGCTCGATCTAGCAATATTCATCCAGAGTTGGAGGACATAACAAAGTTGGGTAATCAATGGCAGATGTCTTTCGACTGTGAAAATGTAGTTCACCTGAAGTCTCGAGGTGATATTTTCTAGTTCACGTGCTGATTTCCGCTGTTGGCGAACGCACGATTTCATTGCACACGTGAGTGGTAGCACGTGTGAGGGCTACGGTGCATGAACAAAAATATGACAAGAAGATCAAGGTTAAAATAAGAACTTGAACGAGTCAAAAGACAGATTTCAAACCGACAGAAGTTAACAGGGTCAGACTAAAGGTGAGATTTGCCAACGAAGAAAAGGGAAGGGAAAGGTCATATGGAAAACGTCACAAGGACAAAATTCAAAATGAAAACAGACAAGGTGAGAAGAAGTCAGGAGAACAAAAAACTCAAATGGAGGGAAGTCGAGAGTGATACAAATTAAAAGAAGAAAAGACGAACAGACAAAAAGTCGGAGGAAAGCGTACCATGGGGCAAAAGTAAACTGCAAAGGAGTGAAGAACGAATAAACGCCAAAAGCATCAAGGTTAGATGAGAAGGAATTGGCACCACAAACAGATAAGGAAAGTCCTTGCTAAATGCAGCGCGGTAACTAGCATTTAATGCTTAATGCTCATAATAGCATTTAATGCTAATGCACTCAATAACTATATCGTCTTCACACCGACAACCTTCCCTTCAGAATAGACCTCCCATCTGACGTTAACGCTTGCGATAGCAAGCGTTAACGTCAGATAATATACAAGGCTGCAGGTCAGCTAATACAAGGCTGTAGGTTAACACGCGACCTGGAGGGGGGAGGCTAAATCTGCCCATCCATCCGGTTTTTCGTAGATAACTCCAGATTTTACCGGCCGATATGCGCCATTGTTTGTGTACCTGCTAATAAATGACCGGTGCGTTGTTTAAAGTAAAAAAGGAAAATCTGCCGAAAACTTTCCAAGTTAGGGACCGTTAAAATAAAAACAATTCGCAGCGCCAGACCACAACAGTTGACGCTGATGTGCTTCCCGTATATTGGCAAAAGGGAACTGTTCTTGACAACACCAGCGACTTGTTTGCTGTATTTTGTTATGCTATGTAATTTAAAAGTCATGTTAGGTCTCCGAGGTCAAGTCATGTCACGTTCATGACAGGCTAATAGAACCAAACTTGGTCAACTGGAATGCTGTCAAAAATGCAAATGACTGTCTTGCGATTGATGTCACTTTGCATGTTACTCCCTACAGATCCCGAAATGTACTGTTTGTCATTGTGTGCCTAAGCGTTTCCATACTTTATTCGTGTATTCCACTCCTTTCTTTGCGAAGCCGATTTTTCACAACCGCCAATTTTGCCCAACAGAGCAGTCGGGTTGGTAGCCCGGTTCAGATAGCTGGAGCAGGTAATGACCTGCTGAAATTCTCTTATATAGGTGGTGACCTGAGGTCAAATGGCGGATCTGGTATCTGTATTGCATCATTGGTAATGTCCAAAACATCTTTAATGCCAATTTTGGAGCATTTAAACACAATCACAGCGATCCATAACATTGACAAGCCAATCCACGCAAAACGAGAAAATTTTGCTATTTTGACCTCATTTGACCTTGAAGATATTGACCGAAGGTCATTCAATTTGCACACAATAAAGTTCACTATCGTGCCCTTACACCCTGCGAATTTCGTTGCGTTGGCCTCGGTATGAGCCGAGATCTTATGGGGGCGGAATCTGCCCCTCCCTCCAGTGCGTGTACTTTTGCGAAGCCCTCCAGGGCGCGTGTTAACACGCCGACAGAGGGGCACATGAGTCGGTACCCCTCCCTTAATCAGCTGAGGGTTCCTGAACGGTTTTCAGGGACGAAATAACAGCATATATATATATATATATATATATATATATATATATATATATATATATATATATATATATATATATATATATATATGCGCCAACATAGAGTTAGCAGAACTGGCATAATCATGAGCATGAATTTGCAGACGACGTATTGTACTTTCGACAACATTTTCTATGTACGTTATTCTTAATTATTCTGCTGAAATCACAATAATATTGAACGCACAAGCATTAGAGCCTATTTGTGAGCTTACCGATATCTGTGGAGATTCCACACTCCTATATGTGCCCGAGATAGCTGCGATCTGGAGGGTGGGGGAGGGAAATTGTTGCTGTAAGCGCGACGATTATGAGTGCGGTCCAGAACGCTGCCATTGCTCCCCAGTTCACTGCAAGCATGGCTGGCGTTTGGCAATTATTGATGTGACACCCGACCCACGCGTGTGCTACGCGTAATCGAGTAAAAAAGGCTAGATAGATATGGGTAGGTATGCATGAAATTTGTGGAAATGTTTTTAAATTTAGGATGTAGAATTTGTTCGGGTACTGATTGTTTTTTGTTTGTTCATGGTTTTGCTATTTTCCCTTTACAGGCTTAACCAAGGTGGGCTGCTGTCGATCCTATTAAGCCTGACAACTTTATAACTTTATGATTACCAATTTCATGTCGATTGCATGCTATAGGAGGATATTTCATCTGGTCCCAACTATTTCAAGTTTTTGAACAATTATATGCATTTGGGAATTGGCACGACGTAATTTAAAATGGTTCCTTTGCTCTGGTTCGCTGTTGGTGAAAAAGCACAACAAGGTCAGCATGCAGGCAGATATAGGCAGGGAGGACATTCCTACCTGTTTAGGTGGAGACTGTGCTATCATGCCAGTAAGTATAACGCTATCCTCGTACTTTTTGCTACAACTGAGAATGTTAATTAATGGGAGGCCAATTAAATTTATTAGTTACGTACTTACTGGGCACCCACCAACCTAGGCCAAATCTTGCACGCAGCTGTCACCACGGGACTGGAATGCATCAAGGGTTTGACGAAGTAAGCGGAATACTAGACTTTGCGAATTAAATTATGACTGAAGTGATGGGTTGTGCAAGATATTGACGTTTTCTTCGAGAGTGGCAGAATCGAAAATGCATGAGTCTGCAAAACCCGGCTAATCTGCCTTCCGTATGCTCCAATGAGGTATGTGGCTCATGGAAGGGGAACATTTGTAGTCAGCCATGTTGGAAGATGTCGGTGAATACAATCATCCAGCGGTCTGCCCTTCCTGCTGGACGATGCGCACCCCCAGGCCGTACTGTGGCAGATAAAATCACCGAGAAGCGTGCTCGGGAGAGGAAGCTGCTGCCAGAGGTGTTTCAGGCCTCCGACAGGGAGGTCCTCTGAAAGGCGGTAACCTAACCTGACCTCTGAAACCTAACCTAACCTTTAGTCTCCCAAGATCGATGCAAACAGCCACAACCCGCTGTTGAGTATTGACAGTGAGCACACTGAATGGAACAGGTAGATGGGTAAAGATTGCAACGTCGTGGCACGGTAGTGTGGGCGGCGGAAAGTGCCCGACGAACAGCTGTGCAATAACGCACAGTACCAGTGCGCGCGTCTGAGAGGTTTCCTTCCTGTAAGTAGACAGCGAGAGGGATGCGATACGACAAACGATTTGCCAATCAGTGGAATTCCCCGTAAACCACGTTTGTTCTGCGCGCTAACTGGCGACCGCAGAGCTGACGCTGACGACCGCAGAGCCGACACTGACGACCGCAGAACCGACGCTGACGACCGCAGAGCCGACGCTGACGACCGCAGGGCCGACACTGACGACCGCAGAACCGACCCTGACGACCGCAGAGCCGACGCTGACGACCGCAGAGCCGACACTGACGATCGCAGAGCCGACGCTGACGACCGCAAGGCCGACGTTGACGACCGCAGAGCCGACGCTGACGACCGCAGAGCCGACGCTGACGACAGCAGAGCCGGCGCTGACGACCGCAGAGCCGACGCTGACGACCGCAGAGCCGGCGCTGACGACCGCAGAGCCGACGCTGACGACCGCAGAGCCGACGCTGACGACAGCAGAGCCGACGCTGACGACCACAGAGTCGACGCTGATTACAGCAGAGCCGACGCTTCTGGCAAAGTAGCTGTCTAGCCGTGGTGACCATCGACGTGATGGCCAACTTGGCTGTCCAACCTTCGGCTTGGGCTCTTTCCCGGTGCCCGGAGTTTCCAGATATCTTTTACGAGGTGTACAGCGACAACAATGCGTCACATGCGATGGTCAGTGCTGCAAAACATCGCGTGACGGCATGATGCCTGGGGAAGAGATCCAGCCGCTCCACCCACCTTCAGTGTTGGGGATCTTTACAAGATACTGTTGTTGCACGTGAAGCCCCAGGAGCTGTGAACAGAAGGGAATGTGACAGAACAGCTGACCAGCGGGCATATTGGTGCGCATCAGTGACTATCCAGAAGTCCAGCAGCACTTGGAGATCACGGAGGTCTTCTGATGGTCCCAGTGACCCGAATGGCATATTCAGTTTCCTTATTTCGGCCCATCACGCACCATTATACAGCAGACCTGAGCACAAGTGTGGGCTCCAAAGACTAGAACAAAAACTAAGGGTATGGATGATAGTTAAGGTCGTTGTTTACAATAAACGCCATGGTTCAGCACGATTAAAACTAATGTAATGTCTGCGAGTCATCATGACTGTTTCAGGGGCGGTAGTCTCTGAACCCGCATATAAGTATGCCCCCATGCACCCGAGCGAGTCTTGCATCACTCTCTAGTTCCTCCAGCAGCCGGGGCCGTCTCCCCACACGCTAAACTCCAGTTCGGCAGGGTTCTCAAGTTCCTACAGTTGGGTGCAAATTCACACCACACAGGTTTTTCTTGCATTTATTCCGATGTATTCTTTATATCCTTATACCAGCTACTCGTCGATTGTGTGCATGCTGCAGGATTGGATGACGCAGGACGCATCCTTGAATCTTTCTTAGCTGGATACATTTGTGACATAACGAGAAATGCTTGCCGATATTTTTTCTGGTATTCACGAATGGCATAGTTTCTTACTTCAACCAACGTCAGCGTCTCTAGCTGAAATTCAACATTTCATTTGTGCGGAAATGTGTGCCTCATGTTTCTCTATCTAACAAGATTTTCCTCTTAACTGACATTGTTTTGTTGCATCTGACACCCAACTCATAATGGATGTGGGAACCTTGCATTTCGGTGTGCATCCGCTGCACTAGTGCCGATGATAGATAACCACCCGATCCAACATCCGACGCACCAGCCTGGCGCGCGTGCGGTCCCGCAGCGACACCAGCCGACCTCGCTACACCAGCCGACCTTGTGCGGTCGCGCGGCGACGCTGTCCGACCTCGTGTGGTCCTGCGGCTACACCAGCCGACCTCGTGCGGTCGCGCGGCGACGCTGTCCGACCTCGTGTGGTCCTGCGGCTACACCAGCCGACCTCGTGCGGTCCCGCGGCTACACCAGCCGACCTCGTGCGGTCCCGCGGCTACACCAGCCGACCTCGTGCGGTCCCGCAGCGACACCAGCCGACCTCGTGCGGTCGCGGCACACCAGCCGACTCGTGCGGTACACAGCCGACCTCGTGCGGTCCCGCGGCACACCAGCCGACCTCGTGCGGTCGCGCGGTGACGCTGTCCGACCTCGTGCGGTCCCGCGGCTACACCAGCCGACCTCGTGCGGTCCCGCAGCGACACCAGCCGACCTCGTGCGGTCGCGCGGCGACGCTGTCCGACCTCGTGTGGTCCTGCGGATACACCAGCCGACCTCGTGCGGTCCCGCGGCTACACCAGCCGACCTCGTGCGGTCCTGCGGCTACACCAGCCGACCTCGTGCGGTCCTGCGGCTACACCAGCCGACCTCGTGCGGTCCCGCGGCTACACCAGCCGACCTCGTGCGGTCCCGCAGCGACACCAGCCGACCTCGTGAGGTCCTGCGGCTACACCAGCCGACCTCGTGCGGTCCCGCAGCGACACCAGCCGACCTCGTGCGGTCCCGCAGCGACACCAGCCGACCTCGTCGGCCGTGGTCGTAAACGTGCGCCACACACCTGCCAGGTATCTAATCGAAATTTGGTGGCCATGCGCTATCATCGGCCCTAAAGTGGAGACGTCACACGTGGCAGACGATGGTCGTGTACCCAGAGGTACGGCGACAAGGGGGTAGCCGACGGTGCAGGGGGCGGGGGCGAGGTAGAGTCAGGTGATAGTGGGCAGGACGAGGCGAGATGGAGTCAGAGGATAGTGGACAAGATAGGGCGGGATGGAGTCCGGTGATAGTGGACAGGATAGTGCGGGATGGAGTCAGGGGATAACGGACATGACAGAGGGGAGGGTGAGATCAGGGGATGAGTGACATTAGTAGGGATCGGGTGGAATAGGAATGCCGGAACGGAAGATACGATATAGACGAGGTAAAGATTGGGCCTCACGATGCACAAGTTGGAACAGTGAGGATAGAGGAATGCTCTGTTGTCCACGCAGAGTAGGAGTAGTTGAGGTACCCCAATCATGAGTGTGGACATGTTGGCGAGCATCGTGGAGAACATTATGATATTCATGTTGATCAACTAGAGTTCGAGAGCAAGCTTGTGAAGACACTTTTAATGAACAGATCATTGGAATGCAACTCAGCGTAATAGTAAAGCCCGGGTATCTTCATTCGTAGAGCTTCTCTGTTCTCAACACAATTTGGGTTGATAATGAAATAAAAATAAATTAATGCATGCCGCGGTGAAAGCTTAGCGTAACTTGGCCACCTAGGCAAAGCTCACTCATGCCGTCGCTAAGTAAATTGAAGGAAGGAAAGTCGATGACCTAGGAGTGAAAACAATCCTGCGCGCTCATTCTCAGAAAAGAAACGAATAGAAGCGAAGCACTTGGCTGCCGCCTGCATGCCCTATCCTTCGCGTTATTTTGCATAAAATGCCACCTTCAATCCCATGTGTGATTTATATTCTGTATTTATGGTCTTTCATGGATACGATGGCCTACAATATGCGATATATGATGTGCATGGGCATAAAACATATAACGATATGCAATGTGTTACACGATATTCTTCCGCTCATATTCCGCGGTAAGTGTACAGGCATCATTTGTGCTAAAGTATAGCGTATAAAACTTTTCATGCACGACTAATTATTGTTCCAATTAGGCTATTTTGGTAGCTGGAATTACATTGCCAGGACAGTTAATATTGGTCGGTTTGCGGATCGATAAAGTCACTAGTGTCTAGCCTGTCGACGTTTTCGTTTCTACCCGGGTGGTCGATGGCAGATCGGGCGCGTGCAGCGTTGCTGTCTACCCGGTTCGGTGCGCTAGTGTGATAGCGGATGGGTTCAGGGAATGGAGGAGGGAACGCCTCTGATGTTCGGGAGGAGCGCTGATGCGAACTGTCAACAACAACTCAACAGGGTTCAGGTGAACTCTTTTGGAGGGATACTCGCAGGCTTCATGCGTCACCATGGCGATTGGGGGTGCTCTTTGAGAAGTCAAAGGGCCGCGAGGCTATCAGAGGTACCCCATCGCTCACAGAAGCAGCACGGTGTAATCAGCAGTGCCAACAATGTATCGCCAGATCAAGGTGTCGTGAGGACCTCTGGACGAGTGGGGGAAGAGGCGGTCTGTGGGGATCCCGTACTGCAGACACGGTATACAGCAGCACACCGTGACAGGTACCTAGTGGACAGATCGTAATTGCGTTCAATGACAGCCCGTGAAAACATGCACCTTGCACCTTGTGTATTTTCGCGAGTGTGCATGCATTTCGGAAGTCAATTAAATCTAGTTCGATCATTCGGCACGCTGCATATACTTTTGTGGCGCGTGCTCTGTATTCGACAGACAATCTCCATTGCAGAAATTTGTGGTGTGTGCTCTATATTCGGCAGTCTCTATTACAGACATTTGGGGTGCGTTCTCTATACTCGGCAGGCATTGTTACATTGTTGTTTTGGGGTGCGTGCTCTATATTTGGTAGATAATATTTTTTTTTTAAACAGAAATGTGGGGTTCATGCTCTATATCCGGCAGAAAATCTCGGTAGCAGAAATTTGAGGTGCTTGCTATATATTTGGCAGCAAATTGTATAACACAAATTTCGAATGGGTGATCTATATTCAGCAGAGAATCGCTATTGCAGAAATGATGGGTTCGTGCTCTATAATAAACAGTGAATCCCTATTGCAAAATTAGGGACACATGCTCTATATCCGGCGGATTATCTCTATTACAGAAATAGTGCCTCCAATTTCGACACGCGTGCACGAGACAAAATCCGATTCTGCTGAAATGTGCTGCGATGTTACCGAAATCATGCTCAACTGCTGTATATGGTGTGCGTATGTGAAACTTCCATGGTGCTATACTGAATTGTCCAATAGGGGTAAGCGCCAAGTATGGCCACGACCCTTTTCACCTCACAGCATTTCCGTTCAGTTTACATCGCATACAACCGTTCAGTGCGGCACCCTCCACCGGACTGGCACCGGCCGCACAACTTCGGAACGTCCAGGTCACGGTACATGACGGCATGGCCACGTGACCGGTGGCATCCTCACTGGACTCGAGCCGAGGCCGGTGCTAGACAGGTAGCGACCAAGTCCCGCCACAAAACGTTCTCTCTGAAGAAAGAATGTGCGCGCTTGAAACTTTGAAATATAAGTGTGCTGGGAACTAAGACAAAATCAAAAGTGATAGATCGAATTCAAATCTGGGAAACAGATCAAGGACTTGAATGTATGCAACAAAAGGACATCAAAGGCTCAATAGACGCTCTGTCTGAGCGAGCTGGTCTGGCTGGTGGATCGTTCAGATGGTCGCTTGTGCGTACATACGTGGAGTAGACTGTCCCGGCTTGGCACTGTCTCGTGGCACCGGCTCGGGCTAGGCACTGGCTCGGCTTCGCACTGCCTTAGGCACCAGCTCTGGCTTGACACTGCTTTAGGCACCGGCTCTGGCTTGACACTGCCTTAGGCACCGGATCACCTATCGCTGCCCGATGCCCGGGTGCGGCTTCACGAAGTTGAAATGAGTTGTGAAAGGGGAAATGGAAAATGGACTGAAATCTGGAGTTAGAGATTTAGCAGGAAACGCTTCGTAGTTGTGTGTATCTTACCCAGCTTGTTGCTGCAGACAGGTGCCAGGTGCCGTCGTGCAGACAGGTGCCAGTAATGCACCTGTCTGCCAGTAATGCACCTGAGTGGCACCTGTCTGCACGACGAGCGGCGGCGTCGGCGGCGGACTTAATCCGTCACATACAAGTTTATAATTGTGTGTGCTCCCTTAAAATTGCCCATATATGGTCATAGGCTATTTTTAATATTCTGAATTTCCACGAGAACCATAGGCCATTCGTTAAATATGCCTCCTCCGCCACTGCGCGCGAGTTAGTACAGCCGTGTGTTCTGAATTCACTCTTGCCTCCTTAATCCGCCATTAACAGTGTTAATAGGGGTGTTAACCCGCGCCGTCTTTCCGATCAAATCCTCACACCCCGTCTGGGGGGGGGGGCGGTTGAAGGGGGGGGGGCGAAATCGACCAGGGCTATCATTTTTTTGGGCCCCCCAAGATATGCATTTTATTTTTCTTTTAAATTTCAAATTTTTGTGTTTTCAAGCTTTCTTTAATTTTTCCCTATCCAATGGGTAGAGCAGACCGAGAAACGTTGTTGGAAGTCTATTTGCCCAAATGAAAATGCTTACTTTAGCCAGAATCCTCAATTTGAACTGCAATTTGGCAAATATGCAAAGTGTATATGTAGTCGAAAACTGGAGAGAAAAAAAAATTCCACTCGTACGTTTTGTTGCATCCGTAAGGATAAGCAAACGCTGAAAGTTTCACTAAAATATTTGTATCCGTTAAAGCGTGACGACTGGTTGAACTTTTTGGAGATGACCTCACTTGACCTGGACTAACTCGATGACCCTAGATGACCTGACCTACACATTTTGAAACTTCATGTCAAATTGATGTGGGAAATGGTATGCCAAATTTGGTGCGCTGCCGCGCGCCGTTCGTCCGCTATCCGCGAAAAACGTGAAGGGAGGCGGTTGAATACCCCCCGAGACGGGACGGGCTAATCAACACAGCAAGCAATGGCCTCTTCGCACAATTGCTTGCAGTGGTTTGACTCGAGATGTTCGGAATATCCGTAGCCATCTCCTGCATCCGCCATTGGTAAAGTCATTCGACTCCGTCACTGTTTGTGATGCGTTATTCCGATGTGTCCCGAATTCACGATACCTCCAAACATTCTGATGACAAAATAATTGGTGCATCGTTGTGGAAAGCGGTCACCTGCTCTCCATTGTTTAGCCCCTGAATCCGCCCCTGGCATGACTATGCTTAAAATTATAATTACCGCAAATATACAAGGTAGGATGAGCAGTATAATTCCAAATCATATTGAGCTGAACCAAAAGAAATGCAAATATTCAGATTCATGCGCTGCTCCTAGGTTTTCGTAATCGTCTCTCGGAGGTGCCGCCTCTCAATATTCGTTCCTGGAAGCGACTGTGATGTATCTACTAAACACAAATGTTAGCAGGAAGTAGAGAAAGTGAAGTGACGTATGAAAGGAAGCTAGATAAGTCATCAAGTTGTACGCTCCTGCCACAAATGGTTAGAGATCGGCAGGCGACAATCCACAGGGGAAGGCTGGATCCACCCACTCCCCGCCCCTACCCGAATAGGATTAAAGCATTGTATATCACTTGTTCTTTTTACTTATGTTGACTCAAGGCTGACCAAAATGTATTGGTTTCCGTGAGTTGCAAATGTTCGGATTGGCAAGCCTGTCTATTATGGCTTGCATGCAACCAAGAGAAGGTAAGCCGGTACAATCAACGAACAGTCGGTGCCATTTTCAGCCATTTTTCAATGTGGCATATGCATGTTGAATGCCCATATACATGATCTTTAGGGTCATGTATATGCGCCTATGCATGACAAACACTGATCCGTCTTGTGTAGATTGCCTTGCAAAGTGCAGCCTTGCACTTATCGGGTCTCCGCGCGGCGTCTCGCAACGCGGCCGCAGGGTCTGCTAGTGACGTCAGAAATGCCAAGGAAGTCAATACCTGGTGACACGGCCTGGTTATATAGTCTGGCTGACAGCCACGACATGACCATCGACAGCATGACTAATCGTAGCTATGGAGCTGGTGTTGCTGTGTGTTGTGTGTGGCTGTAATCGGTGCACAATTACTCATTTATGGTATTCAAATATTCATTTAACTATGCATACCCTCCACGGGTGGTGGCTGTCATGGACAGTAAAATAGTGTGGTATTATATTCAATCATAGTATACAATTTGTGGGATATTATGGTATGCGGTGCAACATGAACAATTGGATGGGAGCAGCTGTTACCGCTTAGGTATGCACACTTTCGTCCCTGGTTGATCGCACTTCCGGAGGAATAATGTGCTCGATGTTTGCGAGGCTCAAACTGAAAGGAGCAGATCTGGCTCGGAGTGAGAACATTAAAGTTTGAAATGCTGTATTGGAAAGTGAAACGCTGTTGAAAGCCGCACTGAAACGAAAATTCCATGGTGAGCATCTCTCTTTGAAGAAAGGTTAAGAACCCTGTGGGAACAACGTTGGGATGCAAATTGGTAAAATCGAAATGAACAGAGCACATCTGACCATAGCTGAAGAAATCATCACGCGAACTACTGCGACAAAACAAAAACAGGTCATTTCGGTTTCGAAGGCGTGACGGTACGGTCGCACTGAGCCGCTCAGATGAACTTGTGTACAGTAGATCAGATGAACTTGTGTACTATAGATTAGATGAACCGTTGTGCCATAGATCAGATGAACTTTTGTACCATAGATCAGATTAACTTTTGTAGTATACTTCAGATGAACTGTTGCACCATGGATTAGGTGAATTTTGTACCATAGACCAGATTAACTTGTGTACAATAGATCAGATGAAATGTGTGCAATAGATCAGATGAACTGTTGTACCATAGATCAGTTAACTCTTGTTCCATAGATCAGATTAAATTTTGCACCATATGGACAGGGGTAGACTCGCTAGGGTTTCGCCTTCGTTTGCGCTTTGAGTAAGCTTCTTACAGAACCCATCAACAAAACTTACACAATTGTCATTCTCGAGAAGAAGAAAAAAACGCTGAATACTTTCAGAATGTGCCTTCGGTTCCCACCAATGATCGACGATTTACCAACGACTACGATCACGTCTTCCGAACGTTCCGACGGCTTCCACCGAGCTGTGCCCGCGCTCAATGCACCTCCGGCCGATGCGGGTGAAATTACGCCCCCGAGTCGCCAAGTGGGCTGGTCCAAGCGGCTGTATTTGGTCCGGGAGGCGGTGGGGCGCGCCGCTGATTAGGTCCATTTGTCGGGACGGCTTGGGACAGAGGCCAATTGAGTCGTTAAACCAGCGCCTCGATCGCCGGACGCAGACCTGATTGCCATTAACTGCCTCCACTGGTCCAGCTTCAGGGGCGGATGCAGGGGAGCGGCGCTGGGGGCGTGTCACCACGTGAAGGTGGCGCCTCTCCAGCCGGGAAAAGGCGGCCCTGTAGGAAGGCTCGAGTGCACCCCACCCGTTCATCGAATTTTCAGCAAGAAGTGTCCCTGTGCTAGAAAAAGGCGCATATTTGACCGGAAAAGGCTTCAGTGTGCTCGAGTGCGCCCGTATCTCGAATTGTTCAACCAGCGGCGCCACTGGGAAAGAAAATGCGCCCCGTCGCAGAAATGGCGCCTCTCCAAACAAGTGCTCCCAATATCAATTCCTGGATCCGCCCCTGGCTGGCTTAGACATGATGAAATATTGGTTGTGTGTGTGTGGGCATGAATACCACTAGCGAAGCACAAGCATCGGGTGTCCGGTGGTCCAGAGTGAAAATAGCCGTCGCCCCTTACCACACCCTCATTAGTATAAGCATGGGCCGTCGCTTCAGTAGCACAGCTCTTCTTTCAGTGAAGCGAGTTTCCCCAGTAGCACTGAGTAGCACTGTCTGCGCTGAGGTAGCAGGAATTGTCCAATAAGTAATGCGGGGTTTCCCACCAATAGCACAAGCCTCTCGACATCTTGTGGCAGTGTGGAACTTGTGGACATACTGCAAACTCAACATCCTGTGGCAGTATGGAACGTGTGGACAGACTGCAAACTCTCCATATCCTGTGGCAGCAGGACGATTCCATTTCAAATTTCGATGAAAAGTTTTACTTCAGTGTTTTTGTGTGCATTTCAGTGTGCTGATTTCAAATATGGCATTCAAAATTCGATATTCGACGAAAAAATATGCCGCACAGTGCGAATGGATTGTGTGGGTATGTCTTCCTTGCTAATTACGGCTCATCAGCCAGATAGACGTGAACACAATGGTGGTAAATGACCAACACAGGCATAATGCAGCTCATTATCCACCTTTCTGGGCAAACTATATCCCTTTATCTGGCTTGATACTGCCACAAATAACGCCGGAAGTTGGCGGACACTATCGCACCCTCGCACTCCTGGACACTCTCGCTGAGGTAGATGGCGCCAGCGTCGCCGTCTCCGCGATTTCGGGGTACAGTGCCGGCGTTCGGTCTTTCTCTGGGGGGGGGACTCCTGCGATTAGGGCGCCTCCTTCCAGACTCCCCGCAGTCTGGCACTGTGGGGAGGCTATAACACCCTTGGCCTCCTCGCTGTGCCGTCTTCTTGTGGTGAGACACATGGGAATCATTCACAACTACAACCACTTCTCCGGTTCTCGCTGTTGTTGATAGATATTTGGCAGTTGAAGCTGCTACTATTATGAACTTCTACCATCTTCGTAGTTTTTAAACACGGCACTGATACCGCTGTGGTGCTTACGAGGGGCTCAGGCAGCCTTGTATTCCACTTCCTTGCCCACGCATTCCATGATAAAGATATCACGCCGGCGCAGTTGTCTTGTTTGTTGTTTATTGTGTGATTCACGACGCACTGCATGCACGATCACGTCTAATGGCGCCGCCCACACTGGTTAGTCGGTGGACCGGGGATTGGGAAATGTTCCGAGCGGTGCGAATGTTGAACCCGCGATCCTTGGTACCCTGAGGTTAAGACCCTAGTCACTCGGCCATCCCCGCCTCACGCCGGCGTTGCAGCGTCGGCGGCGCCGGCGACGTCAGCACCGTGAACGTCAACAGTGACGTGCCCACCAAATTCCAAACAATTATCGTGAGATTATTCAGCAAGATAGATGGGTGAAATTTGCAAACAAAGGTAGATGCAGAGATGTGCTATATTCCCATTGACCGCTTACCACCATTATGTTGATGTTGATCTGGCTGACACATAAGGAAGGATGCCCCAAAAATAAACGGCGCTGTTCAATCGACTTTTCTTCCCGAAAATCGCATTTGTTGTGCCATGTCTGGAATGAGCGCACCGAAATGCACCGAAAACAAACACAAAACAGGAGCAAAACGTGTCAATAAAACAAGCAGGAGCAAAACGTGTCAACAGGATTAGAAAACGATCTGCACTACTGTGGCAGTACGGACGCTGTTCTCCACCTGGCGCTCTGCAGGGCGCCGCGCACGAGCCGGAAGTACCGCAACAGATCATTCACTGCACGACGATTACGAGTACGGCTTACAAAATCCCAAATCGATTTTCTAGCATACTTATGTCCGACACTCGGCCCGTTTGTCGTGGCAAGTTCGACTGTTAGTGCTTAGTGTTTCAGCTATGGCTACGCGGCCTTATTTGGGTCCTCGCGATGACTTTTGCCCTTCCTTACCGCAGCTCATCACATCCGGTGAATTGCTGGAATGCCTTAACCCTTTAACACCCGCCCCTATGCATAGCCTTTCAAATAGCGTGTGAATTTGCACCTAGTGTTCATTTGGGTAGAGCACGGAATTCTGAGAAAAAAAAAGTTGCTTACACTCTCAAGCAATTTTCTATATAGTGCATCGAATGAATATGATCCGCCTGGCGCGAGCTCTGGGTGCGCACGCTGGTCCTGGCCGGGGCGGCTGAACCCGCTCCGGCCGGGCCAGACCTGCTGGGACGACCTTCCACTGCCGACCTTCCATTGCCGACCTTCCATTGCCGACCTTCCATTGCCGACCTTCCATTGCCGGTGCATGTCTAACGCAGCAGGCTAGTCTTCGCCCGAGTAAGATTGTCACGTTTCGGCTGCATCAGCATGCCGGCTGCGTTGGGCATTGGCATTACGTACCGTGTGCCACATAGCCAGATAGTCCAGTCATTCAGTCTATGCAGCCGAGACTGTATGCACGTGGCCCGCACTTCACATGCCATTGGCTTGGCCCCACGACCCCTCCCACTTGCGCCAAGGTGTGGTGTGTGACAGCCAGAGAGCTGCGCTGGTGGCTGACGTGTCGTGGTCTGGGTCTCGGTGTCTGTCCGACCTGAGCGAGCCCACTCCACGAACTGGGCTGAGGCCTGAGGCGGTTCGGAGACGTCCACGTCACTGTGTTTGTACAGGCCACGCCCCCGTGCCAGATGATACCAGCCAGAAGAGCCACCGGCAGGGGGTGACGACACAGAGCCTCACTTCCGTGTGCAGGATGGCGACAATCTGCCGTGTTATTATGGCTGGGTGGCGAAGAAGGCCAGCCGCGACGGTCGAGGGTGGTGTGAAAATAAACTGGTCGGCAGATAACGAGAGCGGCTGGCGGCCCGGCCGACGTCGACAGCCGGGTCAGGGCAGGCCGTGGGTGGGGAGGTACTGCTACGGCGCGGGGGAGCAAGGCGTGTTCTGCGTGTCATAGACGTCCTGCAGGTGTGCTGAGAACGTCTCAAATAATGGGCGTTCTCAGGATGATGGTGAAGCGCCCTCAGAACAGTTTGGAAGGCCCGATTTGGTCCTGTGGGCGCTTCAAATCAAGGGCGTCGTTACGATGTCTGTGAAGCGCCCTCAGACCAGCTTCGGGAGGCTCGAGAGGGGCCCTGTCGGCGCTTCATGTGTGTCGAAGGGCACCTCAAAGCTGGTCTAAGATCCCAATGCAGACTCCCAAGGGCGTCCCACAACTTGTCATGGGGGATTACAAACATATTCATGGCGTCCTTAGAGCCTCCCTGGAGCGCTCTTTGCATGTGTGCAGCGTACTTAGATCGTCTGAGGCGCTCACAATATATCATAGGCGCTCTGTGTGTACATTTTCGGTGCTGTATGGATGTTGTACGACCATTGTAGTGCGCCTATGTGACGTACTTCTCATTTTGAGGGACGACCCTAAGAAGACCTTTGGGTATCGTACGATTTCCTATGGCATTCCAAAAGCATGTCTTAGAACGCCGGAAAAAGTTGTTTAAAAATTGTCTTTAAAAATGTACAGACGCTATAATTCGACTCGCCAGAGGTTGTCTCCTGTACGTATTTTTTTCACCTGAAGTGTCTTTATCAGGTTATGCTCTTGCCAGAATATTATGCCCTCGTTTAGGCTCTCGTGTAATGTCATGAATGGTGGCAAAGGGCGCTAAAGTGGTGTGGGTGGTTGAAACTTCAACCAACATATGTCAGCAGTGGCGCAGCCAGGGTTTTCTCAAAGGGAGACAAAAACTAAATCGGACGAAACGGAGAAAGCTTCCGGAGCTCGAAGTACGCCGAAAATTTATAGATTTGAGAGGAACAAACTTGAAATGCATCGTTTCATTTTGTGTAGTTCTAAGGAGAGGGATGCGCCCACCTGGCTGCGCTTCTGCAGAACGGATGTGTCGGACCGAGCTGCTTCCACAGTAATGGGAAGTGCTTTTTTACTTGTTGCATTTTAGAACAAACAGGAAAACCTCAAATATGAGAAATATTTGAGACTCAAAAATCGGAGACTTCTACAAGTATGATGGCAGGATCGAATCCCCTTGTTTAAACCTGCTCTCTCAA
Source organism: Imbricaverruca yamaguchii (assembly GCA_034440575.1). NCBI lineage: Eukaryota > Metazoa > Arthropoda > Thecostraca > Neoverrucidae > Imbricaverruca > Imbricaverruca yamaguchii. The sequence goes on from JAOTOL010001663.1 coordinate 2,940,228, forward strand.
TACCTGACCAATATCTAGCTGTGTCATGACAGTCATGTGTGGAAAACGACACCCCGTATATGAGCCGGACCTATTGCGACACTACATTGGTTTTAACTCTGATATTCATGGATATAACTCAGTGTATATATCTAGTGGTTATGGCTAAATGTCGTTCGGCTGAGAACGTGCAACTCTGAACCGGGACTGCTGATCCCGGCCGCGGGACACTGGGCCGGGACTGCTGATCCCAGCCGCGGGACACTGGTCCGGGACTGCTGATCCTGGCCGTGGGACACTGGGCTGGGACTGCTGATCCCAGCCGCGGGACACCGAACCGGGACTGCTGATCCAGGCCGCGGGACACTGGGCCGGGACTGCTGATCCAGGCCGCGGGACACTGGGCCGGGACTGCTGATCCAGGCATCGGGACACGGGGCCGGGACTGCTGATCCCGGCCGCGGGACACCGAACCGTGGCTGCTGATCCTGGCCGTGGGACACTGGGCCGGGACTGCTGATCCCGGCCACGGGACACCTGAGTCGGGACTGCTGATTCCGGCCGTGGGACACTGGGCTGGGACTATCTGATCCCGGGACGGGACTGCTGTCCCGGCCGTGACACAGACCGGACTATTGATCCCGGTCTACCTCGGGCGATCTATCCGCCCGAGGGACAAGTGGTGACAAGCGACGAGTGGTGACAAGCGACAAGTGGTGACAAGCGACGAGTGGTGACAAGCGACGAGTGGTGACAAGCGACGAGTGGTGACAAGCGACGAGTGGTGACAAGCGACAAGTGGTGACAAGCGACGACATGCGACAAGTGGAGAATCGACGCCCGCAGCGGATCCAGCGGATTCAGCGGAGCTGCCACGGTGGGAGCGCGACTACGACCCGTCCGAGGAGCAGCGCGAGGCTCAGGCGACTGTCATCATCGCAGCGTCCCCACGAGTGTTCGCGCGCTGTTTTCTCTCTGTGTTCTCGCTGTGTCCTGTGCTGCGGCAGACGGTGGGCCATCGAGTTATCGCCAGACAACTCGGCACCGATATGATCAGCCGTCTGCGGCTGCCGCTGCCCGTGTTGCCACATAAGGCTGGCAGAGTCAAGCAGGCATTCAAGATAGCCATACTTTTCGCATTGATTGTGCCATCTTCATCTTCGTCTGTAACTTCGTCATCTGCAACTGAATGCTGCACCGGAGCTCACAACAGCTCATCCGATATCTTGTGCGATGCCGCCGACCGCCAGTGGGCAATGAAGCTGCACATGCATAGCTCCTCAAATACACTCAACAACCTAGGAGTATCGATCTCACTAAGCTCTTTGTGCGCCAGTTTGGACGCTAGGTGACGGTAGTTCACAACTGTTTGAAATTGGGATAGCCCTGCGGGACACGTTCCCCACTTTTGAACAGCTCAAGCACAGCTTGGTTTCAATGACGATGTAGCGCGTCCCCGCATCAGTGAGAAAACGAGACCCAGAGTCTGCCAAGTCCCAGGTGTCGCCGCGGCGCTGCAGGAAAACGTACTCAATCCAGTTGGTCTTCGATGAGCTTGTACAATACAGCAAGCAATGTCGGGTCATAGAAGTCGATAATATGCTCAGTACTGTCGCCGCGTTCGCCGAATCAACAGTAGACTGTGTGCGATGGTTCCAAACAACAGCCAGACGTTGCAGGGTTTGAGCAAATTACGGAGTGGCGACGCTTCGTCGGCAATATCGGCCGCGAAGCTGCACAGCGGGATCGCGAGCCCCATGGACGACCGGAGGCCAGTGACATTATTTGACCTGAGAAACGCCGCGATCACCTTCGCCTTGTGGTTGTCCATCTCATAGCCCTGCTGCGAAGTGGAGAAACCGCAAAAGTCCACTTCAGGATTAACAAACTTGAAGTTGCTCAGCGTTCAAGGACCACGAAGTGATCACAGCTCCGCACGATGTTGATCACGCTCCCCAGATGCTCCCAGCACGTGTGGTCGTATGCAAGAATGCCGTCTACGACCTAGATCGTCTACGGGATCCCACCGACGGCCTGGCCTCCCCGCCGGTTACGCTCGTCTCCAGACGACACCAATCCCATCACAGTCCGCGCTAACTTGAAACGCCCCAGGGCATTATGAAATATGTCAGGTCCTGGTCTTCGTCGGCGATGGGAATCTGAAAGCACCCCGTGTGGACGTCATCACTTCTCAACCAGCGGGATTCAGTGCCGATGTCCGTAATAGCATCCTGGCGTTCCGAGCTCCACCCCGCTCGCTCGTACTCCATTCCTCCGCGTCGTGGCCGGATCCGAACTGGAAAATCGGCAGGTGGAACGCTCAGCACCTCAGCCGAACGGCGTTCCCGACAGCTCTCAGCGAACGTGGCCAGCGGCGATGGTTCTGTGCGAACTCGTGATCACCCTGGCGGGAAACTGGCAGACACATGTCAACGGCGCCTGACCGGCAGCCGAGAAGGCTGCGCCGTGCACTCACAGGCCGTGACAGATCCGTGGCCGAGTGACGCGACCACATCCGACCCAGTGACGGTGGTCTTGACGCCCGAGCCGGGCAGACATACAATCCAGGTGTTGACGACCCGGCCGGGTGATAAGGCGCTACAGGAGCTCGCGGTGTCTGTCTCGACGCGGCGAGGTTCGCGTGCAGGTGCGCAATAGCTCGCCGGATGCTGGGGTCGCGTTGCGTAGATCGGGGCCTGACGCCGGGCATGGTGCACGCCGGGTATGGTGCACGCGCGGCGCTCCGATTGCAACGACCTTGACCCGCTCGGATTGCGGCGTTGACGGACTGACCGCGTGAGCGTGTGCGGCTGGCCCTGCCTCAGGAATCGCGCTACCAGCTCGGCGGGCGGAGCACACCGATATGAGAAGTGGCGCCGATATACCCACGCTGATAGCACGTGGCCCAGCACAGTTCGGGGGGAGGTCGGTGTGGCGCACACGAACACAGTGTGCGTGGTTGTCCGATCGTCCCGCGAGATCGTCTCGCGCGAGAACTACCCGTGAGATCGCCGACATGCCAGTCAGGCGGGTGATGGATTCCGACCGCGAATCTCTGCACCGTTTTGTTTGTGTTGCATTTTAGCATGCGTGACAAATATGGACGCGAATCTCTGCACCGTTTTGTTTGTGTTGCATTTTAGCACGCGTGACAAATATGAACAGACTTCTGCAGGCCGATGCTCGTCTCAGCCCGCAGAAGTGCTGTATGCGCTTCGTCCTGTGTGCTTGCCGCGGCCCGGTCACGATGTTCGTCATCGAAACATGACGGACACTAATCACAGCATCCCGTCATCTCCTCGATGGCACACAGGGAAACATCAAAGCACCCACCAGGCTACGCTCCTCGGAAAAATAAAACCCGGCAATCTAAGGATTATGCTTCGGTGGCAGAGGCGCGGCGCAGACATATATTGCCGAGGTTTCTCTTGTCGCCCGGCGGCACGGAGCCTACCCCACCCTACTAGGAGCGAAGAATAGGCTAGATCAAAGAGGAAGTTTTTATTTTCATCATGAAATACCACATATTTTCGGAATGCTTTGCACACCCGGAGCTTTCTCTGTTTCATCACAATTTAGGATTCGATCCATACCTTCAGAAAATTAATGGCTGCGCCACTTTTCGTTGCTCACTTACATATGTCTTCCTAGCGTCCAGAATTGTAGGAAGTTCGACAGCGTCGTCGAATTTGGGCCCGAAGCTCAGAGTCGTCACCCACTGGTCGTCCAGCCGCGACATAAGAGCAGCGATGTGTTCTGCCAGACGGGCAGAGACTGCCGACGCGTCAGGAGACTGAAACCCGATAGCTTCCGCCGCCACGTGCCGAACTTCGCCAGCGGTGCCAGTGCCGTGGGTCGCGGCGGCGTGATGGCGCTCTTGTCGACTGCGTTGACGTGATGACCGGCTGCAGGTCGGGCACAAGGTGTGCCCAACCTGCAGCCTCCGATGGCCTCGTCATCGGGTCATCGGAGCAGCTGTGCAGAATGGCGTGTGTGCGTGTGTGCGTGTGTGCGTGTGTACGTGTGTGCGTGTGACCTTTCGTGCGGAGCCGGGAGCATTCGCTCCAGCGTGGAGCCGAGGCGCTCCTCTCGCTGAATGACCTGTTGCCGGGACCGGAGATTGCCACATCCGACTGCTGAGCCAGCAGTGTGACCGGACCTGACTGCTGGGCCAGCAGCCATCGGACTGTTGCTGTACCTTGAGGTTGTCATCCGGGACTGCTAGGTCGGCAACATGGTGGGGCGTGCAAGTTGAGCGCCGTCGTTCCTAAGCTGACAGTCAGGAAGTGATGCGATCCCAGCGCAGGGCGCGCGTGTCCCGCGTCGCACCACCGGCAATTTCGCACGCCCTGCCGACTCCTATCCGTCTGAGTCATGCTGCGCTTGGTACTGGCGCGCGACACAGCTGCAGGGAACCCGATCCATATTGTCCTGCAGACAGATCCCCGCCGTCGGCATCAGCTGGCGGGGGGTCGACTGGGTCGGCTGACCCCCGCCCCTCGCGTGTGGCCACGCCGAGGAACAGAGGTGCAGGCCTAGAGGTGGGGCAACCGAACAGTGCAACGCGAGTGCAACATGTGTAAGCAGAGGAAAAGTCGTCTCAGTTTGTGGGATTCATTTAGACCCCAGTCCCGGCACTACAGTGGACGACGGCGGACCTGCGTAAGCACGTCAAGGCAGCTTTGTTTTCATGCTTTTCAGTGTGATCAATGTGATATTCGCTGACCAAGCACAGTTGTTGGCATCACTGCGTAGCCATGGGCGGTGGTAAGCTCATGCTACACAGTTTCGACAACAATGATGAACTTCGTGATAATTGGGCCATACGCTTACGCCATTAGGGTACATCTGTTCCGATGGTGATGCGCGATTTGTTTTGTACTCGTTTCAACTTTCCCCTCTCTTTCCCTGTTCTCCTCTCCCTCTCCTCTCTCGCTTCCTCTCTCTCCCCTCTCCTCTGTCGCTATCTCTTTCCCTCTCCCTCCCTCATCCCTTAACCTCTCTTCTTCCTGCCATTCTCTCTTCATCTCCCTGACATTATCATTATCGCTCTGCTTGCTCCTCTCCACCCGTTTCCATCTTTCCATCGCGAAAACTCTCAGCTACATCTGTCGCTGGGTAAAAGATCTAAAATCCGTGTTTCACAATCTCACAGTGACGTCATTTTCTGACCAACAGAAGCTGGCGATGACCCATCACGTGGACGTGCACAAAACGTATGACGTCAGATACTACCTGTCCTTCAGCCACCAGCAAAGGCTGAAGGACATCGCCGAACAGACGAGAGAGCGCACCAGAGGTGAGGACCTGAGATAGAAGGGTGGAAGGAGAAAGAGAGGAGGGAGCAGGAAATTGAGAGATAGCGGGAGATTGATAAAGTGTGTGCAAACTTGTGGCTCTTCACATGCTCCAGTGATCACTTGTGGCTCTTCACGTGCTCCAGTGATCGTTTGTGTCTCTTCACATGTTCCAATGATCACTCGTGGCTCTTCACGTGCTCCAGTGACCAACTCTGACTTTATATGCTCCAGCGATCACTTGTGGCTTCGTATGTTCCAGTTGGTTGGTTATTGGAGTTTAGGGGCGCATCGACTACATCGGTCATGCAGCGCCCCATATGTTCCAGTTATCGTAGCATATTGGTTCAAGACAAGTTCGTTTAAAATACGACCGATTCAAAATGATACGAGAATATTATAAAAATGGGCATACGTGACATGCAAAACGAGGATGCATCTCAAGGTAGCCTTGGCCTTTCTGGTCATTTCTAAATGAATATATAATTTTTCCTCATATTATTGATTAGAAAATTTATTTCAAGGACTGTAGTATTTATCATGGCTGATGACGGTCTTTATTTTAAGCTTTTTATTAATGAAGGTCTTCAAAGTTAAGATATTAGTTGCACGCTTGGATGCACATGCAAACCGATTCAGCACAAGGAACGGAAGTGATTGATGAAGCAAAACTTCACAGGCTATACAATAGCCAGAAGTTACTGACCAATCACTAATTAATCCAGAACCAATCACTAATTAAGCCAGAACCAATCACTAGTTAAGTCAGAACCAATCACTAATTAAGCCAAGAACCAAACACTAATTAAGCCAGAATCAATCACTAATTAAAGAGAGCTGAATAACACTGATATGCACGAGCTAACAGAGCAACACAGCTAGGGGAAAAGTTAAAGGAGGAGGCAGTAGCCCCTCTCGGAGACAGGGGGTTGAGAAACACCCAGGACAATGGGAAGAGTACATGCTCTGACTGCACCTCTGCCCCTCCCCACCCCCGCCCAAGGAAGCAGAAAAGGCCAGCCTCAATAGCAGGCACCATAAGCTGCTACCCCATAAAAGTCTGGCCGCACCATGGAGTTCACATGTACCAATTACTGTTGCTTGCATGAAATATAATGCCTACAGAACATCACAAGCATTGCTTCCCGTAGCAAAAGTGAACTTTAAATCCAGCTCGGAAAATGTTAAGTCGTATGACTTCATGAGGCAAAAGCCGCCTTGTAAAATGTTACAAGTAAATTCTAGCACATGTCCAGCTTAATGCAGGTTCCAGAGAAATAACTCAAAATGCTGACAAAATACGTATATGCATGCCCTACTTGCAATGGAACAGGTATCATTACATTACATATCCGAGAAAATACAGCCCATATTAGCATAAAAATGATGTGCTCAAACTGCTTTATATGCGCAAGCAATATGTGCATGCAAAAGTCAGTATCTGTATGTCCATATAAATGAAGATCAATTTACCTGTAGTGTCTGGCATATGATATTGAATCGCCAGAATTAGCGACTTCTTACCTTCCTCCAGTTTCCCCTTTCTAATATTTAATTAAATGAGTATTCCCATATTGCATCACCCATATTTACGTACTTTTCAATTGCATCAATCTTTCCACAGATGAAAGATGAACACAAAGTTACTTAGCACAGTATGCTTTGAAGGGCACAACCCTGATAGTCATGTTAAGCTATCCTGTTTCATCTAACTTAGGGAATATGAAGCAAGCTGTAAACATGATAGTTTTACAATACATACCTTTTTACATTAATGTGTTTCATACAAAAACGTTCTCGCATGAAATGTCATCAGTATTTCCTAATCTAGGTATGACTACTATCTTTGATTCTACGCAAGCATAGCACATAACAGAGAGGCATTTCAGGAAACCAATATCAAATTGTTGTCCCACCACAGCCTATGGATTTGCTCACGTGAAATATTCTTTGGTAGTATGAATTTTATATGTATATGCCAATATGTCATTTTGTAATGGTTTGGACTCACTTACGAAGCATATTTGCACACTGTTGTATATTTGTTGTAAATTTGTAACATTGTATATTTGTTCGTCCACACTATATTCAATCATAAGTGATTGAAGACCAATTTTGCTTCGAATACTACCGTTCGTGGGGGGATGAGATGTTCCTCCTGGGTGCACTAGTGAATGCATGGTAATTACAGAGATGACCAAGTATCACATACAAGGCCCGCTCAAAGGGTCCACTGGTCCTGGACAGACTTCTCAGCTGGGCTTTCGGTCCTAGCATTTGCCACCTAAATACCGAGGAAACTTGCTTGTTCCCCACAATGTGATACATTTCCTTAATTTAGCGAATAAATTACCAGAATCAAGAATCAATGACATTTTGTGCGAAATAAGCCCTAAGGTAGCACGACATTATACTTCATATAACGATTTGTGTTGAGAATACACTCTAAATGAACGTTTTCGTTCAGCTAGCGTAGGCCGCATGCGTTGCGCTTGCTATGCACGAAAGCGTAGTATGTGACGATATCTGCCAGAATACCATCTTATTTATGATTGTATTTGACCAGTGATAGAGCTGTTTTAAATTAAATACGTAAATGCCAACCTACATCTTCACTATAATTACAGGCAGGCCATGCATTTTTTTACAAATTTTTCGATTGTGCCGTTTTCCAGTGCATTAAAGCATCACACTGTACGACAATATTATAAAATAATTTCTAGCTCTACTCAGGTGAGGCACTGCCTAACACTCCTTAGTTAGCGGAGTGCTCCCGTTGAAGACTGTCCGCGTTGTGTTTCTGACCAGAGATGGAATTAACTCATTGCCTACATGCATTGTGCTCCACTAATAATCATGAAACTGCTTCACCGTTGCTTCTGATCACTTAGTCCGCGCTCCCTTGTTTGTTGTTTATTGGGTGGTTCACGACACACTTCATGCACAGTCACGGCTAATGGCGCCGCCCACACTGTTTCTCCAGTGGGCCGCGGGATTGGAAAATGTCCTGAGTGGCGCTAGTGTCGAACCAGGGCCCTTTCGCACCCATAGCCCGACAGCTAAACCACTCGGTCATCCCCGCCCACCCGCGCTCCCTTGTATCTCAGGCTGTGTTTAGGCAATGTTTTTATGGCGTATGATCGCATATAAATGCCCCGCCACAGGTCTTGTCATACGTTGCTTCAGAATAGATTAGACAATATGTTTCCGTATGGGCACGTGATAAGTACGTGAATACATTGTATGAAACCTCGCGCAAATAAGAACACGTCATTCTGACCCACAACCCACCGCCTAGGCTCCAACTGCCGAAATCTCATGACATTACGATCGAACCCGTGCAGAACGAAACAGAACCAGAACGATGTGCAGAACCGGTGTATGTACGGATGGTGCCATCGATCCCTTGTGTCGGTCATGTTGGCGCTGTCGCTGTGTCACTGCAGCACCGCCTGCAGCATGGCCAGCCGCTGGTTGGTTCGGAGTGACCCGATGCGGCGCCGGCCGCCTAGCTGTTGCGCGTCTCGTTGGCGAAGCAGCCGGTTGGTCCGTTGAATGGCCACTTGGTGAACTTGTCGGACTTCATATAGCGCTGGAGCGCCGGCAACGCCTCGAACCTAGCCATGAAGGCGCGCAGCGAGTCCGCGCTTTGCAGCAGCGACGAGTCGTACAAATTGAAGTTGGCGAACATGTCGTAGAGCATGAAGTCGACGTAGGTGAGGCGGTCGCCGAGGAACCACTTGTTGGCGCCGAGGTACTCGGCCAATTGCTTGAAGAACATCGCTGCGCGAGGTAGGAACCTGTCCTTCATCACTTGGAAGTTGGACTCGCCGCTGTAGACCATGATGTAGTTCCACATCCGCATATCCAAAGCCTGCCGTACGGAGGGAGAGCTGGTAAGCAGAGAATCGCGACCCTCTTGCTAGACTGCCCATGGTCACTTCCTACAACAATGCTACAAGCACATAGATCCTCGGGCACCTGCAGGATGAAATGTTTGTCAACATTCATTATATCTCGTGATCGTGCCGACAGATTTAGACGACAGATGACTTACACTATTTAGACATATTTATGTGTGCTTGTTTAAAGGCAGGCTTTGCCGACATTTTACCCCTAGATTTCCAGCATTAGACCAGCGCTCGACTCGTATCGTCGGCCGTAACATGGCCGAGCCGGAAGGGCAGTGTCTGGACTGGGGAATTTCGAGCCCGTACATTGTCAGGCCCCAGATGTCGGCAGCCAGCGGACATGATGTGCCGGACAATTCGTACCGTCGGATGTCCGCAATTGTGTCCGCCAGCCCGCGCGCTCTTTCTCAAGTACCAAAAGTGTTCACATTCCCACCTGTGCCTCCGTTCATCCGTCGTCTCTCACCTAAACCGACTAGTCTGGTCTTTCGACTCCCAGCAGCTGCCCACTGTCCCTTAACCGATAGTCCCGCCCTCACCCGATCTGCAATTACTTGCCTCTCCCGCTCTTCAGTTCCCTGTGATTCGACCGTTCATTCTCACCTCGCCGCTCCTTGCGTGGCCATCGCCGTCTTACCTGGCCTTCGAGGACGTCCAGCTTCTGCGTCTCGACCTCGCTGTTGCCGGCCAGCCCGTGCTTCCGAGCCAGGTAGCGCATGATGGCCACGCTCTGAGTCAGGCGCACGTCGCCGTCCACGTAGTACGGCAGGTTCGGGAACGGCAGCTTGTACGGGTTTTCGCTCTTCTCCTGGTCCCATACATGGTAGCCGTTGAACTGGGGACACATACGGGGTGCGGTCAGGTTGGGTCAGGCTGAGCCAGGTCAGGTCACGCTGGAGCTGGGCACGTCGGTAAACTGACACATGGTGGACGGTTTCCGCTGTGAAGTGGCCACCACCGTTGAGCGCGCATGCGCCCGCGGTCCTACCACGCAGGCATCCTGCAGGGTCGCCAACGGACGGTGTTCACTCGTCGTTTCGGCACAGTCAGGGAGAGCGCGGGAACTGGTCGCTCTCGCTCCCGTCCCTCCTCACTTTCTAAATTGTTTGCTTGTGATTCTTATGCGAGTTTTCGCTTGTGATTCATACAATTTTTTCCCGCCTGTGATTCGCAAGCGTAATCTGCTCTGATTGACATCTATATCACGTTCCACTACGTCCTCGTTTGTTTCGAAAAGTCCAGTTTCTGCAGTGGAGGTTCAGTGTAACATGCTTGTAAAGTGAGAGGACGTGTTGAATCCATTATATATTTTGTTGTAATTTTGTTCTAATTGATATTGAATACACCCGAATTGCTCCACATACTGAGACCAAATTTTCGGTCAAACATTGCAACTCTGAGCAGTGCAGAAATTGGTTTTGATCTATGAATATTATGTTAACTTAACTCCACTTTCTTCTAATGACGACGGTTTCATGTTTTAAGATTTTTTATTTTATTTATTTATTTCCAAATGCATCTCAAATCTATCACCTACGTTGTGTAACAGCGGTTCTTACACTTGTATTTACACATGTATCAGGACGTAATAACAGAAAGTTGACGAGAAGATGGCATATACACATAACCCGCGCCGTCTTTCCGGTCAAATCTTCACACCCCGTCTCGGGGGGGGGTTGAAGACTTACCCTCTAAAATCCAAACTAAGCATCGCACGAACAGGAAAGAGGTGTCATCGGAAAGCGCTCGACGAGTAGGGTCCGGGTCCACCCTCCAAAATAACTTTTCCCCAAAAGTGACTTCACCAGGGGGGCTAGATTTTCACGACATTTCACGACTTACCTTATGTTTATTTTACTCCGGGGTGTCCATTTTGGGGATATATGAAGAAAAAAATGGAATGAGAAAAGGACAGCGCCATCGACCAGGGCTATAATTTTGTTGGCCACCAAAAATAAAAAATAAAACATTTTCGAACTTAAAAAGTTTAGTTTTCAAGTTTTCCTTAATTTTCCTTTTCGAATGGGTAAAGGAGATAGAGAAACGTTGTTAAAAATCAACTTGCCCTAATCAAAAATTATTACTTTAGCCAAAATCCTATATTTGAACTGCAATATGGCAAATACACAAAATTTATATGTAGTCAAAAACGGAAAAAAATGAAAAATTCAACTCGTACGTTTTGTTGAATCCGTAAAGATAAGCAAACACTGAAAGTTTCGTTGCAATATCGCTATCCATTAAAGCGTGACGCCTGATATAACTTTTTGGAGGTGACCTCACTTGGCCTGGACTAACTCGTTGACCCTAGATAACCTGACCTAAAAATGTTGAATCAGTATGTCAAATTGATGTGGGAAAAGGTATACCAAATTTGGGCGTGCTGCCGCGCGCCGTTCTTCCGCTATCCGCGAAAAACCTGAGGGGGCGGTTGAAGACTCCCCCCCCGAAACTGGACGGGATAATGGAAGAAAATAGAGGACGTCAGATAAATTGACCGCACCTCAAGTCTCCAGATTTGAATGCCATTTTGCATGAATCGTTTTGTGTCCACTTAGTTTACTGGAAAGCCGGAATATAAGAATTGAAATCCATGCTTTCTAAATACATTTGACGTGTGAAGGCAATATCAGATCCGGTCAGATGCTACGATCCGAAACATCCCGAGAGTATCACAGGCGCTCCTTGCTAAAAAAATCCGGTATTGCGAAGTGAAAATGCTTCTATCATGGATGAGAGGCACGAGTTTGCCGGCGAATGTTGATCCGAACGTCAGCTGAACTACGATGCCTCTGGTTTCGGCAAAAAAGGAAATAGGACACAAAATAGGTGAATCGAAAACGTTAAAAACAGAGAGTTTGTGGATCATTTGCTGTGAAACAAAGCTTGGATGTGTGTTGTCGCCACATATCTTTCCCTGAGTGCGGCTTTCGAAAATTGTACATTTTGGCCGTGCGCCACATATTCCCGCGTGCCTGGCAATTAATTACCTGACCGGTGAGCTACGTGTAGGTGTCAGAAAATGTTAGTAAAGTACGTGTTAGTACGTGTCAGGAGATCAATTCCCTAGTTTGAATGTCACGACATAGCATTTGTTTCACGACTAGGATCCGAAAACTGCGGCGACGACCGAGTAGCTTCTTGCACAACGACATCGGCCTTTTAGGCGAAATTCCAAATAGGGTTACCGTGCGGATTGGATATCCATATGGATATTCGTTTCGTACGGATAATGGAGCGAATTGGATATAATCTATGGAATATATATGAATTCCGATGAAATAACTTTTTTATTTTGTTTAAATAAGTTTAATCCGCGTTGTTACTGGGGTGGCTTGAGGAACCAGGGTTCCATTGCTACGCAGAGCTTGTTGCGTGAACCCTGGCCCCACCACCCGATCCACGAACTCCAGTTCAACGGCGAAATTTAGACCAAAGGTTCAACGTGCCGCCAATGCACCGACACGGCCGCCCGGTAGCTAGTCCGCGACCTTATCGGGCCAGCTGCCAACTGACACTCCCGGCCGGGGGCTAAATGCGAGCGAGCGAAGCGACTCGAACCCTGTGTTGCCAGTACAGGGGAGACAGTGCAGGCCAGCGCTCTAACCAACTGAGCTACCGGCGCGCGATTTGTAATTGTCTGAATAACATATATGATGTAAATAATCACTAAGTACATTGTCCTTCGCATTCTCATAGGCGCACGTAATGCAGAAGTAGTTGCACTTGCAGAAGTAGTTCAAGGTGGATTCATTCCACTGTTTTACCAAGTACCAGTCATCATCAGACGTTTATGCAATCCATATGATTGCATTCACACTGTTATTCATGAGCTTGTGGACATGCCATCTAAAACCACATTCAGCAGCCCACCCATCCACCTGCATCTTCATGGGCGCTGTATGACCAACGCAGTCGATGCGCCCGAAAGCCCAAATAACCAACCAACCACCTGCATCTTCACTCTTCTCTGTGTAGAAATATACCAGCAGTCACATTATGTATATGTGGCGCACACTAGTCCCACCCCACAGGAGAAGGGAGCCAAATATAAGTGTTATGTCATGATCCGATGACAGAATACGGTGGGCAAAACAAGATATGCACTTTGGCTGTTGTTGTTTAAGAAAGGAAGACCTTAGCCCCACACCGGTGTGAGGGAGAACAAAATATGGCCACCCCTCCTGATTTTTGGACAACATCTCGTAGACTAGCACGGGTATTGTAATGTAATGTTGTGATGTGTTCAGCATTGATGAGCGTATCCTGTGCTGACTTTTTTGTAATCCGTTAGTACATATAGCAACTGCTGGGGTGCAGCCAACGGACCCCCCCCCCCCCGACACCCCCCAGCCATCCGGCCGCCGGGCGTCCCGGACACATTTTCCATAGATGGGGTGGTTAGGTGGCGCAGCATGCCATCCGATCTCGACTTCATCTGACCCTGTAGATATTGGCCTATGGCCATACAATGTGTGCTGCGGAGAGTTCAATGCAGCCATAATGTCCCCTCCAAATGTTGTGCTTCTAGTTTCAGTAATTACCGAGATCTTAGGAGGACGGAATCCGTCCCCCACACCTCAGGCCCGAGTTATGTGAGAGTGACCGCATGTGTTAAACGGGCTTCCATGGTAATTTTAAGTGAACTTATAAAGCACGGCCACCAGCAATCGTCCAGAAGTGTACATCCTCCGGAAATGAAGCTGGCGGACGACAGGACGTGGCCGGGCGGAGCTCACCTCGTCGAACACGTTGTCCTGGTACTCTTCGCCCGTGTACTCGAGCATGAGCCGGCACATCTCGCCGATGCCCTTCAGGTTCCAGTAGCCGTACACGGCCGGCATGGCGACGTTGCCGACGCGCGGGTGACCGCCGGGTCAGACGGAGAGGCTGGTGGGTGCGGGTGACCGCCGGGTCAGACGGAGAGGCTGGTGGGCGGCGGTGACTACTGGGTCAGACGGAGAGGCTGGTGGGCGCGGGTGACCGCCGGGTCAGACGGAGAGGCTGGTGGGCGCGGGTGACCGCCGGGTCAGACGGAGAGGCTGGTGGGCGCGGGCGAGCACCGGGTCAGACGGAGAGGCTGGTAGGCGCGGGTGACCGCCGGGTCAGACGGAGAGGCTGGTGGGCGCGGGTGACTGCCGGGTCAGACGGAGAGGCTGGCGGGCGCGGGTGACCACCGGGTCAGGAGAGGCTGGTGGGCGCGGGTGACCGCCGGGTCAGAAGGAGAGGCTGGTGGGCGCGGGTGACCGCCGGGTCAGAAGGAGAGGCTGGTGGGCGCGGGCGAGCACCGGGTCAGACGGAGAGGCTGCGGGAGGCGGTGACCACTGGGTCAGACGGAGAGGCTGCGGGCGGCGTCGTCGCGCGTCGTGTCGGCCGCCGTGCACTGCCGCCGCGGTTTTGTCCGACGCTGTGTTGCCGTTTTGGTGCGGCGAACGTTCAAGACAGGTGACCGAAATGTATCAGATTTGCAAACCGGCGTACTTGACAGATGCTTAAAATGTACCAGATTTGCAGGCCGGCGCACTAGACAGATGCTCATACTGTACCAGATTTGCCAGCTAGCGTAACAGACAGATTGCCAAAATATACCAGGTTTGCAGGTCGGCGCACCAGACGGATACCGAAAATGTATCTGATTTGCAATCGAGTGTACTAGGCAGACGCTCAAAATGTACCAGATTTGCAGGTCGGCGCAATAGACAGATGCACAAAATGTATCAGATTTGTAAGCCAGCATACCAAAGTTGTTGCCAGAGCTCAGGTTAAAAACTAAACGTGTGTGAACCTTCGTCAGCTTGGCGGACGCGCAGATGCGCAGTGAATGGCACACAACATCCACTCATGAGGATATGAGGTACGTCTCTCCTCAGCATTGCTTGGACGTCGCTGATTTTCCCATCATGACACCTCTTGTCTTGGCGCGGTGTTCAATGTTCGATTTGTCATGCAACCAGTGTTATACGCACCTTTTCTACAGAATGTACGTAATGTACCAAGTCGTATCAGAGTCGTATCAGACCGTACTGAATCGTGCGTCGCAAAACATACCAGATTTATCGAAAGCGTGTCAGACCTGGTACGACCGTACCATGACGGCATCGCTGGACTCTCACGTCGAACCGAACGCGGGTCCGGGCGGCGGCCTCAAGGCCACCATGGCCGACGATCGTCGGATGCCATGGCCACGCTGACTGGGCGAAGCGCCGGTGAATGGGATGCAACTCTGCAGAGAGGACGCGCATGCCACGCCCAGGGGCACAGCCAGCATTTTCTTGAGGGGGGTCAGACCAAAAATGTATGTGGCAAAACAGGGACCGCTTTGGTGCGCTTCGCGCGCCGACGATGTTTGGTTTTGGGTGGTGAAAATCTCGAAATGTCTTGCTTCATCTTGTATATTCTTGGGTGCCATGGAAGAAGGTGGGCCCCTTGGCTGCGCTTTTGATGGCGATTCCGATGCAACATCAATCATGTCCATTCATGTGCGAGTTTGGGGATGAGTTCCGACCAGTTGTCTACCTAAGATTTACGTAATTTGCAGTGAAATGTTGAGGGGGCCCTCATGAACAATTTTTGTTCAGAGTCACTGGATTTCGAACCTTTTCTTGTGTAGTGTACCATTTTTTCTTCAAAGCATGGTTTTGTTAAAATACTTAGTGAGAACTTACTTTTCCTGGGAAGAGGCTCAATTTCCGACTATCGTTTCCGTGTTCCAAAATTTCAACCCCCTGTTTGTGTTCAGAATGTTTTTTTTTTGCTGGTGTACCTTCATAATTCAGCTCACACTGCTTGAAATACGCTTGTACAAATCACTCCACATGTAAATACAATGTTACAATGTTATATATTTAAATATATGAAACCCGGTCGCCACCACGACAACATTCGTGTACATGAACACCGGCCTTGCGAATTCGTAGTATTCGTCACAATTGGTGCGCTTCTGCCTTTTCCGCGGATTCTGCTGGGCCCGCTAATTACGCTTCGCTAATTTTCACCATATGATGATATTGTACTATAGTTTCCGCCATGCGTTGTTTTGTTTGGGGTTTCGGTGGTAAAATTTGAGGACTTCAATTTTCATCTTCTTCCCAAATTTTCTGGTGCAAAAAAATAAGCATACCTCTTAAACCCATCCCGTCTCGGGGGGGCGGGCGTCTTCAACCGCCCCCTCAGGTTTTTCGCTGATAGTGAACGAACGGCGCGAGGCAGCGCGCCAAAATTTGACATACTTTTTCCACATCAATTTGGCACACTGTCTCAAAATTTTAAAGTCAGGTCATCTAGGGTCAACGAGTTAGTCAAGGTCAAGTGAGGTCACCTCTAAAAAAATTCAACCACTCATCACGCTTTAACGGATACAGATATATGAATGAAACTTTCAGCGTTTGCTTATCTTTTGGCATGCAACAAAACGTACAAGTGGATTTTTTATCGGTTTTTACTACATATAAACTTTGCATCTTTGCCAATTGGAGTTAAAATAGAAGATTCTGGATAAAGTAAACATTTTTTTCTTAGGACAAGTTGACTTCCACCAACGCTTCTCGGTCTGCTCTATCCATTCGAAGAGGAAAATTAAAGAAAACTTGAAAACTCAAAATTATGAAATTAAAATAATGGGGGAAAACAAAATTGAATGGCCCTGGTAGATTTCGCTGTTCTTTTCTCATTCCAAATAAATTTTGTTTTTTCATATATCCCTAAAATGAAATCCCCAGAGCCCAAAAAAATATTTAAGTCGTGAAAAGTAGTGAAAATCTAGCCCCCTTGTGCCGTCACTTTTGGGAATTTTTTTCAGGGGTGGATGCGGACCCTACTCGTCGAGCGCTTTCCGATGACACCTCTTTCGTTTTCGTGCGATGCTTAGTTTGGATTTTAGAGGGGATTACTATCCGCCCTTCCCCCCCCCCCCCACCAAGACGGGGTGTGGGGATCTGACCGGAAAGATGGCGCGGGTTAAGATTTCATGCACATAATCTTTTTGTTAAAAATTATATCGGAATGGTTACCGAACCCGGCCACTGGTTCGGTGTTATTTTTAGGGCCCGTTGTGCTTCTTTCCGCCTACTGGTGTGTTTTATGCCGGAGCGGATATGTGCTTTTCCCCTGCTTAACCCGCGCCGTCTCTCCGATCAGATCCTCACACACCGTCTTGGGGGGGGGGGGGCGGATAGTAACCCCCTCTAGAATCCGAACTAAGCGTCGCACGAAAACGAAAGAGGTGTCACTGGAAAGCGCTCGACGAGTAGGGCCGGATTCATCCCCAAAGCAATTTTCCCCCAAAAGTGACGTCACCAGGGGGCTATATTTTCAAGTCTTTCCACGACTTACATTATGTTTTTGGCTCTGGGGAGTTCATTTTGGGGATATATGAGAGATAAAAAATAGTAATCAGAAAAGGACAGCGAAATCGACCAGTTCCCTAAATTTTGTTACCCCCAAAATACAAATTGTACTTTTTCGAAATTTAATGATTTTGCGCTTCCAAGTTTTCTTTAATTTTCCTTTTCCAGTGGATAGAGCAGACCGAAAAACGTTGTTGGAAGCCAACTTGCCCTAATAAAATGCTTACTTTAGCCAGAATCTTCTATTTGAACTGTAATTGACAAGCATGCAAAATTTATGTGTAGTCAAAAACGGGAAAAAAGAAAGTTTCCTCTCGTACATTTTGTTGTATCCATAAAGATAAGCGAACGCTGCAAGTTTCATGACAATATCTGTATCCGGTAAAGCGTGACGACTGGTTGAACATTTTTGGAGGTGACCTCACTTGACCTTTACTAACTCGTTGACCCTAGATGACCTGACTTCAAAATTTTGAAGCCGCATGCCAAATTGATGTGGAAAAAGTATGCCAAATTTTGGCGCGCTGCCGCGCGCCGTTCGTCCACTGTCCGCGAAAAATCTTGGGCTCGAGGCGGTTGAAGACAAGTTGGGTTAATCCCCCAACTTGTTTTTTAGACACGAATGCATGTTGGGGCTTTGCCGTTTTCTTTGTGCACACTCCGTCTTTTGGGAAGCCCAGCGCGTTTTCGAAAGCGCGATGTATTTGCTTAGTGCCCCCCCCCCCTCCCCGCGTTTTTCTGGGACTATGCTGCTTTTTGCAGGTCTGACCTTTTGTTGAGTTGCTCATACCGCCTCTGCGGACGCCGGTGTCCTTTGTGCCGCTCCCTGTGTGTTTGTTGGGCCACGGTGCATATTTTAAAGCCCCGTCGCTTGTTTGTGGGATCGGTGCGAATTTGAGGACCACCGCTAGATGTTCCAGCCCTCGGTGTACATGTACATCTATACTGTATTTATTTCGGATTTCATACTGGTGGTGTTAATCGATGAACTATTGAATTGGTAAGGGCTCAACCTCAAGGTTTGAACCTTGGAGGCTTCTTCAAGCTTTGGAACAGGGAGATTGTGGTGGTGGCAGCTTCTTTCACGATGCATCAGTATAATTTTGTCGGATTTTCATCAACCAGATGCTTCACATGGTCGATGTTTTCAAGTGTGTGCCGTTATTTTCTTTCGACCGTTAAACCTAGCGCTAAGTGTTTGAGTTCCCGTTGCGTAGTAATTGCTGAATGAAGCTTAAAATACAGTTATATGATGGCGCATTTCGTGTTTCAAATTGACACGGGGTGTCTTGCATATAGGTTCTCGAATTAGATCGTTAATATTTATCGACAGCTTCTCCTTCAATGAATCATTATGTCCTTCCATTGATGCCAATTCATTCAATTACTCTATTAGTCTGGGGATGTTGTTTAGATGCTAAAATTAAGTCATTAAGCCTACTTTGAGTAACATTAAATTCAACATATCTGAATGCACCACTAATCTTGCCTCTTCAGTCTTATCAAGTGTCCTCAGTCTTCAAGTCGAATACTACAGATAGCAATAGTCTCTTATGTAAACAAGAAACAATTTGAAGTTTGTCAAGTGTATTTCGGGCAGCCGTGCGCCGATGTTGTGGAGACGTCTGTCTGCAATGCTACTGAATTGAGAAGGAAAAGGAACATGGGATGATCACCTCGGGGGCACATTGGCTGTGCCACAGCCCATTAATATAATACTCTGCCATCCTGCCGTCGCCCCTCAGCGTTGTGATATCTGGAGAGGACGGGAAGCATCCTCTCTCTGGTGACATTCAAACTTGAGATTATCACCCCGCAGCCGCCTATTTCCGCCCTGCCCAAGGATGATCTGGGAATGTCCTCTGGTAGCTGGAACGTGAGGCCGCTGGTCCGTTTACGCCGCAACAACCCTGAGCAGCGTATTGTAAACAGTGACATTGCATATTGTTTGAGCCAGCATAAACTGGGGCTGGGGCAGTGGTGTAGCCAGAGGGAGATGGGGGGGGGAGAGGGTAGCTGCTCTCTCCAATGGAGGTTCTGAGGGGGCCCTCCAGGCGTCCGTGCAGGGGCCCGCAAGGACCTTCTGGGCCGACATGAAGGGCCTCTGGACTGGGCTAACGGAAAATGTCACAGGCCGATGCAGATGGCCACGAGTCGATGGAGAGTGCTCTCGGGAAGATGTTGAGAGCCTTTGGTTGGGCTAATGTGAAGTTTTCTAGATGAGAGTGCCCCGAGCCAGTGCCCCAAGGGCCCCTGGGCCGATGGCGGGACCCAAGTCGAAGGAAGTCTTTGGTCACGTTGAGAGATTAGTGCAGGAGACAGCTTAGTCGTGCCAAAATGCAATGGAAACCGAATACTGATAGCATCGGTCAGCTGCATGTTTCGTCAAGAGTGTAATATGCACCCAGGAGCCGATGCAGGTGGGGTCGGTGTGGGGCACTGCGGGAATCTTCCCTCCCTATGGGAACGTGACGCCCCTCTGACCGGGAAAAGGTGCCCCTCCAGGAAGGTTCGAGTGCACCCCTCCCCTGAAGTCGGCTAGAGGCTCCCTCTGAGAGGGAAAGGTGCCCCCTTGGAAGGAAAGGTGCCCATCCGGAATGCTGGAGTGCACCCTCTCCCCTGGAGCATTTTTGTTCTGCCGGAGCCGCCCCTTGGAAAAAAGCTTTGCAGTATACTTTACTTCCAGTTACTTCCAGGCACTTTGGAGTAGCGCCGCTGCGGACATGTCTCACCCATGCCATTCATGAAGTCGCCCCCGTTTGGGCATGTCCTCTGGCCACGCAGACATCCGCATAGCCTGGGTACATCAAAGGCATTGTGGAGACTATCGAGGCGTGTTGCGCTTGTTCCCCCGCCCGTTGACCGGGAGGCGTCTGCCGGCATGTCCGCTTCAGCGTATGCCGCACGTGCTGACCTGCCGCGTCGTTTCAGTGTACGTGTTCGTGGGCGAGCACATCGTGCTGGTGGACTTCGTGGAGTACATGTACGTGTCCGGGTACCTGCAGGGCGGCAAGTACGCCATCATCGCCGTCGACGAGGAGATCTACGACCCGGACGGAGATCCCGAGTGGTACATGGTGAAAGGTACGTGGGAGAGCGGCGCGCAGTCCTCTGGACGTGACGTGTAGTGTAAGGGGTCGAGGGAGGCGGGAGTGGCGTCCACTCGCGGTCGCTTAGACATGGACTATGCTTGGTGTGGGCTATTATGAAATGTTGGTGAATATCAAGATTAAGAAGTAGACGAAGATGCAGTTCCATTTTTGGGGATATTACCGTCAGGTTTCGCAACGAAGCCAATATAGGCGATGCATTGCTAGTTCCCATTTCCAGCTAAAGTTAGTGAACTAAGGAGCTCAGCATGTGACAACCAGGTTAAGCTTCGGCATCGCTCCCATTCGTGTTACGCAGTTAGGCTGTTATAGTGTTGCTCTCTTCGCTATCACGCATGCCCACTTTTTATTCGGGACAAAAATTGTTGTGAACAAAGACAATAACGGATGTCCGTTGTAGCAATTTATAACCCTGAGTTATGATTCTTCTCGTGATTTGTCTTATAACCTTCGCTCGTGCAGGGAGGGACGGGTGTGATGCAATCTCCCTAAGATATATGTTTGCACCACGAATAAAGGGTACCAGTCAGCGCAGTACCGCCCCGCATATATCATGAGAAACCCTGTCCCAACTTTATGTCGCCTTTAAGACAGACTTTAAAGATGGCGGACGACTTAGCTGTGACGTCATAAGGGGGAGCATTTCGGATAGTTTTTTCGCCGAAATGGTGAGTCGTCGCCACTGAGCCTCAGATGTTGGTCCTATGCAGCTAATGTTGGGTGCATCAGGGTGACGGATAACTCAGCGAACGGCTTGCATAGGTTATTGACCTTTAGAATGTCATGCGACGTCATGACCCTACGTTTCATCAGATAACATATATAAGCCTTAGGGTCACTCTGGCTGTTTGATACTGAATCCGAATTTTCGTAAATTTCTAGCATTATCAATCGTACATATGGTTTGCACACACCATTCGGAAAAGTAGCAATAATTGAGCGTTTTCCAAACTCGATTTATGGGTACCACTGAATACAACACATTTCAAGTGCGTATCTAACATTGTTTGGGCAGGGGGAACGAAAGATCGTGAAAATCTTCGATTTTGCGCCAAATTGACCGCTCAGCTCATTGGGAGGCCAAACAGCAGCTCGGAGTGTACGTGTTATCGCGAGGCCCTGTCACATACAACACTCTGACTTCTTTCTCACGTCGATAGCACTTCCGCTGGAAAGCACTGGAGGTGTCGTAAAAATACAGGCACTAGGGACGTTGGCAAGGCTCCGTGCACGGACGAGGGAAAATAAGAACCCCAACGGCTCCCCAGCGCCAGGTTGGCAGCCATACACTGGATATTTACTATGAGTAGGCACCAGGTGCGCGGGTTGGTATTCGCCCCATCTTGGGCCGTTGTCTCACTGACTGGGTGCACTGCCTGGCCCGGGATGCAACCACGCTGAAAAACGGTTTGAGAACATTTTCGTTAGGTTACTCACGGAAGGACAGTTATCGGACTTAATGTATTGAATGAGTACACTTTCTAGGCAATGAGAACCAGTATTTTGCGGATTTATCCCATGGACCAAGTGCGTTTCTCACTATGCATGTGTAATTTTAGCGATACATCGTAAAGAAATAATGCAGGTGTCAAGTTTTATCAAGTTGCAACTACCATAAGACTAGATGCTGGACTCATCGTCCATTGTCTTACAACGGCGTCCGGCCGTCATTGTTATGCAATCTGTTCTGAGCTTCCCAGCTGCAGCTTCAAAGTGACTGAAGTTCAATGTGTGCAGATAATTATAGAGAACAATGGCAAGTATAATTGCATGACATGCCATTTCTTTAAAAATTGTCAACAGTTGCTCACCATACTTCCTTGCATCATATATTTGGTCAATTGTAGGGCGGCAATTACGAAAACTCAAAACGTTATGCCTTTAGCGGCTGTCTAATAACTTGTGCGACAGCAACTATACTTACGTCTTGTGATTTTGTACAATCATGTTTTATTGGGCTCAGATGTATTAAACACCGTCTTCATTGGGGTATAGACGTGTTCGTCAAACGACGCAGGCGATTTTCCATGTGTTTCCCGAACCGAACAGGGGTGTTCGGAATACGGCACGTTTACCTGCGTCTGTTAAAGCTAGTGTAGTGTGTGTTGAATTCTGAACACAGGCGTACTAAGCATTTTATGCCCTCAGGGATGCACTTGGGAAGGGGATCCAGTAATTTTAATTTCGGAAGGGGCGCATTCCGTCAGAGGGGTGCCTTCGGCGGAAAAATTAACTAAGTGGTGGAGGGGTATACTGAAGTTTATTGGAGGGGCCACTTTCCAACCCGAAGCGGTGCATTTTTCTTCTGGGCCCCTTCCCAATGATAATTACAGGATACACACTTGCCAAGTGCAACCTTGCAGGTTTAACATGCTTAAGCTCATGTTCAGAATTCAGCACACACTTCACTTATTGTAACAGGTGCAGATATACGTTCTGTATTCCGAACACTGCTAGTCGGTTCGGGTAACATACGGAAAATTTGTGTGTTGTTTGCTGAACACCTTGATACCATAATTCATGAGGTGTTTAATATAATTGAGTGCAATAAAACATGCTTGCACAAAATCACAAGCCTTCGCTGTAGCTTTCGTTGCACAAGTTATTAGTAGCTGTCAAAGGCGTGACATTTTCATGTTTTATTGGGCTCAAATCCATTGAACACCGTCTTCATTGGGGTAAATCGTGTTCGGCAAACAGCACAGGTGATTTGCCGGGTGCTCCCCGAAGCGAGCAGCTGTGTTTGGATTACGGCACGTATATCTGCCGCTGTTAAAACAAGTTGTGTGTGTGTTGAATTCCGAACACGGACTTCAGCATTTTAAGTCTTCAATGTTACACTTGGCAAGGGCGGATGCAGTAATCATTATTAGGGAAGAAGGGCTCATTTCCTTCCGAGTGGTGCCTTCGGTGGGGAAAAATTGCTGAGTGGGTACACTGAAGTTTTCTGAAGGGACATCATTCCGACCGAAAGTTTCCTCCCGCGCCCATTCTTCAATGATAATTACTGGATCCAGCCTTTCCAATTGCAACCGTGCGAGTTTAAAATGTTGAAGTTCGTGCTCGGAATTCAACACACACTTCACTTATTTTAACAGGTGCAGATGCACGTGCTGTATTACGAACACCGCTGTTCCGTTTGGGGAACAGACTGAAAATCGCCTGTGCGGTTTGCCGAACATTTGTATACCCCAATGAAAACGGTGCTTAATACCTTTGAGCGAAATAAAATATGATTGCACAAAATGACAAGGCTTCACTGTAACTGTCATTGCACAGGTTATTAGCAGCCGCTAATAGGTGCGATATTTTGAGCTTTCGAACTTTCCGTCCTGCAGTTGACCAGATCTGTACTTCAAGGAAGCGCAGACTGTCCATACAGCCGTAGACAATTCTTTGAAGGACCATAATGTCATACGATTCACCTCACCATCGTTCTCCATAATAATCTGCACACTTCGGACTGCAATCACTCTACAATTACGTCCCACCGTTAACGTGTTAGTTATCTTCCTTCACCATTGCATTAGCTGGGATTCTCACTGTCTCACACTCGTATCATATTATCACCGAACTGTCTCCAGCTGCCGATTTTTGGTTAGTTATTTGAGTTTAAGGGCCAGCTGCCGATTGACACTCTTCGACAGTCCAGTCACGGTTGAAGACGGTTCGGCGGTGGCCGAGAGCATACCTGTGGCAGTTTTCTCCTCCATGCCCCATGTGCTGTTCCAACATATCTATTTGGGAATAAAGGATGCCCAGAGCGCGGCGTGGAGAATAACGGGGAAAGAAGTTGAGCACTACTTGAGCTTGCTTTCGGCATAGACCTTGGAGCTCCTGGTGTCTCCTTTGTGCCCGGGCAGGTCAACAGTGTGCCCATGCATTTGTCCAAGTCCAGATTTGTTGTCTGCGAGTAACGTAGCGAATATTCAAACGACATTGATATTTGATGCAAAGGCATGCCTGTCTGTATGGCACATTTTTACAAATACATTTTATAAATAAATAAAATTTGGTGGTGCTCACAGCTCCTCTTCAATGATTTCGCTGGCCATCGCCAGAATATCATCCGCTGAGATAGCGGCGAGCGGCATATGTGGCAGATGACGCCGGCGATAAGTGTGTGGCGCTCTAGAGCAGTACATTAAATGTCATGGGACACTGGCAAAAGACAACTGTTCATCTATCCTGCTATAACTGTGATAGCAAAATAAAACGTGTATTTAAACCTGAAAGAAACTTCATAAGAGAACAGCGAGGGACATGTATGCCAATAACCACTCTCGGTTGAAGCGTGTATTGTTCATATGAAACCTGAAACTAGTATCACTTGAGTAACAGCTTCGAATGTTCAAACCTGTTCACAGTTCAACTGGCTTCAGTGAGAGCAGATATATGCTTGTTGAGACATTGAAGTAGTGGTTTTACAAGAGTATATTTGCGACCACGAAGGGTCAGAGTGACACTTGGGACTGGTCTCAATTGAGCATGACTGTTTAGATTGAAACCAATTGTCATTCTCAATCATTGATTGGATTCACTTTAGACCAAAAGATATTCTCCTTCCTGAGTCTTGAAAGTTACTTCAATGCGTACATCTGTAAGTCCCAGCGCACTTGCGTTCTCTTTTGAGTTATCAGCATATCGCGAACAGTGTTCATTTTGTTTGGCCTGATTTGAATAGGGAAAATGAGAACGTCTGCTATTCTCAGCGAATATATACGTTTCTCACATTTGTATCAGTGCATGATCATCAATGGAGACTGGCCCGATCCACGAAAGGGGCGTGCCACCCAGTGCAAAGTGCTGCCTTCAGCGTTGCTGTATGGGTTTCGTATACACTTTCCAAAGACTAGGGAAAAGCTAGGCACTCGGAATGCAGCCGGGATTTTTGGTGGTAGAGGGAGTAATTATTCCAGGGCAGGCGCATGTGCAATGCCCATCTCTACAAAACAACCATACCGGCTCCATGGGCATACAAACGTTTGAAACTATGCGGGTGGTCTAAACAATGCATCATCAAGAGGGTGCAGTATGGATGCACCCTCTTGATGTTAGGTGCACCTGTGCATGTTAGGTCTTTTTTGGGGTGGTATTCGTTTAAAAAAAAAGTATATTTGGTCCGAATCCTTGCTGGGGTCTTTATGAGCCAGGATTTAATCGCTAAGCAGATCTTGTTCCGTAAACCCTGGCCCCACCACCCAACCAGCGAAGCCAAGTACGACGGCATATTTTGTATCGAGAGTTTAACGTGCCGACAATGCACGGACACGGCCGTCGCGGTAGCTCGTCCCCAGCCGTGCCGGTCCAGTTGACGACCGACCCTACCAGCCGTGACTAACTGCGAGAGCGTGAAGCGACGGCGGGGTGGGCCAGTTTAGGTCAGCGCTAGGTGAGCTACCGGGGCTGCAAATTTTGGTGTATGTCCTTGTTTAAGTCCTTGTTTTGGTGACGCGACGTGTTTGGACTTCAGCCGCGGTGCATCAGGTATTCAAATGCTGTTGCAGCCCTGAATCGCTTTGCTTTTGGTACACGGCTATTGCCGATGCGCCCGGGTCAATGCTGGACATAGTAAAGTCTCCAAATTGCTGCTGGGGTGCCCGAGCCATTGTTGGGGCTCTGCGATACGGGACTGGTAACCTCTGGCTAGCGGTTGACTCCTGAATCAGTTCTGTGTTCCCCATGTTCTTGGTGGGCCGCCATTAGGATGCCAGGCTGATGTGTGGGACTCGTAAGCTGCTGTTAGGAGCTATAGGCACTGCTTGGCGCTCGGGACATTCGGTTGGTCCGGATCTACCGTATGGGCCTAAGGTCAGCATGCCTCCTCAGGTCATTGCTGGGCTCGAGGATGTTCTTGGTGTTCCGGACGCTACCGGGGCCTCCGAGCCGATGTTGGGACTTCGGATCACTGTGTGATCCGTATGCCGATGTTTGGCCTCAGGTCCATATAAGAGGCGCAGCTTAGTATCAGTTGCCCTGGCTGCTGCTCAGTCTCTTTGTCGTTGTTTGGAATCAAGGTGTAACCAAGCGTTAAAGTTACAAGTTTTGCGATCATAAACATCCATACAGGATGTTTGGAGGATGCGTGAAGAAGTTCGTACTAGTTTGCAGCAGTAATCGTCATGAAAAACAACTTCCGCCGCTAGAGCAATGCCAAACTTCCATGTAGAAAGTTTGGCATTGCTCAAAAAAAAACTCGCTGTGGACGAAATGATCGTCCACTACCGCGGATGTCACGGGCTGAAGCAATTCATCGACATGAAGCTTATCTGTTTCGGCCACAAGCTGTGGGCTTTGTGCGGGGAAGATGTACTGTGGAAAGGAGCACCGCCCTCAGTTGCAGGATATGCTTATGGGCACGAGAGTGGTGTTCGACATGATAAGTTGCATTTCAGGTCAAAGAGGTCACAAGGCCTACTTTGACAATTTATTCACGTAAGGGCGCTGCTCGCGGGGCTCAGGAATCTTGGCATCCATGCTATCAGTACTGTCAGGGATAACCGGATGGAAAATCTCACACCAAACAAACAAAGGTTTTTCAAACAGAGAACCGAGGTTCGTTTGATTAGCGGTTTGAAATGACGGAAGAAATCATAGCAGTCCGCGAAAATGAAACCAAATTTGTCGGCGTAGTATAATACATGAGGATGCAAGATGGCAATTCAGTCAAATTTCCTATCCAAACGCGCTTGACTGATTTTGAAAAGATACTACCCGAAACATTGATAAATGATCATATTCGCTGCATTACTTCGAACCAGCGACCATTTGTTTGCCGCTCTCCACTCGCCAAACGGCGGCCGCCGTGCCGGGTCGAGCGCGCGCGGCGTGGGAACCTCGCGCAACGCTCAGGACCGGTGGAACCTTTTGGTGCTGGGCCATATCTTGAAAACGAAAGAAGATAACTTCACATTTTTCACAACTTCGTACTCGTTCGATTAGATAACTGTTGACCAAAAATTGTCAAAATTGTTCGGCGAAGTCTGTACCCGGTCTTAACGGTTAAGGGGACCCCTGGTTTATTAAGCTTCCGGACTTGGATAGGCTGCCGACCACAGGAGAACTTGTTTGGATTAGTTCACACGCGCCGCTCATCGTATTACGGCCACAGATTGGCACCCTACTGGACACAAACATTAGCAGCAGGTAAGCTGCTTCCAAAACAAAGCCGTCGCTTCATTTCGGCTTCGCCGAATCCCGCATCCAGCCTCCAGACAGGCGCAGAACAACACACCGCTGCGCCACGGCACAAGTGACGTCACCGGGATACACGCTACCACAAATGACGTCACCGGGATACGCGCCACTACAAGTGACGTCACCTGGATACACGCCACAACAAGTGATACCATGCACATGCACACTATTACAAGTGACTTCACCTGGATGCACGCCACAGCACAAGTGCCGTCATCTGGATGAACGCCACCGCGGATGACGTCCATGCATGCACGCCACTACAAGTGACATCACCGGTATACACGCCACTACAAGTGACGTCACCTGGATGCATGCCACAGCACAAGTGACGTCACCTGGATGCACGCCACAGCACAAGTGACGTCACCTGGATACACGCCACCACAAGTGACGTCACTGGCATCCGATGAGCGTGCTGGGACCGACCAGCCGAACGGACGGTCGGCCGTCCACCTCCAGCTGAACTTCCCAATCCATGCACGCAGTCTGGCGGGCGCCACGTCATCCAACGCGCTCGTCCGCACTCCCATGAGTATGTGAGAAATCATGTCACAACAGCGGCACCAGCTCTGCCCCTCAGCAGCCATCTGACACGCGTCCACGAGAGAGAGCCAGGAGCCGGTGACGTGAACCAGCTCTGAGCAGTTTGCTGGAGCCCATGATGCCAAACGACCCAAGAGCGAATTCTGAGGCGCGAATGAAGCATAGATGTACATCACTATACTGGCGAGTTGCGACTGTACACCAATGGGAACCCTGTTCAAAAGACTGCGGCTCGCGACCGCTGCAGTCGCCAAGGACGAAGTTGTCGACGTGTGATCGATTATTCTGATTGTGTATCTTTTTGCGATACCGGAGTATGTGGTGCTGAAGTGGTGGCTCTTCGGCATAGTCTCTAGACTGGTTTTCACCGACTGGTCTGCGCAGTGTCTCAGAAGGGTTTCGTAAGACCCCAACAGCAGCTCCCGAACAAGGACTTGCACAGGTCATACCCATACTGCACCCTCTCGATGATACATTCTTAAGACCAGCCGCACAATTTCAAGCGTTGGTATCCCTATGAAGCCGGTATGGCTGTTCTGTGCAGAGTTGCATTGAACATGCGCCTCTCCGGGAATGATTAATCCCCCATCATCAAAATACCCCGGCTGCTTTCCGAGTGCCTAGCATATCCCTTGTCTTTGTACCTCCCCCGTGCATACCTGTCCAATCTGTGGAACTCGTACGACTGCTTGAGAGGCTCCGTTCTCTTGTTCTACTTGTGGGAGATTGTAATGCACATTATACGATTTGGGGACGTGCTTTCAGCAGCACACGTGGTCGACTCCTCAAGTGGTTTTTCCTCGACGCGTCATTATGTATTTTATATGCAGGCGCACACAGCCATATAGCATTTCCGTCAGGGAACACTTCCACGCTGGACCTCAGTGTGGCCAGTTCGCGCCTGGTACAGCTTCTTGACTGGTCAGTTGACTCAGAACCCCAGAGGCAGTGACCATCGTCCTACATGGCTTCAATTTGCACATGACGCCATCCTTGAAACAGTGTCACACCAACGGAAGCTTCAAAACGTTGATTGGGTGGAATTTGCAGCACGACTCCAAGATGATTTTAATGTGTACCATGTGTACCTTGCTGTGTCTGTAGATGATTTTATGTAGGGTGGCAAGGTCGTGGGCGGGATCGGTCTGGGGGACGTGTAGTGGGGGGTTCGTTATGTTCGTTCGGTCTTGCCACCGCACGTTCAGAGTGCATGTGTAGAGCGGCGAAGTCCAGGATAGGATCGGTCCAGGGGGTGGGGGGGGGGGATGGCGGGGGGGGGGGGGTAAATGAGAGAGGATTGTCTGGTTTAGTCTAGAAGGGGAACTGGTTATTCTGGCAGTGGTTGGGTGCTATTATTGTCTCCATCTTGTAGGCTGTAAATCGTTTTCTGTTTTGCAATCGCTGTGATGGTCTTCGTCGCTTTGTCTTGGCGTTTGCATATCTTGTAGTCGACCTTGAGTCGTCTTGTCTGTCATGTCGGCGCCCTGTACACGTCCATCCTGGCACGAATTTATACAGCGAAGCCAAGTTTCTCACTGCCACCACTTCCATTAGTGAGTGAGCCTAGCTGGGTCGTGGCGCTAGAGAAGGCTTGGGAAATCGTGTAGTTGGAGAGAGAGGGGTGGGACATATGGGTTATGGGTCGACATAGGAGTTGGAATGTGTCCGTCACCGGTCGTCCTCCAACTTCTGGGCTCTATTATATACTGGAATCCCTCTTATTTCCTCCACCAGCAAAGCTCCCACGGGTCGCCGGACTTGCAATTTGCGGGCCTAGGTAGCGCAGTCGGCCTCAATTGCGGACCTAAGCACGGGTAATTAACAATGAACTTTGGACTAGAAAGCCTTAAGCAACGATCTGAGAAAGTAAGACTCGCTGAATGTTGACATACCACTGGCAGGAAAGAAATCGGGGGCCAAGCACGTGCTGTTTGCATTAATGGAGCGAACATTTCGAATGAAAGGGTATGAATGTGAGTTTGCGTGACCTAGCTAAAGGTAATTAAGGACCAGTGGGGGTTGTTTGGGGCCTAATGTGTGCATGCAGCTGTCAGAAACTCATCGCTGTCAACATTGTATGGTGGACTATTATTTACGTTACTGCCTTCAGGGCTCGATAATACTGGGCTGCGACATTGCGACTATTATTTACGTTACTGCCTTCAAGGCTCGATAATACTGGGCTGCGACGTTCCGTTAGTTTCTGTTTGGGCCTTATGTCTGAACTTATTAATGGCCGGCCTACCTAACTTTAAATCAGTCGATGCCCTGGTGGGGCTTGCATACTGAAACGTGTGATCGGAAGCCCCACCCACAGGTGGCCCTGGGCCACAAATCTGTAGGTGTGTTCTCCCAATCGCCTTTGTAACCTATTCTGCTCTGGGTTATGTAGGGAGACCCATGCAATTCCCTGATGGTTCTATCCTTGGGGGGCTTACATAACACCAAACTTCATCTTCCCCGCCTGTGATACGATCAAATGGCCCAGGCCTGCTGGATCAACTGAGACGGGGTAGGAAACTAAAATGGCCGCTTTGGCTATGCTACCTAAAGCTGTGCGCACAGCGTTTCACCCCGAACCAGAATTGGGCGCCGCTGCCCTCTGGTTTATCCATCGACCCCGTCTGGTCTTATCACCCTCGGAATGCCCTTCCTCACTCTGGGATCACCAGACCGGAGGGATCTGCGGCCCATAAATACTCAAGTTATCCAGCTGCCCTGTGAATTGTCCAGACTTCCCAGCACGCTTTCCCAGGGGTTCAACCAACAGTTTTTCGTAATTTCCAGTCTTTGAACAACTATTCTCCGTTTCCTCCGAAGAGAAGAAGGCGGAGACTATTCATGGCTGACATTTGGTGCCCATTAAATTTATCGCCCATGGAATGGCGGCTTGCAAGCCATCTCGTCACTAAATGTGGGAATCGTCTCACGTTATCCATCTCAGTCGGTAATCGGGTCCGTCCTGCCCTGCCTTGCCGGCTAGCTTTACATTAGCTAATGGACGAACCCAAAATTAGTTCACTATCTAATTCCTAATCGTGCTTTTAGTGCATTTGATGACGTAAAGGTGAGCGCTCTGGACGTTCCTTAATGACACCATCTTGGGGTTTTACACCTTACACCTTACACCAATTGTAATCAAGTAATCGACATTCAAGAGAGAAATCGAATTCAGATATCGGTGCAGGGTGTGTCGTGACAGATCTCGGTGCAAGTGTGTCGCCTTCCCTATTTATGGTGCAAACAGGACTACGCTTTTAATCTTGCGCTGATCGCGCATTCGCTCGAAACTCGACTATGGCTGTTTTGTCTATGGCTGTGCCAGTCCTCCAACAGACGCATTGTCGATGCAGTCCATCATGCCGCTTTGCGACTAACCACAGGAACATTCCGCACCTCCGACAGCAAGCCTTCTGGCAGATGCTAATGAAGCACCGCTCGCCCTGAGACGGGATAGTCTGGGACTGCGGTATGCCTGAAGGGTGAGACGGTCCCCCATGAATCCGGCATACAATGCTCTGTTCGGACACCGTACGCTTGCGCTGTTTCGCTTTGCACGTTGGAATGTTCTTCCCCTGTTCTGTGTATAGTTACGTGAACTGGCCGATATCACCACACGGTGACAGGCTGGCAAAATTAACCCACTCACACTCAGTTACGTGAACTGGTGGAAGGGAGAGGTATTCAGGTGCGCAGCATACGAGAAATAGTCCCGCTGCCAGTTGCCCTTGGGCATTGGTACAACCGTCAATGGACATGACACTATCTGTGACCCCTAAGGACGAACTTACCCCAGAATTGTTTCGGCTGAAAGCCCTGGGACACGTTGACATCTACCACACATGTGCTGCCACTTACAGCGACGGGTCGACAACTCCTGATGGTGTGGGTTGTGCTTTTGTAAGCGGAGCCACGACCAGATCGTTTACGCTCTCCTCACGCATCAGTTTACACGGCCGAACCAATGGCAATCACGGAGGCCTTGCTTGTCCTTCGTCGAAGTAGGGAACTATGTCGACCATGGCATGTCTTCAGGCTCTTTATACAGTCTTTGTGCAATACAGACGTTTAATCCGCATGATCATATCGTGCAAGGTGATGCACTGCGCCTAACTAAGCCAAAGCAAGGCGAAAATACAACACTGGATACCCTGGATACCCAGTCATGTCGGAATAGCGGGGAATGAATTGGCTGACCGATGAGCAAAGCGTGTTGCGCGGAACCAATACACCCGTGCGCTTCCTCTCCCAGCAGCACACCTTGGACAGACAATTAGTGTGTTTTTCCAGGAAAAGTAGCAACGACTTTGGCACTCAAATGACGAAAGCAAACTGCGAAGCATCAAACCAAGTCTGGGACGCTGGGCGTCAGCATTCAGAGTTTCATGAAATGAGGAGGTGGTGCTCGCCAGGATGGGGATTGGACACACCTATGCCTCGCACGGCTACCTATTGCGGAATACGTAGAGACAAATTTGTACTCGTTGTGATATCCCACTGACAGTGAGACATGTTCTTAATTGTCTATTGGTTGGTTCACGACACACTTTATGCACATTCACGGCTAATGGCGCCGCCCACACTGCTTCGCCGGTGGGCCGTGGGATTGGGAAATGTCCTGAGTGGCGCTAGAGTCGAACCCGGGACCTTTGGTACCCATAGCCCGACACCTTAACCACTCGGCCATCCCCGCCCCACAAGTTCTTAAGGTGTGCCCTCGTTTCTCAGCCCAACAATGACGATTCCTTGGAAGAGAGGTGTCAACGTTGACGATGGGAAGTATTTTGGGTGGTGGGTCAGGTGTAGTTCAGAATGGATGATTGTTCGAGTTTCCCTCACAAATACGATTTGCTGTCATCTATCCATGGAGATAAAGACATTGTATTGGTTTGGGCATGGTGAATTCTCCCTACACTTTGAAGTAAGTCTGGCCAGAACCTGAAACTTAGGTAGAAAGGAACACTGTTATCGCGCGCTGTATGATCAACATGGTCGATGCCCCTCTCAAGCCCAAAGAACTAACTAATACACACATGCACACACACACATATATATATGTATATATATATGTTTATATATAAGCACCTGTTTAATATAATAACATGTAATATTTACAAATAAATCTGAATCTGGATTTCCCCTATCCATCCAGGTCGGGAATACGCTAACGTTTCGAAAAGGCCTACCGACAAGAACATAAACTGGAGTCGTGAACGGGGGAGGCACGAACATTTAGCACATATTCATGCGTCCCATTATAATTCATGCACGACATGCACACAGCGCATAGGTGTTGTGATACTACGTACGTCATCAAATATGCATTAAAGAAAGCATGCAAGCTGACATCACATTCTGTGAATTTATAGCGCTCGTTTGTTTACACCTCAGAGCTTTTCCGAAGCGGAGCGATTAAAAAAGTAATGCCAATCTGAGCCGGCAGTAGGTTTGTTTATCCTGGCTAATGTGGGGGAGGGGGCGGGCGGCGACGGAAAACAGAGCCGCCCGTGATGACGGTCGGTTGCATACAGGCGCGGTGGGAGGCACGGCGAGCCGTCTGACTACGAGCGGTCCCTGAGCGGCTCTCTGGGAGCGGTCCCTGAGCGGCACTCTGGGAGCGGTCCCTGAGCGGCTCTCTGGGAGCGGTCCCTGAGCGGCTCTCTGGGAGCGGTCCCTGAGCGGCACTCTGGGAGCGGTCCCTGAGCGGCACTCTGGGAGCGGTCCCTGAGCGGCTCTCTGGGAGCGGTCCCTGAGCGGCTCTCTGGGAGCGGTCCCTGAGCGGCTCTCTGGGAGCGGTCCCTGAGCGGCACTCTGGGAGCGGTCCCTGAGCGGCTCTCTGGGAGCGGTCCCTGAGCGGCTCTCTGGGAGCGGTCCCTGAGCGGCTCTCTGGGAGCGGTCCCTGAGCGGCACTCTGGGAGCGGTCCCTGAGCGGCTCTCTGGGAGCGGTCCCTGAGCGGCTCTCTGGGAGCGGTCCCTGAGCGGCTCTCTGGGAGCGGTCCCTGAGCGGCACTCTGGGAGCGGTCCCTGAGCGGCTCTCTGGGAGCGGTCCCTGAGCGGCACTCTGGGAGCGGTCCCTGAGCGGCTCTCTGGGAGCGGTCCCTGAGCGGCTCTCTGGGAGCGGTCCCTGAGCGGCACTCTGGGAGCGGTCCCTGAGCGGCACTCTGGGAGCGGTCCCTGAGCGGCTCTCTGGGAGCGGTCCCTGAGCGGCACTCTGGGAGCGGTCCCTGAGCGGCACTCTGGGAGCGGTCCCTGAGCGGCTCTCTGGGAGCGGTCCCTGAGCGGCACTCTGGGAGCGGTCCCTGAGCGGCTCTCTGGGAGCGGTCCCTGAGCGGCACTGTGGGAGCGGTCCCTGAGCGGCACTCTGGGAGCGGTCCCTGAGCGGCACTCTGGGAGCGGTCCCTGAGCGGCTCTCTGGGAGCGGTCCCTGAGCGGCTCTCTGGGAGCGGTCCCTGAGCGGCTCTCTGGGAGCGGTCCCTGAGCGGCACTCTGGGAGCGGTCCCTGAGCGGCACTCTGGGAGCGGTCCCTGAGCGGCTCTCTGGGAGCGGTCCCTGAGCGGCTCTCTGGGAGCGGTCCCTGAGCGGCTCTCTGGGAGCGGTCCCTGAGCGGCTCTCTGGGAGCGGTCCCTGAGCGGCTCTCTGGGAGCGGTCCCTGAGCGGCACTCTGGGAGCGGTCCCTGAGCGGCACTCTGGGAGCGGTCCCTGAGCGGCACTCTGGGAGCGGTCCCTGAGCGGCACTCTGGGAGCGGTCCCTGAGCGGCACTGTGGAAGCGGCCCCTGAGTGGCTCTCTGGGAGCGGTCCCTGAGCGGCACTGTGGAAGCGGTCCCTGAGCGGCACTCTGGGAGCGGTCCCTGAGCGGCACTCTGGGAGCGGTCCCTGAGGGGCCTCTGGGAGCGGTCCCTGAGCGGCACTGTGGAAGCGGTCCCTGAGCGGCACTCTGGGAGCGGTCCCTGAGCGGCACTGTGGAAGCGGTCCCTGAGCGGCACTCTGGGAGCGGTCCCTGAGCGGCACTCTGGGAGCGGTCCCTGAGGGGCTCTCTGGGAGCGGTCCCTGAGCGGCACTGTGGAAGCGGTCCCTGAGCGGCACTCTGGGAGCGGTCCCTGAGCGGCACTCTGGGAGCGGTCCCTGAGCGGCTCTCTGGGAGCGGTCCCTGAGCGGCACTCTGGGAGCGGTCCCTGAGGGGCACTCTGGGAGCGGTCCCTGAGCGGCACTGTGGAAGCGGTCCCTGAGCGGCACTCTGGGAGCGGTCCCTGAGCGGCTCTCTGGGAGCGGTCCCTGAGCGGCACTCTGGGAGCGGTCTCTGAGTGGCACTCTGGAAGTGGTCCCTCAGCGGCACTCTGGGAGTGGTCCCTCAGCAGCACTCTGGGAGCGGTCCCTCAGCGGTACTATGGGAGCGGACCTTCAATATATGTATATATATATACATATATATATATATGTAATTATTTATATATATGTATATATATGCATATATGTATATATTTATGTATATGTATATATATATGCATATATATATATATGTATATATGTATTCCGGCATTCCCCAGATGACACCCACTGTATCATAATATTCCTAGGCCTACTCATGGCCTATCCCCACCCTTCCCCCGGCTGACCCTACCCTCCCACGGCCTAGTGCCTACTGTCCAGTCCCAGTGTGATCCGCACTTGTGACTCCCAAATGCACTCTCCGCTTCGGAGGGGTGCGCTCTGTCGCAGCACGGGAGCGATAACTGACAGCTGGGCTCAACACCCATGCACTTCTTATCTTTTTCAAATCATATCTTCAGATGACGTCACCGGCGAAATTGATGTGTGAACACAGGGCGGCGTTTCGGCTCAAAGTGCGTCACTGCCGGCTGAGGGATAGCCCTCTTGGTCCTTGTCAATTGGGCGGGGCGTTCGCAACATTGCCAATGACGCAATGCAATGACATGAAGCTTTATAGCATCCCTGCTCAGCAAAAGTTAGGCTGGTGCGCCGAAGGAGTGCTTCGGCCGGTCCAGAATAGGCGGAAACTTAGGCAATCAACCACACGCGGCGGCGCGAATTTACGGTGACTGGGCTGGGCTGGGACAGTTGGCAGATTTACAGTCAGCTCCCTTAGTGGCGCGTCTGTCAGTCTGTCATCGAGTGCGCAGGTCGGACGAAACGGCAGCAGCCGTCACACCTGACGGATGTGACGGATGTGATGGGCACATCAGTTCACCATCTCTGGCAATTGAATTTCGGGGCGCAAATATACGAGGTATGCCTTGGAAGTCGTACGCGCAGACGACGCAGCCATCAGCTATGCATCGAACACTTAACATTGATGAGCCCAATTGGATACCAGTGGAGGCTACACGTTTTGAAATTATTGCCACTTGTTGTTTGCTAAGGAGAATAATTGACGTTATTGGTGAGACGTGGCCCGTTTGTTTACAGCGTTCGTTATTGCCGAAGTTATTAAACTGTGCGACATCCAACAGATTGGTCGATGGCAGTCAAAACAAGCGAACCAAAATGCGAAGTTCAGTCTGATCCCTGGCCCCGATTGGCTCGCCTGACCTACCATAAAGCTAGGCGAAACGCGAAGCCCGGGCAGGCACATGATGTTCGAACGCTTCCAAGTGGGATGCGACCTGAGGTCGGGAGATGGGGAGATTCTGTCTGGTTGTCGGTCCACAAGTGACGGTGCCTGAAGACTAGACGTGTCTAGTCGTTGGTCCGCAAGGAAAGCGACCTGAATACGGGATGGAGAGGGTTTCTGTCGGGTCTTCGGTGCTCAGCCGTGGCCCATCCATCACTTTTTTTTGCGCCACTCGGGTCAATACATGGCAGTCTTCGCTGGCGTAGAACGTCCATGATAGCAATAGGACTGCTTGCACTTGCGTCAGACCAAATACGTCTAAAATCGCTTTGCCTTAGGTCAAATGAGAATTTCGGAGGTCGCCTCTTTCGGAAAGTTCTGATCGTTCCCCTGGCTGGCGTTCCCCATCAGACAGCGCCTTGCCTCCGTTCCAGGGTACGCCAACCCGCTGCACAAGACGCTGCGCAGCACGCTAGCCGGGCAGGTGGGGTCGCTGGACGCCGAGGCGCTCAGCCACATCTACGAGCCGTGGCGCAGCGTGCTGAAGTTGTCTCCCAGCCACCCGACCAACGCCAACTACACGTGAGTTGTCTCCCGGCCACCCGACCAACGCCAACTACACGTGAGTTGTCTCCCGGCCACCCGACCAACGCCAACTACACGTGAGTTGTCTCCCGGCCACCCGACCAACGCCAACTACACGTGAGTTGTCTCCCAGACACCATACCAACGCCAACTACACGTGAGTTGTCTCCCAGCCACCCGACCAACGCCAACTACACGTGAGTTGTCTCCCAGCCACCCGACCAACGCCAACTACACGTGAGTTGTCTCCCAGCCACCCGACCAACGCCAACTACACGTGAGTTGTCTCCCAGACACCATACCAACGCCAACTACGCGTGAGTTGTCTCCCGGCCACCCGGCCAACGCCAACTACACGTGAGTTGTCTCCCAGACACCATACCAACGCCAACTACACGTGAGTTGTCTCCCGGCCACCCGGCCACGCCATCGGCCCACGCCACTACACGTGAGTTGTTCGCCACCACCAACGCCAACTACACGTGAGTTTCTCCCGGCCACCCGACCAACGCCAACTACACGTGAGTTGTCCCGCCACGACCACGCAACTCACGTGGTTGTTCCCAGCACCACACGCCAACTACACGTGGTTGTTCGCCACCGACCGACTGTGTTGTCCCCCCCCCCCCCCCCACTCACGTGAGTTGTCTCCGCCACCCGACCAACGCCAACTACACGTGGTTGTTCCCACACAACCACGTGAGTTGTCTCGCCACACCCTGCACGTGAGTTGTTCCCAGCCACCAACCAACGCCAACTGCGTGAGTTGTCTCCCAGCCACCCGACCAACGCCAACTCACGTGAGTTGTCTCCCAGCCACCCGACCAACGCCAACTACACGTGAGTTGTTCCCGGCCACCCGACCAACGCCAACTACACGTGAGTTGTCTCCCAGCCACCATACCAACGCCAACTGCACGTGAGTTGTCTCCCAGCCACCAACCAACGCCAACTACACGTGAGTTGTCTCCCAGCCACCAACCAACGTGAGTTATCTCCCAACCTACACGTGAGTTATCTCCCAGCCACCAACCAACGCCAACTACACGTGAGTTGTCTCCCGGCCACCCGACCAACGCCAACTACACGTGAGTTGTCTCCCAGCCACCCGACCAACGCCAACTACACGTGAGTTGTTTCCCAGCCACCAACCAACGCCAACTACACGTGAGTTGTCTCTCAGCCACCCGACCAACGCCAACTACACGTGAGTTGTCTCCCAGCCACCCGACCAACGCCAACTACACGTGAGTTGTCTCCCGGCCACCCGACCAACGCCAACTACACGTGAGTTGTCTCCCAGACACCATACCAACGCCAACTGCACGTGAGTTGTCTCCCAGCCACCAACCAACACCAACTACACGTGAGTTGTCTCCCAGCCACCAACCAACGCCAACTACACGTGAGTTTTTCACACGATGCGTCTCCAGTCACGGCGTTCTGGGTTCGGTTTTGTGGAGAAGCCTGTCTCCAGCCTGAGCCCCGCAACTTGTCGCCCGTGATATAGTCTAGCAGAACATTGTCTGTGTTGCTGTAGCTTGATGGGAAAAAGTGCTGCAGACTTGGTTCTGAGTTGCTGACACTTCCTCTATAGTAGCTGGACTTGGCAACAGACGACGGACAGCGGTCGGGCAGGCCACTGGCGTGCCCGACTGCCCGGCGAAGGTTCTTAAAGTGACCTCAGAATGGCGTGGCGGTCCTCCCAGGGCGCCGGTAGCTCAGCGGTTAGGCTGATCGTCTGAGAGCCAGAGGTGCGGGGTTCGATTCCCCGTGATGTCCACCCTTTATGACAGGGTGAGGGGCAGGCAGCTGTCAGCAGCGCCAGCTAGTGCGTCGTGAGGCCATACAAACAGAACGCAGGTTCGACCTGACGGACAGCTCCTCAGCTACTGCCCGAATGCTGGTGGGGGGGGTCCTTACCTCACTAATCGGCGGCCGAGCCACATGACGCGCCACACCCCCGGTGTCGGTCACGTGAAACCGTCTGCCGACAGTCGGCACGTCGACCGTGACTCAGCAGTTTAGCGCGCCGTGTCAGGTATCGCTATGCGGCGCACAGCGGCCGACAAATTCCAACATAGACTGATACGATACGGCTATCCGACCTGATACTAAAGCTATCGTCAGAAGTGAACTTCACTTCAGTTCTCGCCGCTGTTCACTGTCTAGGAACGCAAGCGTTGCCATCGCGCTCGGCCCAAGCAGTGATGGTCTACAAAAGAGCCGACGTCAGCATGGCGGTGTGTCATTAGTATCACATTCGAATTATCGCCCCAGCTGTGGTGTCAGATCAGGTGACAAAGTGCTACCTGCACGTATGCGTGTGTTCCGACTGCCACTAGCCAACCGCGCCCGCCGACGGTCGTTCTGGGGCGCTCTGTGCGGTGTTGGCCTGGGCGGCTCTGTGCGGTATTGGCCTGGGCCGCTCTGTGCGGTGTTGGCCTAGGCCGCTCTGTGCGGTAGTGGCCTGGGCCGCCCTGTGCGGTAGTGGCCTGGGCCGCTCTGTGCGGTGTTGGCCTGGGCCGCTCTGTGTGGTGTTGGCCTGGGCCGCTCTGTGCGGTAGTGGCCTGGGCCGCTCTGTGCGGTGTTGACCTGGGCCGCTCTGTGCGGTAGTGGCCTGAGCCGCTCTGTGCGGTAGTGGCCTGGGCCGCTCTGTGCGGTGTTGGCCTGGGCCGCTCTGTGCGGTGTTGGCCTGAGCCGATCTGTGCGGTGTTGGCCAGCCCGTCGTCGGGCCGAGCATCGTCGGCAGCTCCCCCCTCCCTCTGCGGGAGGATGCTGTGTTCTGCACTGTCACGTGATGTCTGTTGGCCGACTGTTCATTCGCCGGTCCCGCCCTGTGGAGGGAGACTCGGCCGGCCCCACCCTGTGGAGGGGAGACTCGGTCGGTCCCACCCTGTGGAGGGGGAGACTCGGGCGGTCCCGCCCTGTGGAGGGGAGACTCGGCCGGTTCCGCCCTGTGGAGGGGACACTCGGCCGGTCCCACCATGTGGAGGGGAGACTCGGGCGGTCCCGCCCTGTGGAGGGGAGACTCGGCCGGTCCCGCCCTGTGGAGGGGAGACTCGGCCGGTCCCGCCCTGTGGAGGGGAGACTCGGGCGGTCCCACCCTGTGGAGGGGGAGACTCGGGCGGTCCCGCCCTATGGAAAGGGAGAATCGGCCGGTCCCACCATGTGGAGGGGAGACTCGGCCGGTCCCACCCTGTGGGGGGGGGGGGAGATTCGGCCGGTCCCACCCTGTGGAGGGGAGACTCGGGCGGTCCCGCCCTGTGGAGGGGAGACTCGGCCGGTCCCGCCCTGTGGAGGGGAGACTCGGCCGGTCCCACCATGTGGAGGTGGAGACTCGGCCGGTCCCACCCTGTGGAGGGGAGACTCGGCCGGTCCCACCCTGTGGAGAGAGACTCGGCCGGTCCCACCATGTGGAGGGGGAGACTCGGCCGGTCCCACCATGTGGAGAGGGACACTCGGCCGGTCCCACCATGTGGAGGGGAGACTCGGACGGTCCCGCCCTGTGGAGGGGAGACTCGGCCGGTCCCGCCCTGTGGAGGGGAGACTCGGCCGGTCCCGCCCTGTGGAGGGGAGACTCGGCCGGTCCCGCCCTGTGGAGGGGACACTCGGGCGGTCCCGCCCTGTGGAGGGGAGACTCGGCCGGTCCCACCATGTGGAGGTGGAGACTCGGCCGGTCCCACCCTGTGGAGGGGGAGACTCGGCCGGTCCCACCCTGTGGAGAGAGACTCGGCCGGTCCCACCATGTGGAGGGGGAGACTCGGCCGGTCCTACCATGTGGAGAGGGAGACTCGGCCGGTCTCACCATGTGGAGAGGGATTCGGCCGGTCCCGCCCTGTGAAGGGGAGACTCGGTCGCCCCCCGTAGAGGGAGAGACTCACTGATCACCAGACAGCTAAGCTGGCCGGGGACGCGCTCTGCCGCTCCTGTTGCTCATTGCTACATATCCGGCGACATAATACACCTAAATATTTTTAGCTAAGTTGTAGCAGTGGCATATGACTCACTGTCTGACCTCACTGATAGTGACTATGCATTCAATATGGAAAAAGTTGCACGTAATGAGAGATCACAGTGGTAACCTTAGCAGCTGTGTACACTGAATATATATGGTAGCATTTCTCATGAAATACTTGTATTCAACACGTCAGTATTCATTACAATAAAACGGAGATGTTTTGCTCTCTGGACTTTCTCAGTTCTAGTTGTTGGAACATCAGTTCCAGCAATTAGAAGTGAAGAAACCCAATGGGCAAACTATGTGTTTTGGTGATATTATTCATTCTAATACATGTTGACACCAATTCCAAGTGTTGGAGCACTACAACTGTAGCACAAGCAGATATAAGATTGAAGAAGCCCATTTGATTAAATGTATTATTCTTGTGTGGTTAATTCTGATATATACATTACACTCATTCTCAACTTGTGGTTGTAATTGACATCGATTATAGTATGCGCTAGATATCGTCTGATTGGCGAATGAATGGTTATTGTGGCGCATGCCACTTTGCAAATATCAGTTGTCACAATATATTTGCTACTGTGGACTAGTGCACCTACATATACCGTAATATTAATACCCAATCATGCCATTTAACTCCTTTCTATTTCAGATAAACATCACATAACAAATAGCCTTCAACCCAGCCTTAAACCCAGAGATTGAATGAACTTCGTGACTGAATTTGGTGACTTGTGACGGTGCCGCGTGCTTCCAGGAGGATCATGGACGACATCAAGAAGAGGTCAACCGAACATCCGTTCAACGTTCCCATCGTGCCGAGCATCATCCGCTCTATGAAGGTAGGGTGCGGCGGGTCGTGAAGTCGGCCAGCGCGTGGCCGCTCACTGTTGACCTCTTCAGCGAGCTGGTGAGCCCCGAGCGTGGCCGCTCACTGTTGACCTCTTCAGCGTGCTGGTGAGCCCCGAGCGTGGCCGCTCACTGTTGACCTCTTCAGCGTGGTGGTGAGCCCCGAGCGTGGCCGCTCACTGTTGACCTCTTCAGCGTGCTGGTGAGCCCCGAGCGTGGCCGCTCACTGTTGACCTCTTCAGCGTGCTGGTGAGCCCTGAGCGTGGCCGCTCACTGTTGATCTTTTCAGCGTGCTGGTGAGCCCTGAGCACCGCCACCTGATGTATGAGCTGATGTGTCTGCCAGCTGTGTGTGGCAATGTCGTCATGCCTGTGCGGCGACAGCAGGACTTTGGCGGAGGCGGCGCCGAAGGACCCTTACGTGATGGCTGGAGGGGCCGCGACGACTGACCTGTGCCGTCGGATGGAACTGTGGTGGCCTATACTGGTCGACTGACGAACCTGTGGTGGCCTATACTGGTGGACTGACGAACCCATGGTGGCCTATACTGGCGGACTGACGAACCTGTGGTGGCCTATACTGGTCGACTGACGAACCTGTGGTGGCCTATACTGGTGGACTGACGAACCCATGGTGGCCTATACTGGCGGACTGACGAACCTGTGGTGGCCTATACTGGTGGACTGACGAACCTGTGGTGGCCTATACTGGCGGACTGACGAACCCATGGTGGACTATACTGGTGGGCTGACGAACCTGGTGTGGCCTATACTGGTGGGCTGACGAACCTGTGGTGGCCTATACTGGCGGACTGACGAACCTGTGGTGGCCTATACTGGAGGACTGACGAACCTGTGGTGGCCTATACTGGTGGACTGACGAACCCGTGGTGGCCTATACTGGTGGACTGACGAACCTGTGGTGGCCTATACTGGCGGACTGACGAACCTGTGGTGGCCTATACTGGTGGGCTGACGAACCTGTGGTGGCCTATACTGGTGGGCTGACGAACCTGGTGTGGCCTATACTGGTGGGCTGACGAACTTTGGTGGCCTATACTGGCGGACTGACGAACCTGTGGTGGCCTATACTGGTGGGCTGACGAACCTGTGGTGGCCTATACTGGTGGGCTGACGAACCTGGTGTGGCCTATACTGGTGGACTGACGAACCCGTGGTGGCCTATACTGGTGGACTGACGAACCTGTGGTGGCCTATACTGGCGGACTGACGAACCTGTGGTGGCCTATACTGGTGGACTGACGAACCCGTGGTGGCCTATACTGGTGGGCTGACGAACCTGGTGTGGCCTATACTGGTGGACTGACGAACCCGTGGTGGCCTATACTGGCGGACTGACGAACCTGTGGTGGCCTATACTGGCGGACTGACGAACCTGTGGTGGCCTATACTGGTGGGCTGACGAACCTGTGGTGGCCTATACTGGTGGGCTGACGAACCTGGTGTGGCC
Source organism: Imbricaverruca yamaguchii (assembly GCA_034440575.1). Classification (NCBI taxonomy): domain Eukaryota; kingdom Metazoa; phylum Arthropoda; class Thecostraca; family Neoverrucidae; genus Imbricaverruca; species Imbricaverruca yamaguchii. Next base: position 2,984,054 of record JAOTOL010001663.1, read on the forward strand.
TATACTGGTGGACTGACGAACCCGTGGTGGCCTATACTGGTGGACTGACGAATCTGTGGTGGCCTATACTGGTGGACTGACGAACCTGTGGTGGCCTATACTGGTGGACTGACGAATCCGTGGTGGCCTATACTGGTGTACTGACGAACCTGTGGTGGCCTATACTGGCGGACTGACGAACCTGTGGTGGCCTATACTGGTGGGCTGACGAACCTGTGGTGGCCTATACTGGTGGACTGACGAACCTGTGGTGGCCTATATTGGTGGGCTGACGAACCTGTGGTGGCCTATACTGGTGGACTGACGAACCTGGTGTGGCCTATACTGGTGGGCTGACGAACCTGTGGTGGCCTATACTGGCGGACTGACGAACCCATGGTGGCCTATACTGGTGGACTGACGAACCTGTGGTGGCCTATACTGGTGGACTGACGAACCTGTGGTGGCCTATACTGGTGGGCTGACGAACCCGTGGTGGCCTATACTGGTGGGCTGACGAACCTGGTGTGGCCTATACTGGCGGACTGACGAACCCATGGTGGCCTATACTGGTGGACTGACGAACCTGTGGTGGCCTATACTGGAGGACTGACGAACCTGTGGTGGCCTATACTGGTGGACTGACGAACCTGTGGTGGCCTATACTGGCGGGCTGACGAACCTGTGGTGGCCTATACTGGTGGACTGACGAACCTGTGGTGGCCTATACTGGCGGACTGACGAACCTGTGGTGGCCTATACTGGTGGACTGACGAACCCGTGGTGGCCTATACTGGTGGACTGACGAACCTGTGGTGGCCTATACTGGCGGACTGACGAACCTGTGGTGGCCTATACTGGTGGGCTGACGAACCTGTGGTGGCCTATACTGGTGGGCTGACGAACCTGTGGTGGCCTATACTGGCGGACTGACGAACCTGTGGTGGCCTATACTGGTGGGCTGACGAACCTGTGGTGGCCTATACTGGTGGACTGACGAACCTGTGGTGGCCTATACTGGTGGGCTGACGAACCCGTGGTGGCCTATACTGGTGGGCTGACGAATCTGGTGTGGCCTATACTGGCGGACTGGCGAACCTGTGGTGGCCTATACTGGTGGACTGACGAACCTGTGGTGGCCTATACTGGCGGACTGACGAACCTGTGGTGGCCTATACTGGCGGACTGACGAACCCGTGGTGGCCTATACTGGCGGACTGACGAACCTGTGGTGGCCTATACTGGTGGGCTGACGAACCTGTGGTGGCCTATACTGGTGGACTGACGAACCTGTGGTGGCCTATACTGGCGGACTGACGAACCTGTGGTGGCCTATACTGGTGGACTGACGAACCTGTGGTGGCCTATACTGGTGGGCTGACGAACCTGTGGTGGCCTATACTGGCGGACTGACGAACCTGTGGTGGCCTATACTGGTGGGCTGACGAACCTGGTGTGGCCTATACTGGTGGGCTGACGAACCTTTGGTGGCCCATACTGGCGGACTGACGAACCTGTGGTGGCCTATACTGGTGGGCTGACGAACCTGTGGTGACCTATACTGGCGGACTGACGAACCCGTGGTGGCCTATACTGGTGGACTGACGAACCCGTGGTGGCCTATACTGGTGGGCTGACGAACCCGTGGTGGCCTATACTGGTGGGCTGACGAACCTGGTGTGGCCTATACTGGCGGACTGGCGAACCTGTGGTGGCCTATACTGGCGGACTGGCGAACCTGTGGTGGCCTATACTGGTGGGCTGACGAACCTGGGGTGGCCTATACTGGTGGACTGACGAACCTGTGGTGGTCTATACTGGCGGACTGACGAACCTGTGGTGGCCTATACTGGTGGGCTGACGAACCTGTGGTGGCCTATACTGGTGGACTGACGAACCCGTGGTGGCCTATACTGGCGGACTGACGAACCTGTGGTGGCCTATACTGGCGGACTGGCGAACCCGTGGTGGCCTATACTGGTGGGCTGACGAACCTGGTGTGGCCTATACTGGCGGACTGGCGAACCTGTGGTGGCCTATACTGGCGGACTGGCGAACCTGTGGTGGCCTATACTGGTGGGCTGACGAACCTGGTGTGGCCTATACTGGTGGACTGACGAACCTGTGGTGGTCTATACTGGCGGACTGACGAACCTGTGGTGGCCTATACTGGTGGGCTGACGAACCTGGTGTGGCCTATACTGGTGGACTGACGAACCTGTGGTGGCCTATACTGGCGGACTGACGAACCTGTGGTGGCCTATACTGGCGGACTGGCGAACCTGTGGTGGCCTATACTGGCGGACTGGCGAACCTGTGGTGGCCTATACTGGCGGACTGGCGAACCTGTGGTGGCCTATACTGGTGGACTGACGAACCTGTGGTGGCCTATACTGGCGGACTGACGAACCTGTGGTGGCCTATACTGGTGGACTGACGAACCTGTGGTGGCCTATACTGGTGGACTGACGAACCTGTGGTGGCCTATACTGGCGGACTGACGAACCTGTGGTGGCCTATACTGGTGGGCTGACGAACCTGTGGTGGCCTATACTGGTGGACTGACGAACCCGTGGTGGCCTATATTGGTGGACTGACGAACCTGTGGTGGCCTATACTGGTGGACTGACGAACCTGTGGTGGTCTATACTGGTGGGCTGACGAACCTGTGGTGGCCTATACTGGTGGGCTGACGAACCTGTGGTGACCTATACTGGTGGACTGACGAACCCGTGGTGGCCTATACTGGTGGACTGACGAACCTGTGGTGGCCTATACTGGCGGACTGACGAACCTGGGGTGGCCTATACTGGTGGACTGACGAACCTGTGGTGGCCTATACTGGTGGACTGACGAACCTGTGGTGGCCTATACTGGCGGACTGACGAACCTGTGGTGGCCTATACTGGTGGACTGACGAACTTTGGTGGCCTATACTGGTGGACTGACGAACCTGCAATGCTCTATGTTTGTCGGCTGACGAACCTGGGGTGCCCTATGTAGATCGGTTGTCCTGAGGTGCCCGGCAGGTGCCCTATGTTGGTGGACTGGCCTGAGGTGCCCGGCAGGTGCCTGTGGTGCCCTATATTGGTTGGCTGACCTGAGGTGCCCTATGTTGGTCGGCTGACCTGAGGTGCCCTGTGTTGGTGGGCTGACCTGAGGTGCTCTTTGTTGGTGGGCTGACCTGAAGTGTCCGGCAGGTGCCCTATGTTGGTCGGCTGACCTGTGGTGCCCTATGCTGGTGGGCTATCCTGAGGTGCCCGGCAGGTGCCCTATGTTGGTTGGCTGACCTGTGGTGCCCTATCCTGGTGGGCTATCCTGAGGTGCCCTGGGGTGGGCTAGGTGCCCTATGTTGGTTGGCTGACCTGAGGTGCCCGGCAGGTGCCCTATGTTGGTGGGCTGACCTAAGGTGCCCTGTGTTGGTGGGCTGACCTGAGGTGCTCTGTGTTGGTGGACTGACCTGTAGGTGCCCGGCAGGTGCCTGTGGTGCCCTATGTTGGTTGGCTGACCTGAGGTGCCCTGTGTTGGTGGGCTGACCTGAGGTGCCCTGTGTTGGTGGGCTGACCTGAGGTGCCCTGTGTTGGTGGGCTGACCTGAGGTGCCCTGTGTTGGTGGGCTGACCTGAGGTGCTCTGTGTTGGTGGGCTGACCTGAGGTGCCCGGCAGGTGCCCTATGTTGGTGGGCTGACCTGAGGTGCCCTGTGTTGGTGGGCTGACCTGAGGTGCCCGGCAGGTGCCCTATGTTGGTGGGCTGACCTGAGGTGCCCTGTGTTGGTGGGCTGACCTGAGGTGCTCTGTGTTGGTGGGCTGACCTGAGGTGCTCTGTGTTGGTGGGCTGACCTGAGGTGCCCGGCAGGTGCCCTATGTTGGTGGGCTGACCTGAGGTGCTCTGTGTTGGTGGGCTGACCTGAGGTGCCCGGCAGGTGCCCGTGGCGGCCGCCCACGCCTACGACGCCGTGCTGATGTACGCCCGCGCCGTGACCGACGTGCTGAGGAGTGGCGGGAGCCCCAGCGACGGCAAGGCCGTGCTGCAGCACATCAAGAACCGCCAGTTCCTCTCCATACGGGGATACACGGTGAGCGGATCACCGCCCCGTGGGAATCGCGTGTGAAGTGCGCTGTCGTGCGCTGCGTGCATCGCATCGTACGTGACATCCTGTGTGCACGCACAGCCCAACATTGCATCGTAGATTACGCCCACTTCAATCGACACGATTGCCCATTGGCCACAGTACCGCCATTTCCTCCGAGTCCGCCGACTCTACCAGTTCCGCCAACCCCGGCAGTTCCGCCAGTTCCGCCAGTTACCCCAGTTCCGCTAGCCCCGCCAGTTCCGCCAGTTCCGCCAACCCCGGCAGTTCCGCCAGTTCCGCCAGTTCCGCCAGTTCCGCTAATCCCGGCAGTTCCGCCAGTTCCGCCAGTTCCGCCAGTTCCGCTAACCCCGCCAGCTTCCCAACTCTGTCGCCTCTGATCCCTGAACCACCCAGGCGCACTAAGCCACACTTATGCACTCGCTCAACGTGTGCACCCCTTTTCATCCGGTCTACAGTTACTATGCGGGAGTTCCCAGTGCTGATCACTCCTCCCGTCTGCAGCTAATCTGCGGGAGTTCCACCGTACTGACCACTCCTCCCGTCTGCAGCTAATCTGCGGGAGTTCCGCCGTACTAGCCACTCCTCCCGCCTGCAGCTAATCTGCAGGAGTTCCACCGTACTGACCACTCCTCCCGTCTGCAGCTACCCTGCGGGAGTTCCGCCGTACTGACCACTCCTCCCGTCTGCAGCTAATCTGCAAGGTGTTCCGCCGTACTAGCCACTCCTCCCGCCTGCAGTTACTTTGCGGGAGTTCCGCCGTACTGACCACTCCTCCCGTCTGCAGCTAATCTGCGGGAGTTCCACCGTACTGACCACCCCTCCCGTCTGCAGCTACCCTGCGGGAGTTCCGCCGTACTGACCATTCCTCCCGTCTGCAGCTACCCTGCGGGAGTTCCGCCGTACTGACCACTCCTCCCGTCTGCAGCTACCCTGCGGGAGTTCCACCGTACTGACCATTCCTCCCGTCTGCAGCTACCCTGCGTGAGTGCCGCCGTGCTGACCACTCCGTACTCCGCCGCGGCAGGTTCACGTCGACGATAACGGCGACGCGGAGGGCAATTACACGGTGGTGTCGCTTCTGCCGAATCCTTCCGGCAACAGCAGCCTGCCCTACAGCATGCTGCCAGTCGGCTACTTCTCCACAAAGGGCAGCCAGTCAAGGACTACCAGAGCCGCCAGCGACCTACCGGTAGATACACCAGCTGGCCGGTGTATGCTCAAGCTGGCCGGTAGATACCCTACCTGGGCGGTAGATAACCCAGCTGTCCCGGTAGATACCCCAGCTGGCCGGTAGATACTCCAGCTGACCGGTAGATACTTCAGCGGGCAGGTAGATACCCCAGCTAGACTGGCAGATACTCCAGCTGGCCGGTAGATACTCCAGCTGGCCGGTAGATACCCCAGCTGGCCGGTAGATACTCCAGCTGGCCGGTAGATACTCCAGCTGGCCGGTAGATACTCCAGCTGGCCGGTAGATACTCCAGCTGGCCGGTAGATACTCCAGCTGGCCGGTAGATACTCCAGCTGGCCGGTAGATACTCCAGCTGGCCGGTAGATACTCCAGCTGGCCGGTAGATACCCCTGCTGGCCGGGCTGGGCCACTGTGTTATGACCAGCATTACGTGATTGTGGGATCATTATAAATAGCTGTGTGTGAGGATTATATGCTGATGATTCCATGTTTCCCACGCCTGACCCCCTACGGTTGACACCCTCGCTTGACCCCCACGCTTGACGCCCACGCTTGAAATTTTTAATTAATCGTATCCATTTTGTCACGGGACATGTCATAGCAAGAGAAAATATTTCCGAACATTATCGCATTAACATAAAGCAACTTAATGACGTGAAATTAGCACGTGTAGGTACGAAATTACAAGACTAAAATAGACTCGTTAACCTTCAATTGACCGATATGGAACTTTTTTGCCCCTCCCCTCCCGCCACTTAGTATTTCTTCAATCGTGCCGGAACCGTTACTGCACCAGGAAGCTGGCACTTTCGGTACCTTTAAATGAAGAACCGGGGTACGTTTTCGAAAAAGAGTCAAATATTGTGTTTGGTCATGTTGCTATGATGTCATAAGGTCATTTATGGATATTCACATTGAGCTGCTAATGGCCCGATTAATTGGTGACTCCACCACTACAGGACAGGACGGAGACCCATCGCTAATATAAATAAATCAATTGTCCACCACACCCTCTCTGATTTTGCCAAAAATTGCCCACAGCACAACTATCTCCACCGATTCATGATTTCGCAGATGATTTGTGAAATTGAGGATTGTGTGCATTGTAGAAGTTAGTCAGCGTGGGTGTCGTGTTTTACACTCTGCTCAGAGAAAACGACAGGGTCACAGATAACGCAATCAAAGATCACAGGGGGTACAAGCGGGCCAGCGGTCTGACTTCAAGTTGAGCATTTGTACATATTGCACAAAGTGACCAATGCAGATGCCATCTGAAAGTAATTTAATTATGGAAGACAATTCGACGCATTTAGAGGTGGGAACAATCAACCTGGCTCGTTTTCAGCCGCCCCTCAACAGACCGGGTAAAGCAAGCTTAGCATGTACAATCGGCGCGTCATGACATCCACATTTCATAAACCAGACTTTGGTATACGCCTATCGTAGACGCCAGCGTGCACCAGCATTATTACGCACACACATTACGTACATGATTGTATTGTGGTCTAACGTCACTACAGCGTCACTACAACCGCCTTAACCTCATCACCCGCCCGACTAGGGCAGAAGTTGGCCTCCGGAGACACACGATGGGCTGCGATCCTCTTGACATCGAGCGACACAAGCCGATGGCGCCTCCTTGTGTTCATCCTTGTGTCCCCCTTTGTGCCCCTCCATGTGCCCCTCTTTGTGCCCCTCTTTGTCCCCCTATGTGTGCCCTTCCTTGTGTCCCCTTTGTGCCCCTCCATGTGCCCCTCTTTGTGTCCGTGTCTGTGCCCTTCCTTGTGCCCCATTTGTGCCCCTCTGTGTATCCCTCTGTGTGCCCTTCCTTGTGCCCCATTTGTGCCCCTCTGTGTATCCCTATGTGTGCCCTTCCTTGTGTCCCTCTGTGTGCCCTTCCTTGTGCCCCTATGTGTGCCCCTCCCTGTGCCCCTCCTGGTGCCCTGGCGCAATGCGCACTTCACGAAATCGATTGACCAGTTTATCTGCTGTGCTACAGATGGAGAGAGCTCTGAGATGAACAGAAAACTTGATCTTTTCGCTTCAGAGCCCCTCATAGTATTCGAAGAGAAGCGCGCTTCAGAGTTCAGTGTGTGTCCAAACAGTCATCGTTGAAGGCAAGCGGTATACACAGCATACTTAAAACAGAACCACCAACGCCATTACGTGCATTTTACGTGTGCTCTTGCGACAAAGTACCGCTGTTTGTGTTTCCAATTCTCATCGCAGCCACACACGTTGACAAGATTACCGTTCATTTGTGCTCTGTTCGGTGCATTCGTTCGGGCTACAGCGCGGCTCCACCAGCCCCGAAAACGTTTGGAGAATGTGGAAAATCAATGCTGAGATTGGTATGCTACTACTGCAGCCGTGCTGAGGCTCGGGCGGTCGGACACAACGCCCACGCTTCCGCCGGTGGTGTTGGTGCGTGCTACACACAGACAAAGCGTGCACTTTGAGTCAGCTGAGCTAACGTCACCGGCTGCATCTCGTAAGACGGACTAGGTTATCAGAGCGGGCGCCGAGGACTAACGTCCCGCTATCTCGGGAAGACGCTCGCAGCTGCTTCAAGTCGTGAGACTGCGCCTGAGAGGCCAGGTGGTGAGGCGCCGGCTGTGCTCTCGTATCGCTCAGAGCCGACACACGCTACCCGGCAGGGAGGACAGCATCAACCATCGCACACCACTCAGCAGAAGTGCACATTCTCAGTCGCGCTTCCGCAGTCCCTCGGCCTCAGGTAGCCTGCGCCGTGTCGAAGCTATTGTTGAGTCCGCTCACCACCCTTTCTCGCGGACACTCCTCGCGTGCGTGCAGCGTACAGTCGCGCTTCCTCGCGTTGCACTCGCTGTTTTCCAGCAAGTGCAAACAGGTATGCATGATACAAGCGTGAATCGGTGTCAGTCATTCCACTGACACCCAGCACCGCAATCTGAACCTTCGGATTGCTCACTAAATACAAGTACGCACGCAAACATTACGTTCCATCGCGGTGGTCAGCATCATAGTTACCTCTGTTTATATGCCCCTGCATACCGTGATCGTCTCCTGTGGTCCTAAATTATAGTCTGTCTATGACCTACCAAATTCCACTCATCCTGACAGCTCAGTGCACTGTGTGCGCAACTGCATTTTTTCCCAGGTCACTGGCTCACAAGTGACACTGCTACATTCGCTGTCGTTATATGTGACATCTAACTTCTCTGAGCATAGTACTTTTAAGTGACGCCCATAGCGACTACCCTCTACAAGGCACACTCGGGGTGCATTTTAATCACTGGTCCTTACGTGACTTCTCTGGTCTGTCATGTGTCAGATAATGTCGCCGCTGCATTCTGCGAGTAACGTGCCTTTAGATGACACCCATACTGGCTGTTCTCTATCACACGTGAGAACACTATGTAAATGTCAGATCGGCTCTCTGACATTTGACGTCTGAACCCTTACAGAGATGGTGTTGTTAAACATGCTTCGGTGAAAACAATCAAAATGTGGTAATTTGCAAAGATCACAGCATCAAAAGGTCACGAGATCACAGGGCAAACATCAGCATTAGAAGTTCAAGCATATTTTTGGTGTTAAGCTTATCGTCCCCTTCCATATAATGTACGTGTTGACCCCGGTTAATGCCGTTATCAAAGGAAATAATATTCGTGGTGTTGACACTTCCATTGTGGGCGGAATTTTCGATGACCTGTATCTTCTAGTCTCTACAACTTAGGCTTCTAGCATAATTTAGCCTAATTTGACCTTGACCTCATCTTGAAACGTGCATGCGACATGCTCAGATGACAGTTATTGCACATCTCATATAAGCATTTACTCATACGAATCGTTTGAGAACTATTTGTAGAAGTGAGCATTGATCCGGAAATAGTAGACCTCTTCATACTTGTTCTGAGCTGTGACGTCATGCGCGACCTTGAGGTTAACTTCAGTTGAATTTATCCAAGGCCGATTGTATGGGAACATTCATTTCACTTTGCTTCAGCTCATTTCGATCGGTCTATTGGTTCCGGAGTTACAAGAGGGCTAAATGTGTTCCCCTCTGTAACTGACGCATGAAGAAATGCAGCGGTGATTGTGTTCAGAAGTGTCCTGTCGACTGATTCCGCAGACGTTTCCGCACAGCGAGGTAGCTAGCTGAGCACAAAAAAGAGGACACATAATGTGGTGATGAAACGGTTTTTGCAATTAGAGTTGATGTTCATGTAAGCGTTCCGTGGTTGTGAAGCTTTTCAGGTGCATAGGAAGCGATTAGGAAACGTTCTTGAAGTTTAAGAGGAGGGTGTGCCCGATTTGTGAACGTCTGTGCGTCACGTTTCAACAAAGAAGAAAGTCCTACATGAGAATGATGCCAAAGGCAGCGTTTTCTGGATTTTCAAGCTTCGTGCATCATTATTCATTATATGAGTATCGTACATCAACTACAATTGGACCAAGTAGTTTCGGCACGTTTCATAACCGTGGAGTCGCACGCACCTCGATGTCAGTGTGTGAAATTCAATTCGAGAATGGCGGAGCGTTTGCTCGAGCCGCGGGAGAGCTCATTGCATCACCCAGCAGGTTTAGTTGACGACTGGACTGGCATGTCGTCCGTCTGAGTCGTGTTCAAACAGTCTGGCCATCAGTCACAGCTTTGACCTTGACCTGTAGTTGCGCGGCTGGGTGGTCGGTGCAAGGTCTGCGACTCACCGTGGACACACCGCTGTCATGCCATCTCGGCGAGCGTTCGGATTAGTTTGTGATATCAGGCGTGGATTAATTGCCACGTTGTTGTGGTTGCTTGTCTCATGCTTAGTTCTGGGGCGTCCACAACAGTTGTAAGCTTAATCACGATGCCTTTGGGCACCAAGTACGTGAAACAATCTTCACAAGGGCTTAGGCACGTGCAGTTGCATAATCAAAGCGATGTCCCTGTTTGCCATCATCGGTTACAGTCGGAGTGTTTGTGTCTGACATCAGCATTGGCACCGTGAGCTCATCGTGTCATCGGCAGGTCTTCCGGTACCTGAACCCCGGCCAGGGAATCCAGTGGGTGCTGGGACACGCCCCTGAGGCACACCCGCCGTGCGGCTTCGACGGTGAGCTCTGCCACACCGACCCCGACCCCAAGACAATCGTGGTCGTCACGCTCGGGGTCTGCGTGGTGCTGGTCGCCGCCATCTTTGTCTTCCGGTGAGTGCGATCGGCCCTGGAATCCGTGCCGGATACCGACTGGCTTTGATTTGTGGTAAGCAGCAATGCAGTTGCATACACTTGTAGTAACAGTCGACACTGCGGTGGGTTTTATATGCCTGCACTAGTAGTCGACTCGGGTGACGTTTTATATACCTACATTATTTTTTTTAGCAGAGGCAAAGTGCCATCCGCTATAAATGTGTTACGTTGAAGAAAGGGTTGCAGTAATAGTCGACACTACGATAAGTGTTGCATCACTTCCAATCGTCAATTTTATCATTGCACCACTCCTCGTGTTGAAACCGATTTTTAGATCGAATTTAACGTGCGTTTCGTGGAACGTGTTGATTCTGTGCAATTGACGGTGTAACGGTGAGATTTCCCATAAAAATCCTCCAACAAGAGAGTTCTTCCCTGACGCTGGGAATCCAATTGGAAGGCACGACTGCGCTGCGTCTTTGATCAGTTAAACAATCAGTTTGTTTGTAGTTTCCTTTTATGAGGGGCTCTTAGTTCTTTGGCTACTGCTTGCAAGTAACACTGCATTTAGCCCAGCCAGGCTGGGACGGGTCAGGTCGACTAGAGATCTAGCATTGTCACATCGCCACGATCTTGTTGCTACAAGATAATGATTTATCCCAGGAGAACATAGCAGTTTAGACGTTATATACACTTATATATATATATATATATATATATATATATATATATATATATATATATATAGGGGACGAATAGTCTAGGGCTAAGTTGCTCGTCTCACAGTAAAATGTTGTGGGTCCGAGTCTCGCCTATCGCTATTCTTCGCCCGCGACCAATCGGCGTAAGAGGTTGGCGACGCTGCATGACCGAACGGTCGAGGTGTCGCAAAACCAATAACCAACCAACCAACAACATCTATATGTATATACATATACGTATATATGTATTTCCTATCGGCGCTCATGTAGGTTATGTACCCGTACCTTCGAATAGGTTGGTAGTCCCAGGGCGCGCTGGCTGGAGTATTATGCAATGGATAGCTTGTTGAAATAAATTAACAAAGTCGGTGCTGCGAGATTATGCGAAGATGACACAGTAAATGTGTCTCGAAGGTCGGACCAAAATATACTACGGAGACGCAGCTGAAGGATGCATCCATGCGTGACGTGGCGTGATGGACGTAACGTCACCCGCCTGGGTGATGCATCACACCCTGTGGCGTAACATCTCCATCTTCCCCTTGTGCAATCTAATAGGACCGTGTTAAAACTGCAAATTGCGTTCGCCACGAACCCGGGTTATTACCAGATGGTGGTGTCGTAAGGTAAACACACGTCAGTGCTGCGAACAGTGACGCCAATCGCAACCGTTCTCTCCTCCCCTCCCCCACCACCACCACCACCTTCCACCGTATGGGCTGTTGAATTGTCTACATACGTAATTGTAGCTATCAGAGTACGTTTTTATCGGTTCTTACCCTATATACGTACGTATATATATATATATATATATATATGTATATATAATTTATATATTATTTAATATATATACGTATCTCTCTCTCTCTCTCTCTCTCTCTCTCTGTCTATATATATATATATATATATATATATATATATATATATATATGTATATATATATATATATATATATATAAATATATATGTGTGTGTGTGTGTGTGTGTCCTGTGTGTGTGTGAGCAGCAGTTGATTAACGAGCTGCGGTGCAGAAAGGATCCCGATCCGCCCTGCCACCTGCGTTGTTTCGAAATAATTCGGCAAGATGCTTTCAGGTGTATGATACACGGTTGTGTCCAGGTGTGTGATGCAAGGTGTGTTCAGGTGTGAGACACAAGATGTGTCCAGGTGTGAGACTCAAGGTATGTTCAGGTATGAGACACAAGGTGTGTTCAGGTGTCAGGTATAAGGTGTGTTCAGGTGAGAGACACAAGGTGTGTTCAGATGTGAGGTACAATGTGTGTTCAGGTGTGAGGCGCAAGGTGTGTTCAGGTGTCAGGTATAATATGTGTTCAGGTGTGATACATAAGGTGTGTTCAGGTGTCATGTATAAGGTGTGTTAAGGTGTGATACACAAGGTGTGTTCAGGTGTGAGACACAAGGTGTGTTCAGGTGTGATGTACAAGGTGTGTTCAGGTATGAGACACAAGGTGTGTTCAGGTGTCAGGTATAAAGTGTTTTCAGGTGAGAGACACAAGGTGTGTTCAGGTGTGAGGTACAAGGTGTGTTCAGGTGTGAGGTACAATGTGTGTTCAGGTATGAGACACAAGGTGTGTTCAGGTATGAGACACAAGGTGTGTTCAGGTGTCAGGTATAAGGTGTGTTCAGGTGTGATACACAAGGTGTGTTCAGGTGTGAGACACAAGGTGTATTCAGGTGTGAGGTATAAGGTGTGTTCAGGTATGAGACACAAGGTGTGTTCAGGTGTCAGAGCGAGGCTCTTCAAGGGATGCAAAGTCGTCACGAATGCAGCCACTTTCAAGCGAATTTGTTTCAACGCGCCGAAGTGCAATTGGAGGCAGTAGCGGGTGCTTAGTAGGAAATAGGAAGAGTCTAAGTCTCCGCCACACAATGCATTTCAGCATTTCAAAGCAAATTTGAGCCACCTATACTATTTTGCTCCTTGGTGCATGCGTACTCAATGGATCTCACACATGATGGTCCGGTCGGCGGCCCTACACTCACGCGAGCTGAGAGTCCCTTTGCCATGTTCCATGGCACCTCCTGCTCAGTCTCCTGGGTTGCCTGATGAATTATAATCTTCAGCTGGTTGTCCGCCCGTACTTCCCAGCTTGTGTAGTATACTTTCTGCTCAATAATCCCCCCGGAGACTGTTCGATGGCACTGTTGTGTGGTGCGCAAGGTGTGGTCATGGTGTGTGGTACAACCGGCACCTCCGCCTCCTCCGGCAGCCCTTGGGCGCTACATGGCCAATGTAGTCGATGCGCCCTAAAGCCCTAATAACTAACTAACTCCTCCGGCAGCCACAAGATGAGGCAAGCTCAAAAGGCGCTGGAGAGGTCTGGCCAAAATTGGCCAAATGCCAAAATGTGGCATGACAATTTTGATACTTGGCGTCCAATAATGTCATCCCAGCTTGGCACAGACACTGTTCCCTGGTGCTGTTCGCAGCTCACATTGGCCTTGCTCGGGCGAATTGCCGGCTTCGTTATCACCCGCGAACCGATGGCTCCTCACACCAGATCTGCCCCAGAAATTGCTGTCAATTGGGAGTGACCAGTATGCATTCAATTGCCGGAGTTTACGGATACCTGACTACTAAGCACCCGCTACTGACTCCAATTGCACCTCGGCGTATTGAAAACAAGTTTGGTGAGTTTTTGTTTGCTAGTTAGTTATGTTAATTATCATGCGTTTTTGGGCCAGTTTCATCTAGTTAGCCAGTTTCGTCCGACCACCTAATGCCGGACCAATTCCATCCGACCAGTTAAGGCAGGACCAATTCCATCCGACCAGTTAAGGCCGGACCAATTCCATCCGACCAGTTAAGGCCGGACCAATTCCATCCGCCGGTAATCAGGCATTGCACTGACTTTGCTGTCCATTCCCGAATGCTGCACCTGCCCATCTGTTCTCAACTTCATTGTTGCCCACTGCACGGTCAGCTTGGGTATGATATGTTGCTTAACACGTGTCAGGATGTTGACTCTGTTCATATAGCAATCATGTTCTCCCAGATATTGTATTATCATAAGGATACTGCCAAATTGCATTACAATCGGTCCGTTAGTTCCAAAAAGCACGCACTGCGAAAACTTCCCCGTTTCATACTAACCGCCTTTGTCATCCGAAATCAGCTCCTTGACCGAAGTGAATCGACTTTGCTTGCGTCTGAGCGTGCCTGCACTTACGGAATTGAGCGCGATCAGCTGATGAGGCCCAGCTGCTGCCGACGAGCACGTGTTCTGCCCCGATCTTGCGCCACCAGGCCCGGAGAGCTATATACGGCCGGCCGGCCGGCCTGGCTCGTCGGCCGCCCCCAACCATGTCCGTTTCACTGGCGTCTGTAGCACTGCGTTCGTTCGCAGTGCTCCCGCACTCTGTCCGAACAGCCAGTGCAAACACACGAGGAGAACGATGCCTGAGAAACGTCGGCGGAAGAGTAGGTGCTAAGTATGGCTGTACCTGGCAGTCTGCACAGCCGCAATTCCGCTCGGCTGTTGGCATTTGGCGCGAAACTCGGAGAGTCGTTGCGGTTGTGGGACCATGGGGATGGCGTTGTCGCGCGGAGATAACGGCGCTCTCAAGCGGACACCAGGAGACGACACCACCAGGAGACGATGTCGTCATTGAGAACGGCGCTGTCAAGCGGACACCAGGTGACGACCTCACCAGGAGACGATGTCGTCACTGAGAACGGCGCTCTCAAGCGGACACCAGGAGACGCACCACCAGGAGACGATGTCGTCACTGAGAACGGCGCTGTCAAGCGGACACCAGGAGACGACACCACCAGGAGACGATGTCGTCACTGAAATACGCGCAAAGCAACTCCGTTCAGTCAGGGAGGCTAAGGATTCGGTGGGAACAAGCACTCTGGTTAGCTTGGAACTGGGTGGGTTTGGCGGGACCCTCCTGCATATGATGCATGTGTCTAGCCAGGGACCCGTCCGAGAGACGTTGAGTGGGTATGTCCATTGGCTCGTTGGTTCCTGCAGTGCTATTGCAGAGGGGCGGGGATGGCCGAGTGGTCAAGGTGTCGGGCTATGGGTACCAAAGGTCCCGGGTTCGACTCTAGCGCCACTCAGGACATTTCCAATCCCGCGGCCCACCGGCGAAACAGTGTGGGCGGCGCCATTAGCCGTGAATGTGCATAAAGTGTGTCGTGAACCAACTAATAAACAAACAAGTGCTACTGCAGAAGCCGTCCCACTGACCCCGACCCCAGCAGTAATGCTAAGGCAATGGGAGAGTCCCGTGACTGCGGGAACCTGAGAACCTGCCACGCAGTGACTCCAAGGCAATGGGAGGTTCGCACTATTCCGATACTATTCAATGGGAACATTCGGACTTTTCGGATGCTATTCAATTGGAATATTTGGATGCTCTTCAAAGATAAAGATCACGTAGATGGAGGAAGTTCGCTGAGTCGTCACTCTGAACACGAGCCTGGCCTAGTCTCGAACATTACCGGTTCATTTTCCGGGTTTCTTAAGCAATCAAATAATTGGGCTAAGCACCATTTTGGTTGTTTTCTAACGTCATTTTCCACCTGAATTTCAAGAGTAAATACTTGTTATATTAGCTAAACATGCAAAGTACTTAGCTACTGCAAAGTGCTTAGTATATTTCGAGCATAGTTATTTAACCAAAGCTTTGGGATGCAATTAGAGAATTGCCCGATTTTTAAACTTGACCAGATTCGAAGAGCTATCATTTCTCAAGTTTGTTTTATAACAACATTTATCTCATAAACGTTCCTTAGACTTCGAAACATACCATCTTAGTGAACAATATCGGTTAAAGTCGGTATGTTGGGGAACGACACGGCCCCATTGGCCCGGTCACCGACGTGATCATGAAGTGCACAGTTCTGCCTGCAAGTCGAATTACACCGAAATGCTATCACGGGCATACTGGCCACCTTTATCGCCCAATCGCTCTTTCACCATAAGATGTGGCAATGTGCGTTCTAACCTCAAAATTCTCGATCAGGGCCCCCACAAAACAACGCTATTTTTCTAGCCTGTCCCTTTGCATACTTCTTATATCTCTTGTAATGATGTGCACAGAAGATCGCAGCCAAAGTATCACGTCATAGAATGTGCCCTTGTGGCTCTTATTAAGTCTGAACATTTTGCGACTGTATAACTTCATGACTTTATGGGTGAAAATATTTGTTATTCTAATAAGTTTGCCTTTGTGGCAAAAACTTTAACTGCAGCAGCTTCTGCTTGACATATCGGACCAGTTGTGTATGATGCAAAGTATATATGAATATCCCAGAACGAATCATCGTCGTACCTATAGCCGGCTTGGCAATTCTCGAATGCTCCCCATTTTTCCAGACTCACTGTCCTGATTCTATGGGAACATTTGCACGTGTCACGTGGCGCTCGTGTGACGCACGTGGGTGATATTCCAACACCACGTGCAGGACGGGCCGATGCCATTTGTTTTTGCAACCTCCAGGCTCTAGCGGTATTTCATTTGCCAGCGGGAGTTATTTTTTTGCGAACGGCACCACACGTGTGCCAAATTCTACCTTTCTAGCCATCCCAGTTTCGTCGCACGAGCCATTTCTAAAGTGTGTGGTCGTCGAGAACTTGGCCTCGAGGTGTTTGCTTACTTCTCGCAAGTCTGAGTTGATTGGTCCCGTGGCGTCAGTGTGAGAAAAGCTCGCCTGCCATCTGCTGTTGTGCGGGTGATAGGCCCCTAGTCTCTGCTGTAAAGTCCGTGTTCATTCGCTCGTTTTTCTCGCTCGCTCACTCCGTCTGAACTACTGACATTGACTGGATTAGACGTGATCTCACCATCAAGCTGAGCATTCGCTGGTTTCGCTGGTTCACTAAGTTCAAGCTTTTCTGATGTCAGATTTAGACAAGCCTGCAGCTGCATCAGGTTTAGGTTGCTAGCTATGTTGGCCGGGGATTATGTGGTGTATCAGTCCCGAGTTGCCATCCCAGATGGTGTCTTCTAGATATGGTATCTATTTTGAATTCATAATATTAACCCGGTACCAGCTTTTACGGTAACACCTGCGATAGGCTAGAACGCCCCCCCCCATCCCTGCACGGTTCTCCTACCTTCGCGACCAGTCCTCCGATCTGACCAAAAGTTTCCGGAGTTTCGACAGCTTCGACACAACATGAGTTTCCAGTGTCCATCAGCGGAAGTGGATATGCGCTGGTCCTGACCGTCGAGTGGCATCTCTACATCGATCTGAATGTGGCCGGTCGTTCACAAGCCGCAGCTTCTGGGATCCAAATTATGACATGATCGTGAAACATTCCTTTGAACGCTTCAGCAGCACATAGCTCAGCGCATCATCGCTGATTGTCATCACCAAAATTGAGCTAGCAATGCCAGGCGCACCCGAAGTCCATCCCGGAATCGGATCCGAGCCGTGAAGTAGAGGCCGAATACTAGAGGCCGCTGACATGTGTCGAGGTCAGCGGTCAGCACACAGCGAAGTGACCTCGCAAGCTGCGGTGCGTGACGGCTGACCGCATGTCGACATTCTACGACTCGCATGGGTGTTCCGCGAAGCAGCGTCGCCACCTTATCATGCCGAATTGCAGCGGATAAACGAAAGTGTGCGCCGCTACCAAGCCCCGAACCCATCAACCCTTCGACTATAAGATTGATAACATGACCATCGTTCTACCCACATTTTGTTCCGCTTTGCAAACGCTGAACAGATAGCATGCAGGTCAGCATGCACCACTCTGCATGCTGTCTGCCATGTGCCGG
Source organism: Imbricaverruca yamaguchii (assembly GCA_034440575.1). NCBI lineage: Eukaryota > Metazoa > Arthropoda > Thecostraca > Neoverrucidae > Imbricaverruca > Imbricaverruca yamaguchii. The sequence goes on from JAOTOL010001663.1 coordinate 3,001,930, forward strand.
ACAATGCCAGTGCTAACTAAGCGCTCTGACGTATTATACTGCATGTTTGATTGTGGAGAAGCCTGAAGCCTGCCGGTTGCAGTACTCTGCAACCGGCAATGACGAGGGTATTCCCCGTACCGCCAGCGGGTGTCCTCTGTTGCCACCCGCTACCCCCCCCCCCCCCCCCGCCCCCTGCACCGAAGCATACTTTGATTGGGATTTGAGATGAGCTGACTATGGAAATCTGAAGATAAATAACGACTTCAAGTATTTCGATCAAGTGTTGTTGCTACTCAGCCTGAAGATTGCCGGTAATCTGTAAGCGGAAAGGACAGGAGTCCCAACGAGGAGCGGAGGGGAAGCGATTGATTTCCCATCTCGAATTGCATTGTACATCGAATCCCAATGCGTTTCGACCGGTTGCTTAGCAACCACTCGAAATGTCTGTCTTATCAACGCTGACACCAGTCCGTGTGCCACTAATATCGCATGTGCATACCAACGACTCGCCACCAATAAGCACACCACTATCATCGTGCATTATCTCTGTTGAGCCTCTGCTACCTCTTCTCTCAGACCTGAGGGCGTTGCTGGTTCTGAGCTCCCGGGTAGCATCCGCAACTACGGATGGCCAGCATGCCGACATATCTGCACCGTTAAGGCTCCAACGGCCCGATTTTGTATTTATTTATTTATTTCACAATACACCCCCTCCACGTGCAGTGGCGCAGTGCGCCGTTCGTTTAGTCAGTGACTGTAGAAATAACACTCGCCTCGCTGTGCATTCGGCTGGTGGCTAAACCCACGACTGCTCGCGCTGATCATCCGGTGTGTGATGATGAGAATACCACTGCTCGTGCTGATCATCCGGTGTGTGCTAATGAGAATGCCACTGCTCACGCTGATCATCCGGTGTGTGATAATGAGAATACCACTGCTCACGCTGATCATCCGGTGTGTGATAATGAGAATACCACTGCTCACGCTGATCATCCGGTGTGTGATAATGAGAATGCCACTGCTCGCGCTGATCATCCGGTGTGTGATAATGAGAATGCCACTGCTCGCGCTGATCATCCGGTGTGTGATAATGAGAATGCCACTGCTCGTGCCGATCATCCTGCGAGTGACTATGAGAACGCCACTGCTCGCGCTATGCATATGGCGAATGACTATGAGAATACCACTGCCAGCGCTGATCATCCGGTGGGTGACTATCGGGCTGCCAGCGCTGATCATCCGCTCAGTGGCTATATAAATACCACCGCCCGCACTGTTCGTTCGGTCGGTGAACACAGAAATACCACCGCCCTTTCACGGCTCATTATCAGCGGCCGGCGATTCCTGAAGTTGGCTGGGTGTCAGTGGGCCGCAATACGAACTCCAACTTCGCAGCCGTCAATTTCAGCCCGCTGGCACTATCCTGACGACTACAGGCCGCAGATAGAGCAGAAAAAAGACGATGGGAAAGACGAAGATACAATTACATGCGATAGGACTTCGGAGATATCAGTTGCGGTAAAACGCTCACACTTGCATTTTGGAACAGAAGCGTTGATTATTTGCAATATAAATTTATTTCACAATACACAATACATTCATAAGTATTTATAGATACAAAATATTTATAATTATTTCCTTGCATGCACAACCACAACTTGCATAGGTATCATTGTTCGGCCCTGGTGTGCCTCCTGGACGGAGCTCCTCCACTGCGCGTTTATGGCATTAATTCCAGCAGCAACAACTTGGATGTAAGCTGTGTGTTTAGCTAAGACGGAAGGGTGAGGTTTTCCTTGTTGTCTTAACCATTAACTTCCAATCGCCCCAAGTGTTTGTAGATATTTCGCTTGTCGACCTAGTCCTTCCAGTATCTGTTGTCCCTGATGGTTTGCACCCAGCTACGTATCCCTAATTGTGCGCCGCAACGCAGCCAATTGCTTCCGAACAACAATTTGAGGTTGTCCATGGTTTTGTTACCGTCAAGAGCATCAAAACTATGCTTGATGGTGCCACCGTGAGGAGCTTCAAAACTGCGCCTGTTTTTGGCCCCGTGGGGAGCTTCAAAGGTACTTCTGGTTCTGGTACCGAAAAGAGCTTCAAAGGTACACCTTATTTTGTTCGGCTTCACGAGCTTCAAAGGTACGCCCGCTGGGCTCGGCAACGCCTGCTAACTGAACTGTTGCCCCGTATGCCGAACACCCCGATCCGTCACAGGGCTGAAGATCACGACGGAGCTTTGGTCATGTTTTCTGAACCGCACTCCAGCAAGGTTGGAGTGAAACGAAGGGTTGAGACGAAGAGGCGTTTTGAAAACCGTGAGTGTGAGTGCCTCCCAGACGTTCGGCTGGCGGTTATACTTGAATTTCGGTTGGCGCACTTGCGTTTATTACCAAGGCTCATCCGCTGAACATATTTTTGTTTGTTTGTTCATGGCTTGTTAGTCAGTCTAGTGTGGAGGTTACTGTACCGACTAATTGTTGTCCAGTAATCCAAAGTTACGCTAGTACACAATATCAGATTTCAAAACGAGAAATCTGTAAACAGAACTAGAAAATGAGGTGGCTGAAACCCGAACATTTTTTGTTGGAGTGGGGGTTAGGGTTGGGCGGGGGCTTACCTCTCTACCCTGCCCAAACTTCCAGAGTCCCTGGCTTATCCCCCCCTTCAAACCAGTGCCTACATCCATGTGCATAGTTTTGCAAGTCACGTTGCTACAGGGGGAAACCGTATGATACGTGGCTGTTATATTTCAGGATTGTAATTGTGTAAACCGGACTTTCTGTACGACAAAAAGACTGAGGAAGCAATTGCTATTAGGAGTAGGAACATTATTAAATGCTACAAGAAGTGGTGCGTTGCCGTTCCCTGATGCACTGCATACGTTAATCGATTACTATGATGACAAAAAGATGAGTGATGTGAGGTGAAGCTGTGATGCTGCTTTAGTAATCAGAGAACTACTTCACCACGGTCGGCCGCCGAGCGACAGAGGAGGTGGCGCTGGGTCGGAACAGCGTGCTGCCGCCACCACCCGCCGTACCTAGCGGGCGGCCTCACCGCGCGGCCGGCCTGAGCTCGCCTCTGCGCTGGCCTCCACCAGTCGCTGGCTTGCGGCAGTGGCGGCGTGTCGCTGCGGCTGACCCGGCGGTGCCTCACAGTGATTTGGCCTCATTTGCTCCGAGCAGCTGACATGTCTTTGATGCCTGGCAATCTGCGCTCCACGTGAGAGCGCGCGGTGATTGCACCGCTTCACTAGTCAGCCGGCAGATCGCTGCTCTGGTCCGAGGACCGTTTTACTCGGCGTACTCCGTCTAGCAGACCAGTAGCAGAGTTCTAGCGCCTTCTAGGGTGGTTCAGGTCAGCAACTTGGGATCAGTTGTGTTCGATTTGTACACAAATGACCTTTCGTGTTACCTTTCTGCACATTAATCCATAATTTCTTACTCAGATAACATCCAACTTATGCAATGGGCGCTACTTATGCCGGAGGGACTCAGAGAGAGTTGCACAATAACGTGGAGCCTGATCTCACCACTACGGATGCCTGGTTTGGTTCTAACGTTTTGAAAGCAGTCCAGAAAAATGCTGAGCCAAAGTTATTTGGAACATCGGCCTGATAAATCCCTGCGAGTTATTTGTACACAAAACACCTGACATGACCGCCCGAACTAGCCGAGTTCTTCAATAATGCAACAGCGGCCTCTTTCCGCTCGGCAAGCTGAGCGGCAGCTTACCAAAACCATCACCAAAATATGCACTCAGCCGTCGGTGTGTACGCTTCTCACCTGCTGCTTACTGGCTTTGGCCACACCAATGTAGGTGCAAAAAAAAGTGAATCGCTACAGGAATCAAATATGCCGTAAGAGATTTTACCAATAAGCCCCGAAGAGACGGCGTTTCCGCTGTCACTAAGAAGCTTGGTTGGCTCGATGTCATCTCACTGATGTAACTTGCGGACTGAGCCCTAACGCACACAATTCGAATGAAATGAAAACCCACAAAAGCTCAAATATCTTGCAACACAAAGCACCACACATAACAGCGAACAACGCGGAGTGCGTTTGGCTTATAGCTGTCGACCCGACGGTGCCACGGGAGGCGACACAAACACCCGTCGTCAGCGTGCCATGGACCGTCACTGGACCGTCTTTGTGGCGATCCAGACATTGTGTACACTAACTGACATGAGTTTCCGAGGAGGCACGTCAAGGTAGCTCTCACGTCTCGGTCACAGAATCTCTGGCTGTATCTTAGTCAATATTCGTGCATGGTTTTATCGTCTGTTACGTGGTGCGTATTTTCCATTTTCTATCGTGTATTTTATAGTGTACTTTATGTTGTGCTTGCGTCCTTTTCTTTTTGAATACATCGTTTAAGCTTGTCGTATTTCGTCGTGCATGCATGGTGCATCTAATGGGTGCATGTCTATGTGGCACTGACATACCAGTCAAAGTAATTTTGGATGTCAGTACCGGACGCAATACAATGAAATGGAACATGCAACACAATACATAGATCAGTGTGTATGTGGCTGTATTTTTCCCAATATGTAGAATTTTCTCCTGCTTTGTTATTTGAAGTAAATGCGCAAGACAAATGTGGTGACCTCTTCACTTGTACGATATTCATTACCACGATGAATTTTCAGACTAGATGGGCAATATACTAGACGGGTTCTTCACGATGAAGCTACCCATTGATATTAAATTTGCTGTATTAGATCATCAGTGCATAAGTGCATTATCAGGTCATATCACAGCTCACTCTAGCTCCGAAATATATACCAATCGAGCACTTATAACAACGGAATGTCCACCGATTATATCATGGTCACCCTCGTAAGAATGCAGCGAGTATGCACTGGACCATGCTCCGCTTGGCTGCTAGCGAATGCTACAACAGCGCATTGAGCTTGTTCATTGGCCAATAGTCAATTAGGTTTGAATTTATTTGTCGGGCATGCAAACAAAGCTTTTCAATCGCTCTCGTGCACAGTTTTGTTCGCATGCCGGACAAAGAAGTTCAAACATTTTTGTATCATTCATATTTATATCTAAATTATATTAGGCATCATATTTTACTGGCAATTGCAATGGGTCGATTTGTCGGTCGGGCGAACAAAGCTTTTTACGAAAGCACAAACAATACAGCCGTATGTTGTTTGTGTGATGCGATGTTTAAAATGAAGAGCAATTCGTGTTATTACTTTCGGCCCAGCATGCTTCAGTGTAGACAATTCAATGTCTCATGAAACAGTGTAAGCTTTATAACACGCAGTATGCCAGTTTAATTGTCATGAATTGTTCACCAATTAGGTGAAGCACGAGAGCAGATATTAACAGAAGTCATTGTATCAGGCTAGACTTCGCCGCCAAGACATATAGCGCACTATTCTGGTTCAATCTCACAACTTCTCGGGACGATTAATTCATTCGCTGCTCTGCCCAATTATAGAGCTCAATCCTTTCGCATCGATTTCAAGTCTAAAAATATATGCTAGCCCTGTGTTGGCACCAGGAGAGTGGCCAGGAAACAGCCAATTGAGGCGCCGTTCAAGAGGAGCCCAACCCATCCCTCTTGGCACGTCACTTACCAGAGCAGACACAGTCTGCGTGTTTGCTTAGCATTACGCCATCTCCAGCGTGCGACACGAATTTATCGTGCGCTTTTCCATCCCAGCCTGCTTTGATGAACTCTTGTCTACGTGGTGGACCGGTGCAGCTACCCTCAGATTGCGTTCCACCTCCTGTCTGTCGACGACAGTTGATAAACGGCAAGGCGTCGTGATGAAATATAGTGGCTGTTTGCCAAATTGATGGCGCATCATAGGCAAAAGTATTCGTAAAATATCTTGTTAAATAGAAAAACTGTTGGCGCAGAGGCGACCGACCGGTCGCCGGTCGAACGTCTACCGGTTCAGGGTCGTAGATGTTTCGTCGTAGCCGCGGCGAGGCGTGCCGACCTACCCCCACCTCGTTTGGCCCTGAAGACTTTGATGTGTGGTCATCAGATTTTGACTACCTAAAGGCACTACAACCGTAATCTCCCATCTAAACCTTGCGTTTGTAGGTTCAGTGGTTTGCGAGATCTTAGGAGGAATCATGTTTTTGTTCGTCGGATAAACTAGCCTGGGAACCAGCGACACGGGGTATAACCATTTGATATCAATCGCGAGATCTCGTTGAGTGCAATGCATTGGTTGCTGTTCTAGGTCACTAGCACTCTTCGTTTGTAAATTATATAAATTGTCTATAAATATAAATGGTAAATTGTCCTTGCACTGGGAGACCTGCTGAAATGTTGGGCATGGGCTGGCGTTCGCTAACCTTCCACATTACGGTTCATGTGGTGTTCCCCGTTCTACCCTTCCTTTTCTTACTTCGTGTATCATTTCCTGTCCGCTGAGAATTTGGCATGCGCCCACGTCAAACATTCACCACGTGTAATGATGACATCAAATAGGGTGATTCTTCCGGGAAATACGGGCGAACCGGTAGCACAGCAAACCTATTAATTAGTAGGTTATGCATTATCGGTGCGTGATAACATTTCCTGGGATTCCGACAGACCGGTAGCACAGCAAGCTGATAGATTAGTGCATTATATATTATTGAGTTGTGACGGCACTTCCCGCAAATACGCACACACCGGTATCACAACAAGTGAAATTCCAATCCTGCTCTGCATTTTACGCTTAAAGTTTTCGTTCTTATTTTTCTAAAAAAATATAGCTAAATAATCACTTCCGAGTGTGTACGATCTCCTCGAGGTATGGTGTGCCTAGTTCATTGACAACTGACAGATATATTAAGCACAATCCCATAAATACACGACCATGTCATCACTTCAGATTCCTGGTGGACCTGTCAATCGTGCTGGTGTTGGCTCCCCATCATGCAAAATGTTCAGGAAATGCCTTGAAGAGGACCTGTTCTTACACCAGTTTGTATCGGAACCTACCAGGCATGGTTCATTCTTGGACCTTGTATTCTCGGATTTAAGTGACTTGGTTCAAGACTTGACTGTAGGCGAAACTCTGGGAAAAAGTGACCATAACATAGTTAGATTCAAGGCACATGTAGGGGAAATTATCAAGGATAATTTGGTAAAGGTTCCAAATTTCAACAGAGCAGACTTTAACGGCATGAGAGCGGCTTTAAGTGCCATCAGATGGGAAGAAGAATTCTCCAATTTAAATGCCTGTGAAATGTGGGAAAAGTTCAAATATTACTTAAAGGAAACTCAGATTAGACATGTCCCCCAAAAGCAAAGACGCAAAAGAAGGGTAGGAAAGCCAGCATGGCTTACACCAGACGTGATAAAAGCAATTAGGGCTAAGAAAACTGCATTTAGAGTTTTTAAAGAAGCCTCAAATGTCATTAATCTAAAGGCGTATCGAAAAGCTAGAGACACTGTGAAGCAAAAAACCAGAGCAGCAAAGCGAGCAAAGGAACTGGATTTAGCTAGAAACTGTAATGGGGACAGTAAAAAGTTCTTTAGTTTCTACAACCTGAGTAAAGTTTCTAGCACAATTGGTCCACTGGAAGTAAACGGGACTACATTGGGTGAGGATAGTGAGATGGTTGAGGAGCTGAGCAAGCAGTTCAAATCAGTGTTTACATTGGAAGATATGACCAATCTGCCGACCGTACACCATAGTTCAGTTACATGGGATCTGACAAATGATGTTGATTTCATTGGTAGTGATGTTGTTTACAATCATATCAGGAAAATAAAGCCAAATAAGGCAGCAGGACCTGATGATATTTATGCTAGGGTGTTGCGGGAAACTGAAAAGGAACTGGCATTTCCACTTAGTATAATATTTTGTAGATCAGTTTCACATAATGAAATTCCAACCGATTGGAAAAGGGCAAATGTAGTTCCTATTTTCAAGAAAGGAGAAAGAGGGAAAGTTGACAACTATAGGCCAATAAGTCTCACATCCCTAGTCTGCAAGGTACTCGAATCAATTATCAAGGATAGAATAGTTAGTTATCTGGAAGGTAGCAGATTGATTCAAGATACTCAACATGGATTTAGAAAAGGACGATCGTGTCTCACAAACCTCTTGGACTTTTTGAACTTCGCCACAGAACAATTTGATCAGGGAAATCAGGTTGATGTAGCATATCTTGACTTTAGTAAGGCCTTTGACAAGGTACCCCATAAACGGTTAATGATACAGCTTCAGTCCCATGGTATTGCAGGTAGCATCTTAAAATGGATAGAGTTGTGGCTTTCAGATAGACAGCAAAGAGTGATGCTAAATGGTACAAAGTCATCATGGCAAAATGTTCTTAGTGGAGTCCCCCAGGGGTCAGTACTAGGGCCATTACTGTTCATTATATTTGTAAATAACATTGAAAGTGGCCTAAGCAGTACAGTTTTGAAATTTGCAGATGATTTGAAGGTCTTTAGGGCAATAACAGGTCAGGATGAGCATATCTCGCTGCAAAAAGACTTAGACGAACTTGTGAAGTGGTCCGAAGAATGGCAAATGAAATTTAACTTTGATAAGTGCAAGATCATGCATGTAGGTAAGCAGCATATGAAGGCTCCATACTTGATGGGTGGCCAAGTGCTATCAGTAACTCAACAGGAGAAGGATTTAGGTGTTATTCTAAACACAAAATTGGGGGCATCAGAACAGACCAAGGAAGCCAGGAAGAAAGCCCTGAGAATGCTCGGGGCAATAAATAGGAATGTATCATACAGAAGTGAGGAAGTGATCAGGAAGCTTTACTGTGCATACGTCAGGCCACATTTGGAATACTGCATCCAAGCTTGGTCTCCTAGCTATGAAAAAGATTGTTGGCTTTTAGAGAGAGTACAAAAGAGGGCTACAAAAATGGTTAATGGCATAAGGGGCATTCCACGTCAAATCGCACAAGAATTGGCTATTTTGAACCCGACTCCCTCCGATTTTGATGAAAATTGATACACCTGTAGTGCCAAGTGAACGAACCTCACACGCCAACTTTCAGCCCTGGGTGACCTCTGGGGTCAGATTTAGAGGTCATCCTAGGTCGCCTATTTTTACCGACTTGACAACAATCAAATGCATATATCGTAGATGTTAATAAACTTAGCGGAACGACATTGGTGTTAAGGTGCGCAGAAACCCTTGGCCATTCAGAAATATGGCAAAAGTGTCACGTGACCTCTCCGTGACCCTTGACCTAAGGACGTCAAAATATCAAAATGCATTTTTATATATGTTTGCCTGCCCCCAATTCGACTAAACGTGGCTGAATTAATGGTCGTGATATTATCTAAGAACAAATTTGGTGGGCAAATCATCGGTGGCAAGCTGAACTATTTTCCAGATTTTCAAGTTGACCTGATCTCACATGACCTGGCAGCGACCTCTCCATTACAAGCCAACAGGGAAACAAAAATATTTTACTGAACAAAAAAAGCTGAATTTGGCTCGTACAGACTATATTACCTAGTTTTAGGTTAGGCTACTCCAAACGAGCCAAGTTTGATTTTGAACAAGTGTCCTCTGCAAGGTCACGTGAGGTCACTATGAGGTCATGTCACACTTTAGTCAATAACTTTATATAGAATCAAGATAAAGAAATACTTGTAATGCAACCGAGATCCTCTGGTTAATCATGATGTATAATATGATCTAGCTAGGTCATCACTTGACCTCGGTTTAGGGTGACCTGGAGGTCAACTGGGGTCAGGATCAAATGTTCAGCTAGCTAAGTCATGTGATACATCAATCAACGCGGCCTGACGATGAAAATACGATTGCAACAAAATTATATTTCTATCTTTATTTTGGCAAAAGTTATTCGCTAAAAAATATGTTTCCTCGGTCTTTATAGCCTGAATATATTGTTTCAGCTCGCGTGCGTTTCGTACTAACATTTTATCGGGAGGGCCAGTAAATTTTTATGAGATGCAAATAGCCGCGACCATAAAACAAGTTGAACAGCAGTACAGTATATTCACGAAGAACTACCAACCTTTTTCGCCATACGTACCTCACTGCCGGAAAACCATCTCACAACCACCATACCATTACGTGGAGACGGAGTAACACAATGGACATTCCTTGTTCCCGGTATTGTGCGAGCAGCTGCGAATCTGTCATTCAACGCTTTGGTTTCTTTGACCCACTCGGTTTTGGGAAAATACTCCACGCACGTGCCGGTGGCATGGTTTTTTACAAACTGATAAAACTGGTCCGGGGTCTCAATCAGAGTTCCTTGCAGACTTGCCTTTTTAGCTAACCTTTTCAACGTCCCACCAATGCCATCACACGGTCCCTTTCCGTGAGCGGTTGCGAAGAAATACCACTCGGCGTCTATTCCAAAGTCGACGGAATGCTCTGCCAAATTTAGGAAATTCTTACAATTTGTGTATTGCGAGGCAGCCCCATCTGAAAAATAAAATATCTTCTTGGGGCGCTGACCTAATTCTGCTTGCAGGCGCTCAATGAGTTTTCCTTGAAACAGGTGGACAGCCACAGTATCATGCGTCAGGCAGTCGGAAATGGCAGAGTAAGAAAAATGTTTGAGGTCCCCTGCGTTGTTTCGCCAATAAGCCACAAACGGATGGATTGTCACCTGCAGTTTGTTCCAGTGATAGGACTGTATCTCATACTGTGTAACCATAGCGTAGTTTTCGGAAAAAATATCCAATAACAATTACCTCTGCAGGAGCTACTGTTTCCTTTAGGCCTTTCAGATAATTGCTTTGGGCACGGGCGACAAAATCATGCTTTACAAGTATTTCCAGATGCTCGCAAAATGATCGCACAAAATCTTCAGAAGTTTGCGTAACCACCTCTAAGGTGGACCTATCAGTATTAGTCCACTTTCGGTACTCAATGTTATCGATTTCTCGGTTATCATACTCAGCCAAAATTTGTTCGCCGAATTCCGACACTTTTGGGCATTCTTCACATTTACGCTCCTTACAAAGCAACGATGGCGGGTTACACTGAACCTGAGCCAAACAATGATGATAGGATGCCAGCTGAACCCCATTCACAGTGATGTCGCTTACCTTGCCACCAGCCATCATTAACTTCACGGTCTCATGATGCACGCATACGCACACACAATGGGTACCGCTCGCACCTGCCAGTACACATTCCCCCGGACATAGCTCCGCAAATTTGGAAAAACCTATTTTTTGTTGCGGGTACAGATCCTTAAAACACCGATAGGCCTCATTTAGGTTGCAGAGGATAAGGCGTTTCTGTACTCGCTCCCTTTTGCCTGTAATTTTGCTCCGGACAGCAACGAAGTCTTTAGTTCCAGGCATTGCACGACTCACGTCTTCGCTTCTGTAGAAGTCCCTCACTAGTTCTGCACTCTCACTTTTAAGCACTTTTCCAGGCCTCGGATTCGGAACCGAGCGGCACGCCGACGCTTCTTGCAAGCGTTTGGCGCACCTTACTTGATGGTGCGACGCACCAAACTCTTCCATCAGCTTGCGAATTGTCCATGAACTTGGCGCTACCCTCAATATTTGTATTTTTCACTTGGTTTATTAGTGGTTCTGAATTTCTGTCGCAGCTGCTCCATCATTTCTTCAAACCTTTTTGCTTTCTGTTTTTCGTCTTCGTCGGTGCAAGGGATACCTGTACTCTGTACTCTGCATCGATACTTGAAACTCGTTTCTGGAAAGCCGCTGTGATTTTGGACATCTTCGTCCGTCTGTACTTCTTTGAAGTTCGTAGCCGTTTCCGCTTGATTGGGGTCTCACCAAGTGCCTGTGCGGACTGGTCTATGGCATCTACTGTTTGGTCTACATCTGTAGAATCGGTATTTGAAGGTGCTGCCTCTGCTTGGAGAGATCCGTTACTGTCATCGGCCGTCTGAAGCACTGATGTTCCCGGTTCCGCTGGTGGCTGCTGTGGCTCCCGCTGTTCGACTGGATCTGACGGTCTTCTCTTCGAAAGCGCCAGTCGGCAGGAAGTGCATAAGTATTTGCTCCGATCTAAGTCGAGATCCGGGTTTTGTTCGATCCATTTTGTAATCACCGATCTACGGCCATGTTTTACAGTTTTACCCCTGTGTCGAAGTAAGGGATCACAGCACTTCGTCCACCTTTCACTTCGCTGCTCGTATCCAGACGCATTGCCCATTTCGACCTCCGACTTCCAGGGAATCACAACAAACACTGAGCATGGCCGACTTTGCCTCGGACCACCACCCACACCTCCATTGTGTCGTTATATTTCTAAAGGCTTATCTACTGTTGTCAATACACGCACCTCCACCTCCCCTCTCACGAGCGGCGCGTGTAATCTCTCCCTCGCCGCCCGTTCCTTATCACGCCGCGAACGCATGACGCCCCCCCGCAACCGACGTTAGGGTGCAGCATTTTCATTTCTTGGTCACCGGTTCAGTGTCGGCCTCACCTGCAAATGTGCCACAAATAGTTAGTTGAAAATTAATGGCGTGAATATTCACGTAAGTTGCAATATTGCATGTATTTAGGCAATACAAACTTCCCAAGGTCATGTTAGTTCATGTGAGGTCATGTCAACCTGAAAATCTGGAAAATAGTTCAGTTTGCCACCAATGACTTGCGCACCAAATTTGACGATAATCGGATGAAGGTAACCAGAGTTATCATCGATGATATGGTAAATAGCCTCGGGGCATGCATCCATTTGGTCCTATGACAATACTCAAAGGCTGACATCTCAAAAAGTTTTCAAGTCTCCGCCTTTCTTTTTTGCAGGTTCTTAGATAATATGACGACCATTAAGATAGCACAATTTCGTCGAATTAGGGGTAGGAAAGCATATATAAAAATATATTTGTATACTTTGACCTGGTTAGGTCAAAGGTCACGGGGAGGTCACGTGCAACTTTTGCCATATTTCTGAATGGCCCAGGGCTTCTGCGCACTTTGACACTAACTTCATTCCGCTAAGTTAAATAACACCTGAGATATTTGCAATTTATTGATGTCAAGTCGGTAAAAAATCGTGACCTAGGATGACCTCTAGATCTGACCCCAGAGGTCACTCTAGGCTAAAAGTTGGCGTGTGAGGTTCTTTCACTTGGTACTACAGGTGTACCAATTTTCATCAAAATCGGAGGGGGTCGGGGAATTTCTTGTGCGATTTGACGTGGAATGGCTACCTGGCATATGAGGAAAGATTGAAGAAATTGAATATGTTTTCACTTAGATATAGAAGGCTGAGAGGAGATCTCATCGAGGTCTTTAAATTTGTCAATGGTCTGGAGAGGGGATACCTTGGGGAAATGTTTGAATTTAACAGAAATGATGCAATTAGAGGTCATAAATTCAAAATTAAAATTGACCACAGCAGAACAAGGTTAAGGCAAACTTTCTTCACCAACAGGGTAGTGGAACACTGGAACCAGCTGCCAGAAAACATCGTCAGTAGCAGCACATTGAACATCTTTAAAAACAGCATAGACAATCATTATAAGAATAGAGGGCTTGCTTTTCAGTATTACAGGGAGGGCTGATTGGCAGATTTGGTGGGCAACTGGTTCAGTGTACAGAGTGCAACCAAGAAGGGCCCTTGTGGCTCAGAGTTGCACTAATTTTTTATGTCTTTATGTCTTTATGTCTAATCGTTGCAAGATACCTGCCGATGTCCTGCGGTACCCCGTGTGAACGCCCTATGATGCCAGCGATAACCGCGCGTGCACCTACACCTGCACTGTATCATAATATCCCATCAGTTTGCGGACACGACCACACCAGATGTATGTGCACTTGCGACAGCACACTGGGACCTGTTGGCGGGTGGTCACACACCTCTGGCACTCAGCTGGAAACGCCGGTGCACGGCCGGCCGACCACAGCCCACGTGTTAACGAACGGACGCTCGCGAAGAGGTTATTATCGCGGCCCACGCCAGCCGAACGTGTTTGCTATTCGGGTCAGGATCGGCCGTGAGCCGTTCCATTACAGGTGGGCGGGTCTGCATATGTGATCCGAATCGAGTATCATCGGGCATCGCACTTATCGCCGGCCGGCACCGTGGCCCGGACTGGTGCTGACTGACTGGGTGTGGTGTCATGGGCTAGTGTTGGTTGAAGCGCGCTGCAGCCAACACGCTACACCAGACGCTACACCGCTGCAGCGGTGTAGTGTCCCGGACTGGTGTTGGCTGCAGCGGTGTGGTGTCCCGGACTGGTGTTGGCTGCAGCGGTGTTAGTCTGGTGCTGGCTGCAGCGGTGTGGTGTCCCGGACTGGTGCTGGCTGCAGCGGTGTGGTGTCCCGGACTGGTGTTGGCTGCAGCGGTGTGGTGTCCCGGACTGGTGCTGGCTGCAGCGGTGTGGTGTCCCGGACTGGTGCTGGCTGCAGCAGTGTGGTGTCCCGGACTGGTGCTGGCTGCAGCGGCGTAGTGTCCCGGACTGGTGCTGGTTGCAGCGGTGTGGTGTCCCGGACTGGTGCTGGCTGCAGCAGTGTGGTGTCCCGGACTGGTGTTGGCTGCAGCGGTGTGGTGTCCCGGACTGGTGCTGGCTGCAGCCGTATGAATGGTGCTCCGCCCGTCAAACCCCCATCCCCGCAGCTGATCGCACCGGCTAACGCTCAATTTAGTCCATCGAGTGTGCTCCATCGCATTCGGAATTTGTCCGTCGAAAGCTCTCCTCCGAGGAAGCATGACCCTCACACCCCTCCATGAAAATGTCTGTATCCGCCCTTGCCGTGTGGAGTCACTGCCAAAGATGGACAGGGGACGAGTAGCCTAGGGGTAAGTTGCTCGTCTCACAATCGAAAGGTTGTGGGTTCGAATCTCACCTGTCGCTATTCTTCGCCCGCGACCAATCGGCGTGAGAGATTGGCGACGCTACATGACTCAACGGTCGATGTGTCGTAAAACCAACAACCAACCAACCAGCCAATGGTGGACACATCTTTGGTGAAGGGAGGCCAGCGTTTAATATATTCTCATTGCTGAGGAGACGGATGTCATGCCTGACATATCGTCTGGTGCGCGTGTTATTCGTGCAACAAGGACAAACGCCCAATAGGAACTGAAAATCGATGATGACATTCCTAACTATGCAACTCCTAGTTATGACACTTCTAATTATGCCACTCCAAATTATGCCACTTTTAATTATGTTGCTCATAATTATGCTAATACTAATTGGGCCTCTCCTAATTATGTCACTTCGAAATATTCCACTCCTAATTATGACAATTTTAATTATCCATTTCCCTCGCATGTCTTTCAGCGATGTCGGGCGCAGACTGACCTGCTGTCTGTCGTGAGACTGTCGTGTGCCGTGTAATAGCGTCAACTTAGACTACGGTAATGACCAACGGCCATAATGTCGGCTGTGAAGAACGATGGGTGTGACTACCACTGTGTGTAGCGGTTCCATGCGCTTCCACCAAGCGTGTCTCTTCTCGAAGATTTCCACGCTTGTTGACCGTTCTGTAAACAAAGCAAAAATACGTATGGAGGTTTGTTTTACGCAATGCTGTTTGTGATACGCTTATTTGTGATACGCTGTTTATGATGGCACAGTTGGAGTGGTACTGTGCGATGTAGGTCACAGTGCTTCAGGTTATCCAAACTGTATTGCCATAACGGGAACTGTAGGATATCTCCTCAATTGGTTGAATGAATTTGGGGTTTAGAGGAGCATCAACGGCTTCTGGTTATGTGGCGCCGAAAGAGATATTGGCTCAAAGCCGTCTGATAACTATTTGTGAAGATGAAGTACAAACCCGCAATTAATACCGACTGTGGTATTTCTATATTTGTTTAGTTATGCTTTGGTTCTTTCTATAATCCTCGGTATAAGGAAGCACCATTCTAGTACGATGCTGCCTTCTCTACTATCTGCATGACGTATTAATCATCTCTGTCACCAAGTGTGATTCGATGCGAATAACTCCCGTGATGGAATTCAGCTTAAACGAAATATGCAGTTATAACATTAAGCAACTACATCGGTCCTAACGCGTGAAATTGTGCTTCAGACTGAATACAATGGAATGCAATAAAGCACAGACACCTTCCATGTATGCTAAATAACCATGCGCACGCATTTTGTCTTCCAGTATATCTCTATGCATAAAACAAACTAAACACGAACACGCAGTTTTCCGATTCTGCTCAGCTTTTCTACTATTTGTATTTGTATTTGCGAAGTTAACAAACCAATTCCACAAAATGGATTAATATTTGGTTTCAGTCAAATAACAGTCAGATACAGATAACAAAAATGAACAAAAATGAACGCAGTGCAATTACGATATGCACATATAACACCGGAAACGTGCAGTCAAATTATGTAAAAGACGTTATCGCTAGGCATCGCGATGAACTCGCCCCGTGTCTGAAAATCGAAAGTTTAAAAGAAAGACCACTCTCTTTCTGCCTTGCAATTAAGCGTTCCTCCTCACTGAACTCATTCCTGCATGAGTTATATCCAGTGTGTTAGCATCCCAGCCTTGGTCGTTGCGTTACCATTCGCACTCGAAACACCACGACGTCAAAATAATAAATCAATACGTGAATTATTTGCATGCAATGACACATGCATAACTCACAATTTACAAGCTGTTTCGGGGATGTCTCCACCCCACCGGTCCCTCCGCCTTAAGATCTTCCTGGACAATATAATCGTCGGAAGCCGCTTGTTTGCGTGGAAATGCAAAAAAACAATTTCTGAGTTTCAAATTCTGTGCATTTGACGTGCGTACCTTCTGAAATAACAAGCTATAGGCGTTGAGGAAAACTGACATAACCTCGATTCGTGCACAGTTTCAGTGGCGGATTCAGGGAGGGGAACTGTGGGCATGCCCCATCGATAAGCCCTGTGGTGTCCCTCCAAGACGCTTGAGTGCACCCCCATCAACGAGTTATTTTTAGCCAATGGCGCCCTCAACGTAGAAGAGGCCTTCCGGAGAACTGATGTGCAGCTCGAGGATACTCGAGTCTCCCCCCCCCCCCCTCTACCTCACCCCATCAACAAGTTTTTCAACGGATGGCACCTATCCAGATAATAATATGGTGCCCCTCCAGAACAAGTGCCACACAGGATCAAAATTATTGGATCCGCCCCCGCGAAATTTACGATGCTAACACCAGTCTCACCTGAGCAGTTTTCTTTCAGACTATCTGCCCGCAATAAGCTTCAGGTCTAGATCTGCTTGCTGAGCCCCTTACCATTCAGTGGATTACAGCAAGCCGCACCTCTGGTCCACATCGTCTACCACAAACCGTAATGATCCCCTGCCACAGCGATGCCGTCTTCCATAAACCGTAAAGGTCCCCTGATCCAGTGATATCGTCGCCACCTCGTCAAGAAGTGTAGCAAGTGCATTTCTGGACGAGGATGCAATCATCAGGACTAGCAAACGCCCACGTTGTTGTCGAGTAATAGACAATAATAGAATAGAGTAATAGGCCGCATATGAAGGGTCCTCGACCAAACCCAACGAACATTTGCCATAATCGAGCAGTACTCGAACGTACACGGGACGTACTCAAAAGCACTCGAACGACTCTTTGTGTCGTGGTACTTGACGCACAATAGAGTAGCTCGTGTGTTAAGTAAAAATAATATATATTTGATGTGTCTGCCGTTTCAGACATTATCGCTATGAGCACAACTTGGCGTGCCTACTGTGGAAGATTGAAATGCGAAACGTCACCCTTCTCGCTCATGAGGGATCAGACCATTTTGCGCCAAAGTTCAAGGTAAATGACAGCCACGGTCATTTTCTCCCCGCTCCTGCCTCATTCTCTGTATCTGTGTCTGGCTCTGTCTCTGTCGCTGCCACTGTCTCTGTCGCTGCCACTGTCTCTGTCGCTGCCACTGTCCCTGTCGCTGCCACTGTCTGTCTCTCTGTCGGTGTCACTGTTACTGCTACTGCCACTGCTGTCTCTAACTATTCCTCTGTATCTGTTTCTGTCTCTGTCCCTGCCAATGTCTCTGTCTGTCTCTGTCTCCGTCTCTGTATATGCTTCTGTCTGTGTCTACGTTTACATCAGTAGATTTGCAACCCCTCACAAGTGATGGTTGTGAGCAAATTTTGTAATGCCTAACCGCAACGTAAGTACACCATTGATAGCTTCGAAGGTGGGACTCACCTGGCCTGGTCATTGTCACTGGTGGCTTCGACGATACCACCAGTCATGGATATCTGAGTACAGCAGAGTATCGGTGCGTCGCATGGGCACGTACAGTGCGCACTGGTGTCCCCCCCCCATTGGCACGATGTGTTTGTCACTGGATGTGCTTGTCATGCCAGATGTTTGTGACGTGAATCGAGTTCCACGTGATGTGCTTGTGAGGCGATGTGTTTGTCACGCGACATGTTTATCACGTGATGATGTCACGTGGCACGCTTGTCGCATCACCTGTTTATCATGTGTCAATATTTGTCGTGTGTCAAATGACATGTTTTATGTTGCATGTTTTATGTGACATGTTTTATGTGACATATTTGTATGTGACATGCTTTTATGTGACATGCTTTTATGTGATATAGTTGTCAAGTGACATGTTTGTCAAGTTGCATATTTGTAAAGTGACATGTTTACCAAGTGACATGTTTGTCAAGTGATATGTTTGTCAAGTGACATGTTTGTCAAGTGACATGTTTGTCAAGTGACATGTTTGTCAAGTGACATGTTTGTCAAGTGACATGTTTGTCAAGTGACATGTTTGTCAAGTGACATGTTGTCAAATGGCATGTTTGTCAAGTGGCATGTTGGTCAAGTGGCATGTTTTTTTCAAGTGACATGTTTGTCAAGTGACATGTTTGTCAAGTGACATGTTTGTCAAGTGGCATGTTTGTCAAGTGACATGTTTGTCAAGTGACATGTTTGTCAAGTGACATGTTTGTCGCGTGATGTGTTTGTCGCGTGACGTTTGTTACGTGGTGTGTTTGTCATCAGCCTCAGGTTAGACAACGCTGCATACACCCGATGGCACGGACCGACTCCACCGACACCAGCCAGCGGGCCGAAGGCTCCACCTACTGTCACGTACGTCATACATCCAGCCTGTCGCTGGCTCCTCCTATTGTCACGTACGTCACCCAGCCAGCCTGCCGAAGGCTCCACCTACTGTCACGTACGTCGTCCAAATTACGTCAAATTACAGACGTATCACATGCATTCGTATTGCATCCAAATTACGTCGATATATCAGAATGTAGCGAAAGTACCAGAGTACCTCGATCGACTGGAGGGAAAATACTATCTGGATCTTGTGTATATCCATTTCAATGGCTCAAAAGTTGCCAACAATGCTCATGCAGCGACCCCTCGACAGCTGATGAGATGGGTGCGATATGTCCAGAGTAGTCGAGGCGCCCTTAAGCCTAAATATCGATAACTAACGATATCTGATGGTAAAAATCTGGTTAGCCGATGAGGAGAAATCGTTAGTCTGAGGGGTGTGTGTCTGTGCGTTCCTCTCTCACTATGCCCGTGCTGAACTCCCGATCTCGGTGTGCTATCTCCCCTTCTTCTTCATGACTCTCAGTCATTTACCTTGGTAGGAAAGCTAGGTGTTAGCAGCTCTGAGAGGCACTGTGTGACTTGTGTCCTTGACCGGGTCCGTTCTATTCAGATTGGCATCTACAAGGGCACCATCGTGGCCGTCAAGTACATCGGCAAGAAGAACGTCGACCTCACGCGCAACATCCGCAAGGAGCTGAAGCTGGTGAGTGTGCAGCAGTCCTCGCCCAGCCATCTTGTCGACCCGACTCCCTGCGACGCCCTCGGACGTGCAACAATTACAAGCCAGGTGTTTTGTTTCTGCTCCCAGCGTCGTGCGTTCTCAGTGTCTGGTCCCGTTTCCGGAGGATTGCCCGGTGCTGTTTTCCGTTGCGTTCCACAAAAGCCCAAGCGCCCAGTATCGCCCAGGAGTGGCATTCGCACCGTGGTTTCGGAGGTCAGTAGCTCAGTGATCAACGCGTCTGACCCGCGGTCGAAAGGTTGGGGGTTCGAGGCTCATTGGCCGCCCGATTTTCGGCTCTCCAGGCCGCTCGGCGTGAGAGTAGCGACACCATGTGGAGAAACTGGCTTATTGAGTCGACAAGTAGCCCAAAGCTCTTCTCAAGAGGTGGCACTTTGTGTGTGTGGATTAGCGACACACAAGCTAAGGCTGCATGGCGTCGCCTGCCTCTCACCCTGGCAGGAAGAGAGGGCATCGTGGGAATCGAACCTCTATGACAGCTGCATAAATATATTATGTAGCGTATCAGTGCACTGACGGATTTAGGATTTCGCAAATGGACAAACAATATTTCTAGGTGTGCCATTATCCAGGTGGAGACCAAATAGTCCCGGCGGTCGTCATGCGCTTCGTCTCCCACCCACTTGGATCCTTCACTGTCGTAGTGTAATGAATAGGGTTGTTTTTCTGCCGCTAGTAATTAAGGCTCAGAAATTGAGCGCCCGGGGAAAGCGCGCTGTTCTCACTATCGCTTTTCAACACCTGGGCATTTGGCGCACTGCCAGCAGGTTCTTGGCTGCATTTGGCACCTTGCTAATAGGCTCTGGGCTACATTTGGCGCCCTGCCAACGGAACTATGTCTGCGGGTCGAATTGTTTCGCCAGAGCATATCTGTACTACGTCGTCGCAATGGTGAACCTATAAGCAGCAGTGATACCATATATTCTTAATTATATCATACTAAATATACTAAATAATTACTCAATAATCATCCACGTGTAGGGCTAACCAATGTCGTGTCAGGGAGTTATTACAACTTAGCCGTAAATTCACATGCCGAACTTATGTTCGTAATAGCGCAATGCATGCTAAGGCAGCCTCGCGCTCGTTTTGCCCACCGAGTGATCAGCTGACGAATGCTCACATACTCTTGCGGACTGCCTACATCCTAGATGTGGGCGGGGCTTATCTCTCCTCCAAGCAGGTCTGGATTTGCGGTGGAGTAACGCGTGATCCTCACTAGTGTGGAGCTGAATCGTGTATAGTAGCTTAAGCTGAAGTATCTGGCATTCGGCTATGTCATGTCGCCTTGTCTACAGGAGCTCTCATGGTATGCTGCCATTGTTCAACGGCTATGGCTATGCTTTGCTCGTTAATTATGTTATGCTTTGCTCGTTAATTTGTCACTGGTGGTCGCACAATGACCTACCTTATCATGTCATGACCCTATTCCTGCACAGGACCGAGATGCAGCTATTTGCACATAATTCAAGTAATGGTTTGACTCTTCTCACTCAACTAACACTCGCACGTCCGGCGGTCCGCGCCAACTTCGCCGGTCCGGGGGGCAGATGTCTGCCCCTTAAGATCTCTAGAACTATGCAAGCTAGCGACAAACGGAAAAGGCGTTGAATAGCCGGTGCTCTACAAGCTCTATCGAAAGTGTTTCGGTAATTTTTTGCTCATGTCAATATTCAGGTCACTGGGTCATCATAGGCCAAATTCGACCAGATCGAGTGGGACTCTCAGATATTGACACATATCTCAGGACCTGTAATAGATAGAAACAAACGACGAACGCTGTTCGATTTACAGAGGACAATCGAGGCGCCAACTACGGGCCCAAGCAGGAATACTTCTTACTCCGATACTATGACCTCAGGTCAAGGTCATGAAGTAGCCTAGGGAGGGCATGTAGTGCAATCGACACGTCTTGGTGATGCAAGCACAATGACGGTAATTTGAGCTTTGCAGTTCATGCAGTGCGATACAATGCGCAAACATGTGCTAGTGATTTCAGGTGACCTCAGATGACCTTGGTGAGGTCACTGAGCACAAATGTCAGCGGTAACATTGAGCATAGCTTCTAACTAACGCCACGAACGTTGTGGGGTCATCCCGAAAGCAAATATGTAACCAGGAAACATTTGTGTATTTTACCATAGCCCTATAATGGGGGAAGCCATAGCCGCGACCCGACCTCAGGTCAATGCTACGAAAAAAGTCAAGATATATATGATGGTCACTGATGAGATCATGACGTATTATAAGTTTGAAATAAATCCCCCAATTGTTGTGGAAGTTATGCCACCTAGACCTCCGAGGGATGTTAGGTGCACTTCAGCTGAACTAGTGACCTGACCTGAGATGAACCAGGGTTAAAATGTATGAGGAGATGCGGAAAAGACGAATGAGCAGCCATGCGAGGTTTGGCCTGGTAACCCGACTAGTATGGCGGCAAATCAGGAAAAACCGCAGGGGGCAGACAACTGCCCCCGGACGTGCGCGTGCTAATGCAAGTTTGGCGCAAGTCTAACTGAAGTACTGTATGCGAAGGAGTGTAGTATTTGGGTATTTATTGATACACAATGGCATATACCTGCTGCAATTGATATTCGGAAATCTCCTCATCTTCTCTTTGTCTCAAAAGTGTTGGCTTTTCTTGTCGTTGACTTCCGACGTATTAGTTAGTGGTCGGCCTGCCTTCAAACAGTTGCTCATTTTGAAGTTTCGTCACTAAGATTTTTAATTGGCGCTAAATGATAACGCTTTGGTCGAAGCGCCCTTAACCTCAAATTACTAACACTAAGATGTTTCAGGTAATCTTGGGAATGAGCGATTTAACTATCTTGCATGTTCAATTTTACCATAGTAACTATGTTATGGTGCTTTGGTTTCGCAGAGGTATTTTCTCACCATTGGCCCAATTTATTTAGTCACTTTGGTTTGAATTCAATGTAAGGAAACGAACAAGATCCGGGCTGAATTGGTCCCCTCTTTAAAGGTAAGTTCGTCTGAACATCATTTTGTGTTTTTCATTCTCTACTTATCTCACAGAGTACTGCTTATCTATGTGAAATACTTTTGAAATGCAATACACCGAAAACCGACGAGAAGTTAAAAAAAAATCATAATTATTTCCGGATTATGCGTTTTATTACGGGCAAATGTTCCGTCGTACCCCCACACCACCCCCACTCGCCATTTCCCTAGTAATTTTGTATCCATTTTCTGCCTGCCTGGCCCCCTGGATCAGCACCGACTGACGTACTTTAACGTTTTCTCCGGTCAGACTGGGGTCATTCGACGCCATGTCGACCTGGTGGTCGCACAATGACCTGACCTCATCATCCCGTGATGACCTGACCTCATGGCCCAGCGGTGACCAGAGCCAGTGGCCCGGCGATACGGCGATCCGATGGTCAAGTAGTGTCATCACCCTGTGGTCGGCAGTAACCCGGTAGTCCAGTGGTGACATCTAGCGCTGACCCGGTGACCCCGTGGTGACGTGACCCACGCCGCTCAGATCCGCGAACTGCGCCACGACAACATCCTGCAGTTTCTGGGCGCGTCCGTCGACCCGGGCCAGATCTGCCTGCTGGAGCCGTACTGCGCGCGCGGCAGCCTGCGCGACATCCTCAACAACCACGACGTCGTGCTGGACAACATGTTCGTGGCGTCGCTCATCTTCGACCTGCTCAAGGTGAGCGCCGGCGACGGCCGGCCGCCGCCCGGCGCCCGAGCCGGGGCGGCCGGTTCGATTCTCGGCCGGGTCGGCATTTGTGCGGAGTGGTGTCGGTGTTTGTTCGTCGGAGTCCGCAAGTTCGAGCGGTTCAGAGTTTGGTGTACTTCGCGTTGACCTCATGCGAGAGTTGGCGGACACTGTATTATATCGAGCAACACGATTCGAACCGCCCCACGGCTCCTGTATATTCCGAGGCATAGTGCGCTGCCGACTCAAGCGCTTTGTAATTTCGTGTGCTTCGCGTTGACCTCGCGGTACAAAATAGATATTATCGAACAAGATGGCCTGAACTGCTCCAAGGCTCTTTTGTTAAAGCGCCCGGAATGCTCAGTCTGTTATCTATAATTGCCAGAGTTGCCAGTTACATGGGCAAAGCCAACGACAGCACCCTCTCCACCACTTTACCAGTAGATGTTCCAACGTCGACATGTCCAGCGACACCCTCTCTACCACTTTAACAGTAAATTGTTCCAACCATGTCCAGCGTCATCTTCTCGTCAGGACGGTGCGAATGCCATTACATTATAGCAGCTGCGTATATATATATAACATAAGTACAGGCATTCAAAAATAATCACATTGTAAGCACGTAACCAGCTTCTGACGCTTCTGTAAATGTCGGTGGCATGCTGTCTCTTGTCGCCCGTCAATGTTATGACGTCTTCCCACCCGCAGGACCCACCGCACCTACCGCTTCCTATCAGTATCATGATACCCCTGGTTGCCAGGTCAGTGTCATGACACCTCCTGTCCCCCGTCAGTGTCATGATGCCCTGCTACCTGCAATATCCGCCGCACCTCTCGTTATCCATCAGCGTCATAACACCTCTGGTTACCATGTCAGTGTCATGACAGCTCTTGTCCGCCGTCGGTGTCATGACACCCGTCGGAACAGGGCAGTGTCACAGCGCCAGTATCTCTAAATTCCGATATGATTTATCATCGTATATGAGCAGCAAAGGTGGTCCCGGAATTAAAACAGAGATAGCGATCAGCTGCGTTCATCCCGAACACAAGGTATGCAGGGATCCACCTCATGTTTTTACTGCAGGATGTGAATACGATCCAGTTGTCATCTTATCCCATGATGCAATTATATTTCGCGCTCAATGTCATACCGATCCATTATTTAGACTTGGGCGTGCATGACCAGCGCTTCCTCCTGATCGCCACATAATCATGGCGGTTCGTCATCATGTATCCGAAATGGCATGAACGTCTCGTCACGTCAACCCAAATTTCACAATGCTATCTTAAGCGGTTTGGCGCCCATCATTTAACCCTCCCCGTCTTCTCGGTCATATCCTCACACCCCGTCTGGGGGTTGATATATTCCTCCACACTCTAATCTCAAAACTGAGCGTCGCACGAGAATGAAAGAGGTGTCATCGAAACACGCTCGACGAGTAGGGCCAGACACCACCCCAACATTTTATCCCCGAAAAGTTAGTCACTATAGGGCCTAGGTTTTCACGATTTATATCATGTTTTTGCTCTGCGAAGTTCATTTTGGGGGAGATTTCAAGAAAAACATTTATTTTGAACCAGAAAAAAGCGAATTCAACCATGGCTCTAACATTTTTGCCCACCGAAAAATTCGAAACGCTTTTATTTAATTTCAAAGTTTTCTGTTTTCAATTTTCTTTGATTTGTTTTTAATGTTAGAGCGTACCGAAGAAAGTTGTTCGAACGCAGCATGCTATCATAACATAAAAACGCTTACTTCAGTCAGAAACTTCTATTTTAGCTCTAATGGACACAAATGCAAAACGAATAAATATCATAAAACTGATAATTTTTTTTTAAAAATTAAATAAAAATGCAAACATACAATTATAAACTCCTCTGGTGCATTTTATTTCGTTCCTAAAGATAAGCAAACACTGGAAGTTTCATTAAAACATTTTTAAGCGTTAAAGCGTGACGACTGGTTGAACTTTTCTGGAGGTGACCTCATTTTGCCTTGACTAACTCGTTGATCCTAGAAGACCTGAACTTAAAATTGTGACACAACATGTGAAATTGATGTTGAAAAAGGTGTGCCTGATTTCGGCGCGCTGCACCCGCGCCGTTCTTTCACTATGCCCGTAAAACCTTAGGGCCGCCTTTCACTCCCTCCCCCGAGACGGCGCGGGTTAAGCAAACTGACTGAGGGACGGGGAGGGTAACATACCCCTCGGTTGGCAAGGGTTGACATGAGCCTTGTGTTGTTGCAAGCATGGAAAATGACTTAATAATGGTTCCGTCCCCATCGCCTCATTCGTGAGATCGTCCGTACGCCCATGTTGGGGGCTTCCTGGTGAGACTGACTGGTAAATTGACTATTGACTTGAGGAACCTGACTCTGGTGAGGACCGACTGGTGATAGTTGACATGAGGACCGGCCTGAGGACTGACTTCCGATGGCTGACTGGTGAGGACTAACTGGTGAGGACTGGCTTGAGGATTGATTCGCGAGGATTTGCCTGAGGACTGATTTGACGGTTGATTCCTGAGGACTGACAAAGCCGGTGCCGCTCGCCGCAGGGGATGATCTACCTGCACGACAGCGAGATCGTCTCGCACGGCAGTCTGCGCTCCTCCAGGTGTCTGGTCGACTCCAGATGGGTGCTGCAGATCACCGGCCACGGTCTGCACGAGTTCAAAGGTGCCGCCTGCGGCCACGACAGGTCACGGTCAGCGGTGCAGTGCCGAGAGCCGCGCGCCGTGTGCTCTGCTCGGTAACGGTAGGACTGCACCGACGCTATGAAATCCAGCAACTGCTGCACTGGGTGAATCAAGGACTAGGCTTGCCTGTCGGGTTTTATCTCCAATTGTAGTCATGCAATTGGATGACTATAATTGCAATTGCACTATATATATGTATATATACATATATATAAATCACAAAAATAATACTCGCTTATTAGTACATCATTAACATTGTTCTTATGCATGTGAAATATTATGGCTCGAACTATATATCCGGAGGGCTCTGGGGAAGCGACTGTGGAAAGATCGGAACCTCGCGACAATCTGATCAGACCAGATGACGGCCGTCACGATGACAGATACCACCTGAATGGACTCCATCCGTCATTTAGAAGCCCAGACGATTCTCGGAATCCCCGCCGGCACCGACGTCACAGGCTGCGCCACGTCGGAGAGGGCTCACAATTTCCGGGGGGGTGATGAGAGGTCGGGGCGTGCTGCCGATAACAGCCGACAGGTGGCAGCACGTTCGTGGCGGATCGCACGTTGCGCCACTAGCTGGCAGACACGAGGGGTGGGGGTGGCCTGCGGCAAATGACGCGGACTGCGGCAATATGTAGGTGGTTTCGGGACCGTCCGCAACACTTCTGCACGGATTCTGAACAAACTCTACCGGCTGCGGATAATTGAACGTCAATGATATGCATGGCGTGGCGATTGGCTGGATTACCGGTGTTGAGGAACGCTGCTACGGGTCTACTTGGTGCAAGGTCGTCTTGCACACGTGGCGACAGGGTTTTGGTTCATGTGCTTCACCATGTACCGGTAGCCAGCAGAATAGGCACAGAAATGATATTCAGAAGTCAAAACAGTCCACTTGATGTCACTGGCGTAAAACAGCCTGAGTAGCCGGCGCCCCCTGGATCCGTCCCCCTGTGGGGAGACTCAGGCGGGAGAGACTCAGACAGCGGGTGTGGAGAATCTCAGACAGCGGGTGTTGAAGAGACTGAGACAGCGGGTGTGAGAGATACTCAGACAGCGGGCTTGGGAGAGACTCAGGCAGCGGGTGTGGGAGAGGCTCAGGCAGCGGGTATGAGAGATTCTCAGACAGCGGGTGTGGGAGAGACTCAGACAGCGGATGTGGGAGAGATTGAGACAGCGGGTGTGGGAGATACACGGACAGCGGGTGTGGGAGAGACAGACAGCGGGTGTGGGAGAGTCTCAGGCAGCGGGTGTGAGAGATACTCAGACAGCGGGTGTGGGAGAGACTCAGACAGCGGGTGTGGGAGAGTCTCAGACAGCGGATGTGGGAGAGACAGACAGCGGGTGTGGGAGAGTCTCAGGCAGCGGGTGTGGGAGAGTCTCAGACAGCGGATGTGGGAGAGACAGACAGCGGGTGTGGGAGAGTCTCAGGCAGCGGGTGTGGGAGAGACTCAGACAGCGGATGTGGGAGATACTCAGACAGCGGGTGTGAGAGATACTCAGGCAGCGGGTGTGAGAGATACTCAGACAGCGGGTGTGAGAGATACTCAGACAGCGGGTCGGGGGAGGCTCAGACAGCAGGTGTGAGAGATACTCAGACAGCGGGTGTGAGAGATACTCAGACAGCGGGTGTGAGAGATACTCAGACAGCGGGTGTGAGAGATACTCAGACAGCGGGTGTGGGAGAGGCTCAGACAGCGGATGTGGGAGAGACAGACAGCGGGTGTGGGAGAGTCTCAGGCAGCGGGTGTGGGAGAGTCTCAGACAGCGGGTGTGGGAGAGACTCAGGCAGCGGATGTGGGAGAGTCTCAGGCAGCGGGTGTGGGAGAGACTCAGGCAGCGGGTGTGGGAGAGACTCAGACAGCGGGTGTGGGAGAGTCTCAGACAGCGGGTGTGGGAGGGACTCAGATGGGAGCTCAGACAGCGCTGGAGCTCGGCTGAGCTTGCTGTCCCGGGGTTTGACTGTCGCTGGTGCGCCCACAGCAACATCGGTCACGTACAGGTGTCGACTTCAACTGATAGGTGTGACGGCGACAGGAGATGCGCGGTGTTTTGAAAGGGCATCGACGCTGCGATTCAACGCGCGGTGAACTCTTTATCGAGCGTTCGAGGCCGCCCGGGCGGAAATTGAGTCTGCGCGACATCAGATTGAATCTTGAGCTCCGCGTTCTGAGCGCCAACGATATTCTACCCGTGCGTCACTTTAAGTGTCGCTGCGTCATATTTACGGCGAAGTTTTTGTTCTTCTCCAGAATGTGTGACAGTGTAGTGTCAGAAAACAATTCTAGCGTTGGCCTTTTGCTACAATATCCCCTGCAGCCTTCACGCTGATCGAACAGCATGCGAGGCTTTCGGGAAGCATGCGGCGTATCAAAGCATCAGCGCAAAGATCCTGGCCGCCGATCAAGTACTCGAAAAATATTTTTCGCGTCCGGGATAGAATCGACGGAGTGCCCGATATACGCATGGTCATCGGGACTCCTCCGAACGACCAACTGGATATAATCTTTTTGGGCGAGCAATGCATTCCCGTGTAATTGTTGTCGCCCGGACTGCCTTGGGCGCATGCTTAACGGGCAGCGTCAATGGTTCAATCGTCTGATGCCGAAAGGCCTTTGATCTGGCGGTGGGATCGCTGGAGTGGTGCGGTGGGTGGGGGTGCTATGGGTGTCGAAACGGACGAATTAAGGAATGCTCGTCACGACAGGGAAAGCTCCGGTATCAGGGTGGACTTGTACCTCGTACCTCACCAACTGCATGTTCGTGCCATACTCACGTAACTACGGTATAAGTGTGGAACACATCTTATCAGTGGGATCAATACTGTAAGGCCGAGGTGCAGTCTTGCTTCCCGTGCTGGCCAAATGCCACCCTGAGCGTCTTTGAAATCAGGCCGGCTCGCGGAAGGGAGTGGATCAGTGTACAGCCCCGTTCCTGCTTAGCTTCCCATCCGGACGGATGAGCGCGAAGCTCGGCACATCACGGCTCGGAACGGGAAGACAGAGCGGGACCTAGAGGAAGGAACGAGGCAGTGTCTGCTACTCTATGGGACGCCTTGGAGGTGCGTCGCCTTCGCACATTCGATCAGTCCCCAGTTCGCCCTGGTTGACCTCACCAGCGGTTATTGTGCTGGTTACAATTTGTGGTTTGCTCTTGCCGCACGTGTGACATCGAGCATTTCTCCCGTTCCGAAGCCTTCATGTACCAGATCTGCCAGCCGCGCAAACAAATTCGTAGTGGTTCGTGTTTCCCATGTGTGGGATGAATCTTCAATCCGTATTCGGGAAGTACGTGATTTTTTGTTGTGCGTGCGTCATATGAATGTATGTGTAAGTGTACTCATGTACAAATATGAACGCCATGTAGATGCCGTGACAGGCATGAACAGTCCCCACCCATAGCTGACACCCGCCACCCGTCCTCAGCCATAGCTGACACCGATCACCCGTCCCCAGCCATAGCTCACACGGGCCACCCATCCCCAGCCATAGCTGACACGGGCCACCCGTCCCCAGCGATAGCTGACACCTAGCCATCCCCAGCTCTGCGTAACCCCCGCGGCCCGTCCCCAGCTCCGACTGACTCGCCGCCGTCCGTCCCCAGCCAGCTCAGAAGGCACCAAGTCCAGCCAGACAGCCCTGCTGTGGAAGGCGCCGGAACTGCTGCGCACTCCCAACCATCCGCCGCGGGGCACGCCCAAGGGCGACGTCTACAGCTTCGGCATCATCCTGTACGAGGTCATCGGACGCAAGGGACCGTGGGGCGATACGCAGGAATCGCTCAAAGGTGGGGCTGCGGGCGAGCTGCTTAGAAGAATGCCACCGTCCTGGACGAAATGTTGCTGGCTGCATTTGCTTGTCACGGTTGTTTCTTGTTATAATTGCCAGAACTTGCATGGCCACAGTGGTCGTAATAGCAAGGATAGATGAACGTTATTGCTTTCACTTCTGCATCAGCTTTAACAGAGTCTGTAACTGTGACATGGTCTCCTGCGAGCTTGAAATGAAATAGTTAGAAATCCTGGAAGCGACTGTGCGTAACGGAATGACAATGAGAGTGAGAGTGAAGTTGGAGTGGAATGCATGAAAACTGATGGCATAGACAAGGGTGAAAAGAAAGAGAGAGAGAGGGGTGGATGGAGGGAGAGAGAGGGAGGGATGGGGGAGAGAGAGAGCTAGAGGGCCTGTCTGTTGACAGAGATCCAGGAGCGGCTGATGACCGGGCCTGTCTGTGGACGGAGATCCAGGAGCGGCTGGTGACCGGGCCTGTCTGTGTACAGAGATCCAGGAGCGGCTGGTGACCGGGCCTGTCTGTGGACGGAGATCCAGGAGCGGCTGCTGACCAAGCCCGTCTGTGTACAGATATCCAGGAACTTCTGGTGACCGGGCCTGTCTGTTGACAGAGATCCAGGAGCGGCTGCTGAACGGACCTGTCTGTTGACAGAGATCCAGGAGCGGCTGCTGACCGGGCCTGTCTGTTGACAGAGATCCAGGAGCTCCTGGTGACCGGGCCTGTCTGTGGACGGAGATCCAGGAGCGGCTGGTGACCGGGCTTGTCTGTGGACGGAGATCCAGGAGCGGCTGCTGACCGGGCCTGTCTGTGTACAGAGATCCAGGAGCGGCTGATGACCGGGCCTGTCTGTGTACAGAGATCCAGGAGCGGCTGTGGCCGGGCTTTTCTGTGTACAGAGATCCAGGAGCGGCTGATGACCGGGCCTGTCTGTGTACAGAGATCCAGGAGCGGCTGATGACCGGGCCTGTCTGTGTACAGAGATCCAGGAGCGGCTGGTACACCCGGAGCTGTACGGCGGCCGGGTACACCGGCCCGACACAGAGCGGCTGCAGTGCGCCGACTACGTGCTGCGCTGCATGCGCGACTGCTGGCGCGAGGAACCCGACGAGCGGCCTGACTTCAGGACGATCCGAATCAGTCTCAAGGAGATGCAGGCCGGACTGTGAGTACCGGGGCCGGACTGTGAGCAGTGGGGCCGGGCGGTGAGTACGGAGACCGGACTGTGAGTGTCAGGGCCGGACTGTGGGTACCGGGGCCGGACTGTGAGTGCCGGGGCTGGACTGTGAGTACCGGGGACCGGACTGTGAGTACCGGGGACGGACTGTGAGTACCGGGGCAGAACTGTGAGTACCGGGGCCGGACTGTGAGTACCGGGGCTGGACTGTGAGTACCGGGGACCGGACTGTGAGTACTGGGGACGGACTGTGAGTACCGGGGCAGAACTGTGAGTACCGGGGCCGGACTGTGAGTACCGGGGCTGGACTGTGAGTACCGGGGACCGGACTGTG
This sequence comes from Imbricaverruca yamaguchii, assembly GCA_034440575.1. Taxonomy (NCBI): domain Eukaryota; kingdom Metazoa; phylum Arthropoda; class Thecostraca; family Neoverrucidae; genus Imbricaverruca; species Imbricaverruca yamaguchii. Next base: position 3,033,303 of record JAOTOL010001663.1, read on the forward strand.
AGTACTGGGGACGGACTGTGAGTACTGCGGACGGACTTTCATCCAGTCATTCCACGGAGCTGGTCTGTGTGTCGCGAGCTCAGACCGCGCCAGATTCCAGTTGTGCCGGAACTTCTGTCCGGGACACCGACGACGCTATTACCTCTACCCGGGGACCGACGGCGCTGTTTGTAGCCGACGGCCATTCACGTTCGCTCACGTCCGCAAACGGCACGTGAATAACAAGCGCCGGCGCTGGAGAATAGACTCTGGCATAAAGGTCGATTTTCGTCCACCTCAGTGACTAACTGACATTGATCACTGACAATGCAGCATTGATGAAGATCAATTACTGCGGATTAGCTTACTGACAAGGCAAAAAGTTCTGCCCACCCTGCATATGTTCTGGACAGGAGCGGTGCCAGGAATTCTGGCGAGGAAGCTTAAAGGCATGATTAGCTGTTTGTCAAAAGCAAGGCAAATCAGATAAACCATTTTATGTATCAAAAATAAAAGCTAGGACAATGTTTTACAAAATGTATAACTCAGAATTTTCACTTCACTAATCCTGGATGACGAAATAAAAGTGTGTGATTGAAAACTGATGATTGCAGGATTTTTGTATCGATATTTTTGTTTTCAATCTTCAAGATATGGAAGATGGAATATATATATATGTAAGACATACAGTCGATGCATAGCATGCTCCCGGTTTATGACCGCTGATTCGCTGAAATATCAAAGATGTTTGTTCAGGATGCTGGTCGGATACTTGATGTATGTGACATACGGTATTTGTACCGGACTTTTTCTGACGTCAGGTACTTTTGCACTAGCATACAGTTGTCGCCACTAATGCCAGAGCCACCGGTGGAGACTATGGGGGTCGGAGACTGAGGTGTTCTAGATTCATAGATTATCAAGTGCACCCACCCGTCTCTCCGGTCAGATCCTCACACCCCGTCTCAGGGGGAAGGGTAACGACTCCTTTTATCTTCCAAATTAAGCAGTACATGAAAGCGAGTCGGGCATCATCGGAACGCCCTCGACGAGTATGGTCCGAAAATGTCCTCTACTTGTATCTAAAAATAACTTGCAGACTAAAGTTCTTCTTCATCACAAAAATTGATTAAAAAACATTGTCCATCTCCATTGCCGGACATGCGACATTTGAGTTCAAACGTATTGCAATTCATAGTCAGTTGAACAACGCCCATTATGAAAATTGGGCGCATTGGCCCATCGTGAGTCAAGGTTTGCAGTAACCTTAGGTCACTGACCTGACCGAAAACACAAATATTGGTCATGCGTATCGTACGCACTGCCAAAAATGTAATTATGTAGTATGCTTCATTTAGATATATGTTAGTATGTATGAGACAAAAAAAATACCATAAAAATGTTATAGGAGAATGTCCTAGGATGGCCTTGGCCTGGGTTATGTTTCATAGTTTGGTTCCATTAGGTAACATAGGTCGTTCGAGGCAAGTCTGATGCTACTTAGGCCATAAGACTTTAAATAAATCATACAATCAGGAGTGTCTAAGAACGTGTTTCCCTCTTTGTGCACTTTAAATTGACCAGACCTCAGATCACTTGACGGAGATTAATTAAGTTGAACAGGGGACTTCTCACATTTTGGCTTGTATACCAAGTACGAAAATGTTGTTAGAAGCACATACATATTACCAAAAAAAGTTCAAGCATTGGCCGGGATCTCAAACAAATCCGAGATATTCGTGTTGTACGCACGGACGAATTGTACTTACATGGCAAATTTGAGTGCAATATCTTTTCCTTTTGATGCATTGTCGATCCTGAAACGTTTTTGGAAGTGGGTCCCTTTAAACTGAGCTAGGTCAACGTCCTTGCATGAATTGAGGTTGAAACGTTCACATCCGACGCTCAGCAGATCAATAAATAGGGGCTGAAGTCATTGTGGCGCTGCACACCGCAATGTTCCATATCACTGAAAACCCCATACTGGCACGTAAAGCAATACCCCACCCCCACCCCACACCACCCTCACCCCAGAGACGAGGCTGCTTAACATTGGGCCTATGACTGATTGCCGTCCGGAGATAATTCAACCTGCCAAAATAGTTCCGGGGATACCTGTGGGTAAAATATCTGCCTTTCCCTCTCGGAGCAAATTCGACTGGGAGACCCACGCTGCCTGGGTCCAGGCATCGTGCTCCGAGCCCAAGATATTCAGAATCAGGGCTCGTCGATTAGGAATATTTAGTCAGGTGAATTGGGGCATCATGTCACCACATAGACACCGACAGCACAAATGCATCAGCTTTACATGATGGTATTGATGAATGACTTCCCATCCATTCGTTTCGCATTGCACAGGTATGTTTAGTCAGCATTTTGACTGAATTTGTATGTTACGCAGTGAATCTCAGGCAGCATGTTGGTCCCTCCATCCACTTCCTCCATCCACTTCCCCAAACACTTCCTCCATCAACTTCCTCCATACACGACCTATATCTTCTGCCTCCATCCATTTCCTCCATTCACTTCCTCCATTCACTGTCTCTATCCACTTCCTCCATCCACTTCCCCATGCACTTCCCCATCCACCGCGCGGTCTGACCTAGCCCCTGTCGAGCAGGAAGCCGAACATCTTCGACAACATGTTGGAGCTGATGGAGAAGTACTCGTACAACCTGGAGGGCCTGGTGCAGGAGCGTACTCATCAGCTGATGGAGGAGAAGAAAAAAACGGAGGAGCTGCTGTATCGCATGCTGCCCAGGTATCAGCCAGCTGTTCCAGTGGAATAGTCCACGAGGCGTTCGTTTGCCATTGGTCTAAATCCGAAGTTTGCTTCAGACTACAGAAATTGGAATTCGCGTAGAATTCTTCAGAAATCCACGCTAGTGATCATTAAACATATTGATGATGGACAGAACAAGAGAAATTCGAGCAAGGTGCAGCTCAAGTTGAGCCGCAACTGGCCGGAAGTTCTCCATCTTGGCAGTATCCGCATCTGTCATGCATCACTGGTTCGAGAGGGCTGACATGTGAAGTGGGTGCTTGAGCGAACCAGGCGAGGAAGTCCGCAGTAAGCTATCAGTCTCCAGGTCATTCCATGTTGTGTCGTGATTTCATTCATATTGATCATTCATGTCGATCATTTCATGTCGTGCTTTTGTAACTTGAGAATAGTTACGTCGCAGGGTAACGGACGTGCCAGTTGGTTGCCTGGTGCTGGTTGCGTCGCTATCGTACGACGCCATTTAGTGGTACCAAGAGGACATTCGTGAGAACAGATGACATTTGCGTGGCATCTTAGCTTATGATTGAAAGTTGTGTAAAAACTTGCCAATGTTTGCCGAAATATATATTTATGGTTGGTAAAGGGCTAGACGGTTGAAAATGAGTCCCAAGTGCATCAAAATAGAGTATGAATATCATCTCTGGCTTTGTTTCTGAATATAATAGTGGACTTATTTTTCCTTTGCTTATCTGTCAGCCTTATACAAATTCTTGATGATTATTTATGGAAAAACTCTAAACATATCAAACTATTTCACATAAATCGTGCCACATATTCCTCATCGCCTATATTGAGCCAAGGGATGTGTATTGCACCCATGCATCGCCACCTACCTACCCACCTCCGCGCACCTCAGTTCCTACTTGGATTTCAATCTATTCAATGGCTCGGCCGCTCCGTGAATAGCATTTGGCGAACGAAGAAATTAACCTAGAATGATCAGGTGACCTTCGATCTATTGAGACCACCAGGACGACTGCTTCAACACTCGGAAACAAGGTCACAGGTCAAAGCGTTTGGAACGGTGCCGCCGGGCTGTGCTTCGAGTATCGTTTGGAGTCGAAGATCACATTCATGGGGACGAAGTACATTTGTATGGGACACAGCGCATCCACCCGCCAGCAATGGCGAGTGGGCTAACTGGAAGCGATGCCCGGCGAAAAGAAAGCTGTTTTGCCATTGTCCTGCTCACGAACTTCTAACACCCAGCATTGTGGGCGCTCTATGACCGAAGCAGTCGATGCGCCCCTAAGCCCGAATAACCAACCGATACACAACATTGCGCATTGCATTGCAGGGTCTGCATCCTGTTATGTTTGACACGTCATTTTGTCACAAGGTTGGACACGTCATTTCGTTGTACGATTGGCCAGAATGTGAGTCGACTGTGACGAATTGCAAAAAAAACTACCACCTCACTGGTGCGCTATGTTCTGGCTAGAGGATGAGGTCACATGCCAACTTTATCCAGGTCATAGTTGGGTGAACGTTCAGATCATAGGCTGGCATGCATGTCTGCTGTGCCTCTTGCGCATATTGTGCCTATTGTGACCATCGTGACTATTTGCAGTTCCATGGAGGTTCCAACTAGGCGAATCTTTCTCGGGCCAATATTCTCCGTGTCAACTTTCACAGAAACACTCGGCAAAACTCCGTCACAGTCGACAGGGCGAGACATGCTGACGGTCGACGCGCGCTATGGAGTTGCTGATGCGCGTGCATCCTCAGAAAATATAAAGTTAAAAGTACCTGTCGTTGAAGAGAACAACAGTGGTTTGAAATACTTTAAGCTGGTTTGAAGCTGCCAACATTTGCTCAATATTACCGAACTTTGCTAGAAAGTGTGCTCTCCTACTCTCCCATTCGCCTCATCAGAAGTCTTATTGGAGGAGCTGAGGCTGGCACTGCTTCTGTGCGCCCTGCGTCATCAGCATAATGCTCCTCTGCCGCTGTTAATGTTCATAACCTCCTGGTCCCTTCTTATAGGGAGTCGCATGCTGTAGCTGGCCAGGCTTATAATTCACGCATCTAATTCGCCATTGTGTTGTTTCCGAAGCATTTTCCAGTTGGTTGCGGCGACCCGGAAAACCAATCCAGGTCGTAATTATTCCCCGGAGTGGCTTTTTTCAAAAATGTAGGTTTCGGAAAATGATTCAGAGGGCATTATATATGAATGCAATGGGCGGATCTAGGTGGATCGAGGGACAAACCACATTGGCTTCCATGTTAAATGTTGATATTTTTGGGAGGCACGGTCGACATTGGGGGAAGAGGGCAAATGCCCTTCCAAAAGCACACAAAGCTTCATCCCTGGCTGCATGGCTGCAGCGGGAATCGAACCGGCGACTTGTCGGTTGATGGACGGACGTCCCGGCGTCATGGCGCCCGTAACCGGCGACCGTGCTTCTCAGAACTGTGGCCGAATCTCTGAAGCGTGGCGAGCCGGTGCTACCCGAGGACTTCGACAGTGTCACCATCTGCTTCAGTGATATTGTCGGCTTCACCGCACTCAGCGCCACCTCTACGCCGTTGCAGGTACTAAAGTGTCGCTTGCTGGCCGCTAGAGCCAATTTCTCGTGCGTTCGCATTCGACTATAGAAATATAGGACATTGTGCATAAAATCATAGGCCTACAATATTCCTCTCTGCGTTCGCGACGTTGGTTGCCCTTCACCATTACGCCAGGTTTCGTTTGCCACAGAGGGTCACCAGATGTTTGCTGAATGGCGGCATGCATGAAAAAATGAAGGCTCCCGGCAAGGTTTTATTTGCTCCCGGCAATGCTATTTGACAGTGCCACTTTATGGAGAATTGTTGGATATTTCCATACCCCACCAGACTTTGAATTTGAAAAGAAAAATGAATGGCCTGACAGATACAGGAATCCCTTTGGGCGAAGTGCCTCTTTAAATGGCCAACTTTTTCCAGTAAATAAAATAACAGTGTACAAAGCGGCGCTCATGCAAGGGAAATTATCCAGTGAACATGTTTGTGTTCTGTTTTAATCAAGAACTCTTCGGTAAAAAGTATATTTTGCACTTCATTCTGCCGGAAGTTCAGGACTGCTTTTTGCGCATATCATCACCAGTATAATGTTGATCGGCGTCGGCGCGGTGGTGTGTGAGTCGCCCTGCCACGCACACCACCACGTGTGTGTACCTCCAGGCACAAGTAGACCCTGGATTCAGACGGAATGCTGCTGAAATTGTTTAGATGTCCTTCAGATTTAAACGACATGAATGTCTTTGAAGCCACATTTTTTGGGAGCTAGGTTGGTCATTGCTCCAAAACTCATTCCGTTCCGGGACTTGATTTTCGCCCCTTTCCAGGACGCTCTGGTTACCCCCACCCCACCCCACCACACACACACACACACATACACATATACACATACCCACAGCGAGGTTTTCAGCCATGGTGCCCTTGCTGGTAGAGCAAGTACTCCTCTGAATAACGATCGTGTGCATTTGTTGCGCCTAAAAATGTCATCCAATTCAGTGGTGCCCCTCCGGAGAAATAGTGCCCTTCCAGCCAGGTGTATCCTCGATATAATTTCATGGATAAGCCCATGCTTATAACATCCTATTTGACACTTTTTAGGTGGTGGATTTGCTCAACGAACTGTACACGTGTTTTGACTCGATCATCGGGAATTATGACGTCTACAAAGTGGAGACGATTGGCGATGCATACGTCGTAGTATCGGGTAAGGGCATGATACAAGCACTTGCATGCAACCATAGTGACCATCAGGGGTGAACTATCTAGAGGGGTTACTCTTCCCACCCTATCCTTGCCAATTTTGTTCAGGCTTAGCATGAGTCCTATGCTCGTTGATTGGAAATATTGGCATGAATGTCCCATTGTATTCCCGCTGAACCCTCCTAGTCTTTCTGACCTTATCCTCACACCTCCGTCTCGGGTGGGGGAGTTGATAGGACCCCACCCCTCTCTAATCTCCAACTTAAGCGTCGCACGAAAGCAAAATGCGTGTAAACGGAAAGCGCTCGATGAGAAGGGCCAGACGCCAACCCTAATTTCTTTCCACAAAAAGTGAGGTCACTAGGTATATTAACTCTTATGGGCAAATATGCAAAACTAATCAGAAATAAAACGCGGGAAAAAATTATCTTGATTTTTTCGTTGCATCCCTAAAGATAAGAAAACGATGAAAGTTTCATTAAAATATCTTTATCCGTTAAAACGTGACGGTTGGTTAAACTTTTTTGGAGGTGACCTCACTTGACTTTGACTAAATCGTTGACCCTGGATGACCTGACCTCAACATTGTAACGCAACATGCCAAATTTATGTGGGAAAAGGTATGCCAAATTTCGGTGCACTGCCTCGCGCCGTTTTTTCACTATCCGTGGGAACCTTAAGGGGATGGATAGCAGACGCAAACACCCCCTCCCCGAGACGCTGCGGGTTAATAACTTAGAAAATGTTCTTTACGAAACGGGTGTCGACCGTGCCTTGTAAGGGTGCTTTAGACTCAACAACAAATTCAGGGGACGCACCGGCATGTGGCGAACCGGTGGGAGGTTGGGAGGGGAGGGGGCCAGGTTTGCACTGCCTTCTACCGATGCATGTGGATGCCATTCTACCGATGCACTTTACGGACGCTCGAGGGGATCAACATACCTCGATAGAACTTTCGCCTGGATAATCCCTCCCCCCACCCAATATATGGCTCTGGCATCGCATGCCAGCCTGACGTATTCAGCTTGAGGCCCGATAAAAGTAGATAAATAATAGTTCACGGATTCTTTCCCTTCCCATGATCACATGTGCCTATGGGCGGCGGAGAAAGCTGTCACATTCACTACTTGACTTACCTCAAAGTAAAAAGTGCAATTGCAAAGTGAAGCTGAATGCAAAATACTGGCTCGAATCCCATCAGCGCCATGCATATTACACATGCGATCCAAGGCTAGGTTCGCCACCCGCAGACATATTAGTCAATCTATCCCAACATGAGCACCTGTCGACGCCCGGAGAAGAAACTGGTCGAAACGTCGATGAGTCTTTTAATAATGGCTTCAATTCTTCGATAGATCCAAAGGTCGTTCTTCATTCCACATGTCGTGTCTGTAGGTCTTCGCAGGGTTTACACAGATGACACGGACCTCATTAAATGAATAAGCGTGAGCATGGACCTGGTAGAGTGCATTGCACATCTACATTCCAAGATGTGCCTAGTTAGGAAATGAAAACCTAATGTGGACTTCAGCAGCCTCTTTGTTTAGTTGGTGCCCCAATTGCAGTATCCAACTTTGTTGAAGAAATTAGCATTCGGGCGATAGGTTAATTCAGCTATAGCTGATAGCAGAAAATGATCCTGTGAATGGGACGATACTTTGATATTGCATGGCAGCAACTGATGAAAAATGGTATTGCTATTTTCAAAGCTCTTGTATTGATTCAACCGAACTCATGACAACCACGCATAAAGTACCCCGCTCACCAGGTCCCACCCTATCTATCCATCCTGACTTGGCCAGTCGGTCTTGGTCAGTTCACGCGAGACCTGATCTGACCTGGTCTGGCCTCATTTGGCCCGACCTGACCAGACCGATTAGCGCTGATAAGGTATGACCTGACCTAATCTGACCTGACCTGATCTGGTTCGACCCGGCCGACCAGTGATAATCGGAAATGACCTAACCCGATATGACTTGACCTGACCAGACCAATCAGTGCTGATCAGATATAACCTGACCTGAGCCGAGTATATGACCTGACCTGACCTCACTTGACCCGACTCAACCGATCAGCACCGACCAGCTATGGCCGGATTTGACCTGGCTTGGCCCGGTCCGGCCGACCAGTGCTGGTGAGATATAACCTGACCTGACCTCACTTGACCCGATTTGACCGATAAGCACCGATCAGATATGGTCGGATTTGACCTGGCTTGGCCCGATCCGGCCGACCAGTGCTAGTGAGATATGACCTGACCTGACCTGACCCACACACCCGCAGGACTGCCGGTGCGCAACGGTAACAAGCACGCGTCGGAAATCGCCTCAATGGCGCTGCGCCTGATGCAAAGGATGCGCAAATTCGAGATTCTGCACCGACCTGGCGAGCTGCTTAAAGTTCGCATGGGCATTCACACCGGTCAGTACGGGGTAGTGGGGGGGGTGTCGCATGAGCATCCACACTGGTCAGTACGGGGTAGGGTGGCGTGGTGTCGCATGAGCATCCATAGCTGTCAGTACGGGGTGGGGGCGTGTTATCGCATTGGCATCCACACAGGCCAGTACGCGGTGGGGGAGGGGCCGTGGTGTCGCACGGCCCACGCCTCGGCCGTTGGACGGGTCGGGGCGGCAACTGGTCGCGAACGAGGAGGTGGTTCCGGTTATCTGGATCCGGTGTCGGTGCGCCGACCGCCAGTTAAGCTTCCGGTTGAAATGAATCAGTTGGAACGTAATTGCGTGTTATCACGTGGCAGGCTATCGTAATTCATAAATGTACGGCCTGATCTACTGTGGACACTGAACACGGTATTTGAAACATCGTCGGCTTTGCACGGTCGGTGATCCAGTAAAGCCGCAGTGACAATTATTCTGACTACTGTTTGCCATTTGATCAACTTTGCAGTCAATCGTCGGCGACTCCACAGCGACGCCAAGAGTGGTGTTGGTCGGGGGCAGGGGCGTAGCTAGAGATTGTCACAGGAGGGGAGGGGGTGCCCGCCCCCGCCGGCTGCGTTCCGGAGGCTCGCCTGCCTACTGGCCAGTGTACTCGGTCTTCCCCCCGCTATGACGGCGTGGCGTCGCGAGGACGTGGTGCCGCCTGAGGCTGCTCCGGTGCTGAAGGTGAGCACGGCCGTCCCACGGTAGGACGACTGTGAAGCGGTGTCTTGCCAGATGCTGGGGCGACGTGCCTGCGGGAGCGTCGGAATTATTTATTTATTTATTTCACAATACATGCCTTCCACGTACAGTGGCTGTTATGGACAGCCTGCGTATAACTCACAGATATCTACAAAGAAAGGATATATTTGTGGTCAATAATGGGAACAGATGCGCAACAAACATTCGTACGCCAAAATAATACAATTACCATATCACTCTTCGCACTACACACACCGTGCTTGCAACGCGAGGTATAAACGAGTGGTTTGTAGAAGTGATAGGAAAGCGATGCCCTAAACGTGACTTCATAGTGTACACATCTCAATTGTGTAAGTTTTTTGTGTGGCTAGTGTTGTTCGTGGAGATACGCTAGTGCATGTTTCTGGAATTTAGACAGCCTCGATGTTTTTGCTTCAATAGGAAGTTTGTCATAGTGGAAGAAAGACGAGTAGAAAAATATCCTACGGCCAGCCTCTCTGTGTATGGTTGGCAGGTGCAGGTGGTCGTCTGCATGTGTGTGACGGTTTCGCAGGGTAGAGTTTGCAGTAATTGGGCCGGCAATGTGCGTAGGTTAACCCGTCAAAATGATCTTGTGGAGCATAAAAACATAAAGACATCAAGACGTAAAAGATTAGTGCAACTATGAGCCACAAAGGCCCTTCTTGGTTGCACTCTTTACACTGAACCAGTTGCCCACCAAATATGTCCAAATATGCAACTATCAGCCCTCCCTGTAATACTGAAAAGCAAGCCCTCTATTCTTATAATGATTGTCTATGTTGTTTTTAAAGATGTTCAATGTGCTGCTACTGCCAATGTTTTCTGGCAGCTGGTTCCAGTGTCCTACTACCCTGTTGGTGAATAAAGTCTGCCTGAACCTTGTTCTGCTGTGGTTAACTTTAAATTTGAATTTATGACCTCTAATTGCATCATTTCTGTTAAATTCAAACATTTCCCCAATATATCTCCTCACCAGACCATGGACAAATTTAAAGACCTCGATCAGATCTCCTCTCAGCCTTCTATATCTAAGTGAAAACAGATTCAATTTCTTTAATCTTTCCTCATATATGAGGAAAGATATATATAAGCAACCTGGCATATATGCCAGGTTGCTTATACTATTAACCATTTTTGTAGCCTTCTTTTGTACTCTCTAAAAGCCAACAATATTTGTCATAGCTAGGAGACCAAGCTTGGATGCAGTATTCCAAATGTGGCCTGACATATGCACAGTAAAGCTTCCTGATGACTTCCTCACTTCTGTAGGATACATTCCTATTTATTGCCCCGAGCATTCTCAGTGCCTTCTTCCTGGCTTCCTCGGTCTGTTCTGATGCCCCCAATGTTGTGTTTAGAATAACACCTAAATCCTTATCCTGTTGAGTCACTGATAGCACTTGGCCACCCGTCAAGTATGGAGCCTTCATACTTGATGATGTTGCTTACCTACATGCATGATTTTGCACTTATCAAAATTAAATTTCATTTTCCATTCTTCGGACCACTTCACAAGTTCGTCTAAGTCTTTTTGCAGCGATATATGCTCATTTTGACCTGTTATTGCCCTAAAGACCTTCAAATCATCCGCAAATTTCAAAAAGTAACTGCTTAGGCCACTTTCAATGTTATTTACGAATATAATGAACAGTATTGGCCCCAATACTGACCCCTGGGGGACTCCAATAAGAACATTTTGCCGTGATGACTTTGTACCATTTAGCATCACTCTTTGCTGTCTACCTGAAAGCCACAATTCTCTCCATTTTAAGATGCTACCTGCAATACCATGGACCTGAAGCTGTATCATTAACCGTTTATTGGGTATCTTGTCAAAAGCCTTACTAAAATCAAGATATGCTGCATCAACCTGATTTCCCTGATCAAATTGTTCTGTGGCGAAGTTAAAAAGTCCAAGAGATTTGTGAGACACGATCGTCCTTTTCTAAACCCATGTTGAGTATCTTGAATCAATCTGTTACCTTCCAGATAACTAACTATTCTATCCTTGATAATTGACATAAGACATAAAGACATAAAGACATAAAGACATAAAAGATCAGTGCAACTCTGAGCCACAAGGGCCCTTCTTGGTTGCACTCTGTACACTTAACCAGTTGCCCACCAAATCTGTCCAAATATGCAACTATCAGCCCTCCCTGTAATACTGAAAAGCAAGCCCTCTATTCTTATAATGATTGTCTATGCTGTTTTTAAAGATGTTCAATGTTCTGCTACTGACGATGTTTTCTGGCAGCTGGTTCCAGTGTCCTACTACCCTGTTGGTGAAGAAAGTTTGCCTTAACCTTGTTCTGCTGTGGTTAATTTTAATTTTGAATTTATGACCTCTAATTGCATCATTTCTGTTAAATTCAAACATTTCCCCAAGGTATCTCCTCTCCAGACCATTGACAAATTTAAAGACCTCGATGAGATCTCCTCTCAGCCTTCTATATCTAAGTGAAAACATATTCAATTTCTTTAATCTTTCCTCATATGCCAGGTTGCTTATGCCATTAACCATTTTTGTAGCCTTCTTTTGTACTCTCTCTAAAAGCCAACAATTTTTGTCATAGCTAGGAGACCAAGCTTGGATGCAGTATTCCAAATGTGGCCTGACGTATGCACAGTAAAGCTTCCTGATCACTTCCTCACTTCTGTAGGATACATTCCTATTTATTGCCCCGAGCATTCTCAGTGCCTTCTTCCTGGCTTCCTTGGTCTGTTCTGATGCCCCCAATTGTTGTGTTTAGAATAACACCTAAATCCTTCTCCTGTTGAGTCACTGATAGCACTTGGCCACCCATCCAAGTATGGAGCCTTCATACTTGATGCTGCTTACCTACATGCATGATTTTGCACTTATCAAAGTTAAATTTCATTTGCCATTCTTCGGACCACTTCACAAGTTCGTCTAAGTCTTTTTGCAGCGAGATATGCTCATTTTGACCTGTTATTGCCCTAAAGACCTTCAAATCATCCGCAAATTTCAAAACGTTACTGCTTAGGCCACTTCCAATGGTATTTACAAATATAATGAACAGTATTGGCCCTAGTACTGACCCCTGGGGGACTCCACTAAGAACATTTTGCCGTGATGACTTTGTACCATTTAGCATCACTCTTTGCTGTCTATCTGAAAGCCACAACTCTATCCATTTTAAGATGCTACCTGCAATACCATGGGACTGAAGCTGTATCATTAACCGTTTATGGGATACCTTGTCAAAGGCCTTACTAAAGTCAAGATATGCTACATCAACCTGATTTCCCTGATCAAATTGTTCTGTGGCGAAGTTCAAAAAGTCCAAGAGGTTTGTGAGACACGATCGTCCTTTTCTAAACCCATGTTGAGTATCTTGAATCAATCTGTTACCTTCCAGATAACTAACTATTCTATCCTTGATAATTGATTCGAGTACCTTGCAGACTAGGGATGTGAGACTTACTGGCCTATAGTTTTCAACTTTCCCTCTTTCTCCTTTCTTGAAAATAGGAACTACATTTGCCCTTTTCCAATCGGATGGAATTTCATTTTGTGAAACTGATCTTCAAAATATTATATTAAGTGGACATGCCAGTTCCTTTTCAGTTTCTCGCAATACCCTAGCATAAATTTCATCAGATCCTGCTGCCTTGTTTGGCTTTATTTTCCTTATATGATTGTACACAACATCACTATCAGTGAAATCTACATCATTTATCAGATCAGATGTCACTGAACTATGGTGTACGGTCGGCAGATTGGTCATATCTTCCAATGTAAATATTGATTTATACTGCTTGCTCAGCTCCTCAACCATCTCACTATCCTCACCCAATGTAGTCCCCTTTACTTCCAGTGGAGCAATTGTGCTAGACACTTTACTCAGCTTGTAGAAGCTAAATAACTTTGTACTGTCCCCATTACAGTTCCTAGCTAAATCCAGGTCTTTTGCTCGCTTTGCTGCTCTGGTTTTTTTCCTTCAGTGTCTCTAGCTTTTCGATACGCCTTTAGATTAACGACATATGAGGCTTCTTTAAACACTCTAAATGCAGCTTTCTTAGCCTTAGTTGCTTTTATCAAGTCTGGTGTAAGCCATGCTGGCTTTCCTACCCTTCTTTTGCATCTTTCCTTTTGGGAGACATGTCTAATCTGAATAATCTGACATGTCTAATCTGGAGCAAAGTGAGACTGTGAAATAGATACAGATCAGTTGCGGTGAGGAGACCCAACTCGTTTCGGGCATCAGAAATATGCTGAAGTTTCCGTAGACCGGACACGATTTTAGTGGCGAAGTTAATGATGGTGACATAGATGGCTCAGGGCCAGAAGGAATCCAGTGCACTTACAGACCACAACAGCTACATGGGAATCCTACGACATGTGGTGATCAAATGTCACCCCAAGTTTCTTACGCGAATGACTTTCATCTACCACGGCGTCCCTAAAGCACTCTCGTATCGGGGTAATGGTATGAAGATTTTGACGCGATCCAAAATTAAGAAGCTGAGTTTTGGCCGGGTTCACCTTCAAACCGTTATCCAGGAAGTAGTCGTAGAGTTGGCTCAGACATGTTTCCATCTGACTTATCAGATTTGGGAGATCCGATTTGCGACCGGAGATGAGGACCTGGGTGTTGTCTGCGAACTGGGTGATGTGTGCTCCCGGGACGTGTAAACTGAGGTCGTTCGAAAAGATGCAATAGAGGAGTGGACCTAATGATGAGCCTTGAAAGGCACCTATGTTGTTTGGGAAAAAGGAGGAAAGATGACTGTTTCCGTGTTGATCTGAGATGCTAACAGCCTTTGTGTGACCTCCCAGATATGCCCTAAGCCAGTCGGTATCGATTCCATGGAGTTCTAGTTTAGTGAGCAATTTGGTGTTGTCTATTACGTCGAAACATTTAATGAGGTCCAGAATGCAAAGGTGAGCCACTTCCGAACGGCCCATTGATGGTAGTATTTTGTCCGTGGCTGAGATAAGGGCGGCTTCCGTAGAGTGGCGTGGTCTGAAGCCGTGCTGAGTTTGGGCCAGTATGTGGTTTGAGCTTAGCTAGTGATGGAAATGTTTCTGCACTACCCTCTCAGTGATCTTGGCGATAACCGGAGGCAATGAGATGGGTCTAAAAGTAAAGGGATCCGAAGGATCTCCTGAGTTGTGAATGGGAGTTATTATTGACTGTTTCCAAATGGAGGGGGTATCAGCTGTAGTCAGTCATGTGTTTATAATGTCGAGAAGCACTTCGCCGATAAAAATGAACAGAAATTTGATAACCTTAATACAGATCCCGTCGGGTCCGCACGCACTTGTGCTTCTCATGTCTATGACGATTGTGTTTAGCTGTTCAAGAGATATGGGTGATGCTTTATGAAGCTGGTAGAGATGCGCGATAGCCGGCAACTGGGAGATGTGTGTTCATGCATATTAGCCTGGCATTTGACCTCTGCTGATACTTTTGATCCGCCACTAACGAAATATTGATTGAGCTGCTCAGGTAGGATCTGAGGTTGAACTCTGCGAGATCTTTTTCTGTGTCGATAATACTTCACGCAGCTGATGGGAATGTTGGGATATGATGCTGCGTTGGGCAACATGGGGAATGTGCGGTAATTGTCCAACAGGTGGCGCAGAAGGCGCCCATTGTCGGCCGTTGACTAATCGTATCCAACATCACAACGACTATTACGACGCACCGATGACAAACTGTGCTCACGTGTGCGCACAAATTCATTTGCGAATGAAATATCACACTCGAGGTATTTCCTCTTTTAAACAATGGAATGCGTAAATATTGTCCAAGGTCAAATTAACGTGCAGTACGTTCCAAACATTTCAAACAGTATTCTTCCACAACTCCCTGAGAGGTCCCGTCGTGTGTGCTATTTGTGGCACATGTGACACACTTGGAGGTAATATTCTGACAGCCGTTGAACGCTTGCCGTGAAAAAGTGTACATACGAAACAGACATCAAGAGAGAACGACAACGACAAAGATATAGATAACGATGCCGACAATGATCGCCCAGTCGGGAATGTAGATACGGTAAATTGCTCGGAAAAGAGCGGTTCAATTGGATAATAGTTGGACAAGTGGATATTGGCGAGAAAGAGGGCATTTACAAATGAGAGGAGATCAAGGGACTACAGTACTAACTCTACACTGTCCTCAGGGTACACTGCTGTACTGTACTGAGACCCTCAGTGTGTTGTGTGGCCGCCACCTGTACCCCAGGCCCCGTGGTGTGTTGTGTGACCGACACCTGTACCCCAGACCCCTTGGTGTGTTGTGTGACTGCCACCTGTACCCCAGATCCCGTGGTGTGTTGTGTGACCGACACCTGTACCCCAGACCCCTTGGTGTGTTGTGTGTCCGCCACCTGTACCCCAGACCCCGTGGTGTGTTGTGTGACCACCACCTGTACCCTAGGCCCCGCGGTGTGTTGTGACCGTTACATGTACTCCAGACCCCGTGGTGTGTTGTGTGACCACCACCTGCATCCCAGACCCCGTGGTGTGTTGTGACCACCACCTGTACCCCAGACCCCGTGGTGTGTTGTGTGACCGCCACCTGTACCCCAGACCCCGTGGTGTGTTGTGTGACCGCCACCTGTACCCCAGACCTTGTGGTGTGTTGTGTGACCACCACCTGTACCCCAGACCTTGTGGTGTGTTGTGTGACCACCACCTGTACCATAGGCCCCGTGGTGTGTTGTATGACCACCACCTGTACCCCAGGCCCCGTGGTGTGTTGTGACCGTCACATGTACTCCAGACCCCGTGGTGTGTTGTGTGACCACCACCTGTACCCCAGACCCCTTGGTGTGTTGTGTGACTGCCACCTGTACCCCAGATCCCGTGGTGTGTTGTGTGACCGACACCTGTACCCCAGACCCCTTGGTGTGTTGTGTGTCCGCCACCTGTACCCCAGACCCCGTGGTGTGTTGTGTGACCACCACCTGTACCCTAGGCCCCGTGGTGTGTTGTGACCGTTACATGTACTCCATACCCCGTGGTGTGTTGTGTGACCACCACCTGCATCCCAGACCCCGTGGTGTGTTGTGACCACCACCTGTACCCCAGACCCCGTGGTGTGTTGTGTGACCACCACCTGTACCCCAGGCCCCGTGGTGTGTTGTGTGACCGCCACCTGCACCCCAGACCCCGTGGTGTGTTGTGTGACCGCCACCTGTACCCCAGACCTTGTGGTGTGTTGTGTGACCACCACCTGTACCATAGGCCCCGTGGTGTGTTGTATGACCACCACCTGTACCCCAGGCCCCGTGGTGTGTTGTGACCGTCACATGTACTCCAGACCCCGTGGTGTGTTGTGTGACCACCACCTGTACCCCAGACCCCGTGGTGTGTTGTGTGACCACCACCTGTACCCCAGACCCCGTGGTGTGTTGTGACCACCACCTGTACCCCAGACCCCGTGGTGTGTTGTGTGACCGCCATATGTACCCCAGGCCCCGTGGTGTGTTGTGACCGTCACATATACCCCAGGCCCCGTGGTGTGTTGTGACCGCCACCTGTACCCCAGACACCGTGGTGTGTTGTGTGACCGCCACCTGCATCCCAGACCCCGTGGTGTGTTGTGACCACCACCTGTACCCCAGACCCCGTGGTGTGTTGTGTGACCGCCACCTGTACCCCAGACCTCGTGGTGTGTTGTGACCGCCACCTGTACCCCAGGCCCCGTGGTGTGTTGTGACCGCCACCTGTACCCCAGACCCCGTGGTGTGTTGTGTGACCGCCACCTGTACCCCAGACCCCGTGGTGTGTTGTGTGACCGCCACCTGTACACCAGGCCCCGTGGTGGCCGGCGTGGTGGGCCTGAAGATGCCTCGCTACTGTCTGTTCGGCGACACGGTCAACACGTGCTCGCGCATGGAGAGCACCTCTGAGACGCTGCAGATCCACGTGTCCGCCTCGCATGCCGACATGATCAAGCCCTGCGGCTACGAGCTGGTGTACCGCGGCGAGATCAGTGTCAAGGTCAGTGTCAAGGTCGTCAGGTGCCGGGTCACAGCGCGTGTGCCGCCTGTGTCCGCGGGCTGGTGACGTGTGTCAAGCCAAGGTCGCGGTGTATAGCACTAGGTTGGGAGTTATGATGAAGTAAGTGCTGAGTGTGGCATCTGGATCGGTCGGTTGGCGGCCGGTATTTCAAACGATACCGGGTTGGAGTGTGGGATTTGGACGCTGGCACTCGTACATTGTGTCTGTATATGGAAAATATGTCAGGCAGAGAACACCAGCACAGATTGGTGATCCGGTCCTCCTCGCCGGTTTTGTCGGCCACGGTTTCCATTGATTAAGCAGTGTCGTGATTGGCACAAAGCGCCGGCGAGCGTGGTTTTCACCCAGTAGCCAGTAACATGTGTGGTATCAAGTGAAAGGCTATTCAAAAGACACCATAGCAGTCATGATGCTTGCAAGTATTATTTACTATTTTCGAGCGTGACGCATTTGCGCGCTTGTGAGTTGTGGATTGTGGCCACCATTAAATTCGCATTCTTGTTTTGTTTTCTGGTGGCCGATGGAAGGCCAGAACGGACCCCTGTTCCCTGGCTCGTGTTCAGTTGTCATGAAGCAAGTGCTGTGTCGTGGATTCGATTAGGCTTCGTTCGAGAAATTAGCGAATGGCATAGCCAAGTCCGTTTATGTGCCAACATTGCTTGTGTCGTGCCCGGCATTATTCAGAACTGTTCTTTTTCTAATAGAGCAATGAGCGCAGTTTAGGCGTTAATCTCGTGACTGGTGGCGACAGTTCCTTACCATTAGTCGTCCGCCATCGTGCAACGAACCACGGGAGCCCAAGAGTATTCGACTTTGGGCGCAAACCATTAAGGCTTCAGCAAGCCGATCGTTTGGGCGGCAGCTCGCCCGATGTGTAATCGTCGGAAGTTGTTGACCAGGCGATGTGCACCGGGAAAAACCGAAATGGTCACCCGAAAATACGGTAACAACCAGCAGAAATTACCGTAAGGGTCAAACCGTCATTCTTCTTGTCCGCCAGGGCAAAGGTCAGATGCAGACGTACTGGCTGATCTCGGAGAGGGCCGACTCGGGGCGTGGCTGCGGTCCGCATATGACCTCGTCTGACCCGGCTACGGATGCCAGTGGCGGGCAGTCCGCGCCACCCTCTGACCTCGGTAAGATAGTCCACATATGACCTCGTCTGACCCGGCTACGGATGCCAGTGGCGGGCAGTCCGCGCCACCCTCTGACCTCGGTAAGACAGTCCACATATGACCTCGTCTGACCCGGCTACGGAGGCCAGTGGCAGCCAGTCTGCGCCACCCTCTGACCTCGGT
The DNA here is from genome assembly GCA_034440575.1 of Imbricaverruca yamaguchii. Lineage (NCBI taxonomy): Eukaryota > Metazoa > Arthropoda > Thecostraca > Neoverrucidae > Imbricaverruca > Imbricaverruca yamaguchii. The sequence goes on from JAOTOL010001663.1 coordinate 3,052,227, forward strand.
AAGGCAGTCCACATATGACCTCGTCTGACCCGGCTACGGAGGACAGTGGCAGCCAGTCCGCGCCACCCTCTGACCTCGGTAAGACAGTCCACATATGACCTCGTCTGACCCGGCTACGGAGACCAGTGGCGGGCAGTCCGCGCCACCCTCTGACCTCGGTAAGACAGTCACAATAACTTTACCCGGCTACGGAGGACAGTGACGGGCAGTCGCGCCACCTGACCTCGGTAAGATAGTCCACATATGACCTCGTCTGACCCGGCTACGGAGGACAGTGACGGGCAGTCTGCGCCACCCTCTGACCTCGGTAAGATAGTCCACATATGACCTCGTCTGACCCGGCTACGGAGGACAGTGACGGGCAGTCCGCGCCACCCTCTGACCTCGGTAAGACAGTCCACATATGACCTCGTCTGACCCGGCTACGGAGGCCAGTGGCGGGCAGTCCGCGCCACCCTCTGACCTCGGTAAGACAGTCCACATATGACCTCGTCTGACCCGGCTACGGAGGACAGTGGCGGGCAGTCCGCGCCACCCTCTGACCTCGGTAAGACAGTCCACATATGACCTCGTCTGACCCGGCTACGGAGGCCAGTGGCAGCCAGTCCGCGCCACCCTCTGACCTCGGTAAGACAGTCCACATATGACCTCGTCTGACCCGGCTACGGAGGCCAGTGGCGGGCAGTCCGCGCCACCCTCTGACCTCGGTAAGACAGTCCACATATGACCTCGTCTGACCCGGCTACGGAGGACAGTGGCGGGCAGTCCGCGCCACCCTCTGACCTCGGTAAGACAGTCCACATATGACCTCGTCTGACCCGGCTACGGAGGACAGTGGCGGGCAGTCCGCGCCACCCTCTGACCTCGGTAAGATAGTCCACATATGACCTCGTCTGACCCGGCTACGGAGGCCAGTGGCGGGCAGTCCGCGCCACCCTCTGACCTCGGTAAGACAGTCCACATATGACCTCGTCTGACCCGGCTACGGAGGACAGTGACGGGCAGTCCGCGCCACCCTCTGACCTCGGTAAGACAGTCCACATATGACCTCGTCTGACCCGGCTACGGAGGCCAGTGGCGGGCAGTCCGCGCCACCCTCTGACCTCGGTAAGATAGTCCACATATGACCTCGTCTGACCCGGCTACGGAGGACAGTGACGGGCAGTCTGCGCCACCCTCTGACCTCGGTAAGATAGTCCACATATGACCTCGTCTGACCCGGCTACGGAGGACAGTGGCGGGCAGTCTGCGCCACCCTCTGACCTCGGTAAGACAGTCCACATATGACCTCGTCTGACCCGGCTACGGAGGCCAGTGGCGGGCAGTCTGCGCCACCCTCTGACCTCGGTAAGACAGTCCACATATGACCTCGTCTGACCCGGCTACGGAGGACAGTGGCGGGCAGTCCGCGCCACCCTCTGACCTCGGTAAGACAGTCCACATATGACCTCGTCTGACCCGGCTAGGGGTCCCGGTAAGACAGTCCACATATGACCTCGTCTGACCCGGCTACGGAGGACGGGCAGTCCGCGCCACCCTCTGACCTCGGTAAGACAGTCCACATATGACCTCGTCTGACCCGGCTACGGAGGACAGTGGCGGGCAGTCCGCGCCACCCTCTGACCTCGGTAAGACAGTCCACATATGACCTCGTCTGACCCGGCTACGGAGGACAGTGGCAGCCAGTCCGCGCCACCCTCTGACCTCGGTAAGACAGTCCACATATGACCTCGTCTGACCCGGCTACGGAGGACAGTGGCGGGCAGTCCGCGCCACCCTCTGACCTCGGTAAGACAGTCCACATATGACCTCGTCTGACCCGGCTACGGAGGACAGTGACGGGCAGTCCGCGCCACCCTCTGACCTCGGTAAGATAGTCCACATATGACCTCGTCTGACCCGGCTACGGATGCCAGTGGCGGGCAGTCCGCGCCACCCTCTGACCTCGGTAAGATAGTCCACATATGACCTCGTCTGACCCGGCTACGGAGGACAGTGGCAGCCAGTCCGCGCCACCCTCTGACCTCGGTAAGACAGTCCACATATGACCTCGTCTGACCCGGCTACGGAGGACAGTGACGGGCAGTCCGCGCCACCCTCTGACCTCGGTAAGATAGTCCACATATGACCTCGTCTGACCCGGCTACGGATGCCAGTGGCGGGCAGTCCGCGCCACCCTCTGACCTCGGTAAGATAGTCCACATATGACCTCGTCTGACCCGGCTACGGAGGACAGTGGCAGCCAGTCCGCGCCACCCTCTGACCTCGGTAAGACAGTCCACATATGACCTCGTCTGACCCGGCTACGGAGGCCAGTGGCGGGCAGTCTGCGCCACCCTCTGACCTCGGTAAGACAGTCCACATATGACCTCGTCTGACCCGGCTACGGAGGACAGTGACGGGCAGTCCGCGCCACCCTCTGACCTCGGTAAGATAGTCCACATATGACCTCGTCTGACCCGGCTACGGATGCCAGTGGCGGGCAGTCTGCGCCACCCTCTGACCTCGGTAAGACAGTCCACATATGACCTCGTCTGACCCGGCTACGGAGGACAGTGGCGGGCAGTCCGCGCCACCCTCTGACCTCGGTAAGACAGTCCACATATGACCTCGTCTGACCCGGCTACGGAGGCCAGTGGCGGGCAGTCCGCGCCACCCTCTGACCTCGATAAGATAGTCCACATATGACCTCGTCTGACCCGGCTACGGAGGACAGTGACGGGCAGTCCGCGCCACCCTCTGACCTCGGTAAGATAGTCCACATATGACCTCGTCTGACCCGGCTACGGAGGACAGTGGCGGGCAGTCTGCGCCACCCTCTGACCTCGGTAAGACAGTCCACATATGACCTCGTCTGACCCGGCTACGGAGGACAGTGGCGGGCAGTCTGCGCCACCCTCTGACCTCGGTAAGACAGTCCACATATGACCTCGTCTGACCCGGCTACGGAGGACAGTGGCGGGCAGTCTGCGCCACCCTCTGACCTCGGTAAGACAGTCCACATATGACCTCGTCTGACCCGGCTACGGAGGACAGTGACGGGCAGTCCGCGCCACCCTCTGACCTCGGTAAGACAGTCCACATATGACCTCGTCTGACCCGGGCAGTCCGCGCCACCCTCTGACCTCGGTAAGACAGTCCACATATGACCTCGTCTGACCCGGCTACGGAGGACAGTGACGGGCAGTCCGCGCCACCCTCTGACCTCGGTAAGACAGTCCACATATGACCTCGTCTGACCCGGCTACGGATGCCAGTGGCGGGCAGTCTGCGCCACCCTCTGATCTCGGTAAGACAGTCCACATATGACCTCGTCTGACCCGGGCAGTCCGGAAGTCACTCCGGAACATGTGAATCCGGAATCCGGTTTCACTCGATGCTGCGAAGTATATCTAGTTAATCTCATTTTTCTCCGTATATGGCGAATGCTGCAGGTTGTAGTGTGATGGACAATTAATAAAGCAGTTCATTTGAAGCAATACTTCCACCCTGTCGGTCCATCTGACACAGATCGATCCGCATCGGCTTCAAAGCTTTTCATCCCGCGGAAGAGAAAATGTTCCCTAAATCAACGCTTCCCAAATAGTATCTTGTGGGCCATTGTCCCCCTTTCTCAACCCGTCACTCCTCGCCCAGTAACGTGCACATGTCCCGTGCACATGTAACGCCCGAAAAGTTTTGTCTCAATACGTCAGCATGAAATGTTGCAGTTCTGTCATCACGCCAACGGTACGTTGTGTGTCAACTATGGACACTGAAGTCCATCGGCAGTTGGACCGCAAGCTCAGAGGTGAAAAAAGCGTCCAGCCTGTCACCTACTGAATATCGAACACCAGCAGGCTGGCACATGTTGATAGACATTGCGTGAGACGAAATGTACGACCCTCAATATACCAGGAGGTGCTGAGTTTACATCAAAAGTAGCGTTAGGGAATATGCTATATTACTCAACGTTTCGGCCAGGGGCCATCGTCAGGAGTAATATGGCTAACTCCTGACGATGGCCCCTGGCCGAAACGTTGAGTAATATGGCATAATCCCTAACGCTACTTTTGATGCAAACTCAGCACCTCCTGGTATATTGAGGGTCGTACATTTCGTCTCACGCAATGTATAAAACCCAGGAGCACTTAAGAGCCATTCTTCGTTGTATTAAACATGTTGATAGTTCACATTAAGACCCGTATGCATGTGTGTGAGCGCGAAATATCGACCATGCCACTGAAATGGAACAAAGAAGAACGCTTTAGTCCATATATGATCTCCAATTTGTTCAATTATATACGATCTTCAATTATTAATTGATATATCAAATTACAACGCACACTATAAGCTAATCTTGCTTCTATGGTGCGTATCCATCAATGTCCATCTATGGTGCGTATTATTGTGGTTTAACCCGTCCCGTCTCGGGTGTCTTCAACCGCCCTCCTCCCCCCTGAGGTTTTTCGGGGATAGCGGACAAACGGCGCTCGGCATCGCGCCCAAATTAGGCATACATTTTCCCACATCAATTTGACATGCTGATCCAAGATTTTTAGGTCAAGTCATCTATGGTCAACGAGTTAGTCAAGGTCACCTCCAAAAAAAGTTAAACCAGTCGTCGCGATTTAACGGGTACAGATAATTTAATGAAACTTTCAGCGTTTGCTTATCTTTACGAATGCAACAAAACGTACGAGTTGAATTTTTCATTTTTTCGTTTTTGACTACATATACATTTTGCGTATTTGCCATATTGCAGTTCAAATACAGGATTCTGGCTAAAGTAAGCATTTGTTATTAGGGCAGATTGACTTCCAACAACGTTTATCGGTCTACTCTACCCATTGGAAAAGGAAAATTAAAGAAAACTTGAAAACTCAAAATTTTGAAATTTCAAGTTTTTAAATTTTGTGTGCCCAAAAAGTTATAGCACTGGTCGATTTCTTTGTCCTTTTCTCATTCCAAATGATTTTTTTTTCTCATATATCCACAAAATGAACTCCCCAGAGTAAAAAAAAACTTAATGTAAGTCGTGAAAAGTCGTGATGATCTAGCCCCCCTGATGACGCCACTTTTTGGGGATTTTTTTTGGGGGGTGGACCCGGACCCTACTCATCGAGCGCTTTCCGATGACACCTCTTTCGGTTTCGTGCGATGCTTAGTTTGGATTTTAGAGGGGTTGTCTTCAACCCCCTCCCCTCACAATATGTTTTGCACATTTTACTTAGCAAAGCAAAACCACAGGTTAAGCTAGCTTTTATTGTGAAAATATGCTTAATGTATGTGAGACAAAAATATTTTTAAAAGAGCTCAGGCCAGGTTGAATTTTTTAAACATTTTTATTATTGAACACACACCTTGTGCCTATATAGAAGAAACAATTGAAGAGGAGGTATGGTATACCAGGCCAGATTATTTTAGATATTAAAAAATAATAGTATTTCATTTTGCTTTGTAACTAAATGTAAGTATTTCTGAGGGGAATCAATGGTCACATCATCCTAATCATGCGAATGCGAATACACATGGTATTACAATATGCTGTTCTCTAAATCGAATGACTGAAAATGAAATTCACTAATACAAATTGAATTCCCTTGTATACAATAAGGAAGTCAACATAGCACCAATATGAAGGGCAGAGTGTCATAGGTCATATTTTGCATTAGTTTCAAGTAATTTATTTTGTCAAACCTCTTGGTCAATGCAGCAAGTTCTGCTTATGGCAAAACATGGGCCCTGACACAAATAAATAAAACCCGTGGAAGTGACCAGATTAAATTATTAAAATAATGCCTCATATTGGAAGAACCAAAACATTTGGTGTCATGTTAAGGATTACAGAAGTCTGTAGCGTGGGAAATGGCTGAAATAATACGTTACACTGATAAACGAGAAAAGTGTCACTTCAGTCAGGTATGACCAAGGTTGGGTTTATGTCTTGGAATTCTGGAATTGGTGACGGAAATTATCTGGCATTACAGGTTGGCATAGAGCAGAGGACTTTGAGAACTTTTCTTCTAATCTGAATACTGGAGGAGATCGAGGAGATTATGAGAGGAAAATTGTGTTGCATTCCAAGTTGGAGCATGATGTTATTTTTTTTTCGGTCATAAACAAAACTATTTTCGCGCTTTTCACGGTCATCCTTCGTGTTTAATGCTCCCATGATCATGACCAAACGTCAAGGAGATCGCAGTCATTGTCAGACTCAATTCCTCTTTTGGACAAATGGCGTGGAAGACTTCCTGGAGATAAAATGATATTTTTTGCGGCCAACATCAAAGACAAGACCATGTTTGCAATACTTGTCATGACTCTCGTCTCTCAGTCGGGCTAAGGGTACCAAAGGTCCCGGGTTCGACTCTAGCGCCACTCAGGACATTTCCCAATCCCGCGGCCCACCGGCGAAAAAGTGTGGGCGGAGCCATTAGCCGTGAATGTGCATTAAGTGTGCCGTGAACCAACCAATGAACAAACAAATAAACAAAGACTCTCGTCTCCCAGAGACGAAACAACACATACGCAACCATACACAAGTTCAGCTTTAACAGCGCCTTGGTACTTATTAGGTAGATACGTGCACACCGAAACCAGCTTTGAAAACAAACTGCGCCGGAAAACGGATCTGTTGCGTCTGATTCAGTCTCTGGAAGGTGACAGGATACTGTTCCGTCCGTCCGCCGCTTGAGATTGCCGAAAGTGACGCCTGGTAACGGTTGGGGGTATCGACGATTGCAACAAAAGTGTTGCTGATGGATAAAATCCGAAGGACTTGTGAACATCACAAAGAGTGGGGCTATCCGCATGTACAACTTTTTCCACGAATTGTCATTCGACAGTGGTGTGGAGACATTGGAAAGCGATGTATTTTCACGGACAGCCCGTGTCACGATGACTGCGCCCGCACACTCTGCAGCCATTGATCGTCAATTTGAAAATTATAGTCGGTACACGGGGCTATGATGTGAAGGTGACGGCAAGTCGCTAAGTTTAGCCGTTTCCGAAAACAAGACCAAATCGTGAAAAATGCCCAAAAACGTCGCTTCCGCTTTTCACACCCCATCGCGTGCGCGTGGTACGTGACTCGGAAACGATTGCCACGACGATGCTGACAATTGTTGTGGCAATACTGGGGTGTTGGTTTGGTGGAAATCGGTCAATTGGTTGTTGAGATATTGCGGTTTGAATCGGGTCGATGGGGAGCGCCCAGATTGGTGATTTTCCCAACGCAAAATCTCAGCTTTGCATGCTATTCCTATGGGCGACCGTTCATTCACCGGACACCCGTTCTCTGAAGACCTCGGTGACGTGCACCCGCAACACGTTGACCCGACCGCAACGAAATTGTGCCAGACGGATAGCCAACATTTGGAGCTTTCACGTGATGTCAGCCATATCTCGTCATCTGTGATGTGAGCCGTGCCACACACCACAAACTGCGCTGGAAAACGGAACTGTTGCGTCGGGCTCAATCTCTGGACGGCGACGGGACAGTTCGTAGGTGACAGGCTTACCACAGCAATGTTAAAACCCATGGACTTTACCCACGAGTGGTAGAGTTTTTTTCAGCCCCCTGTCCCTTTGATCATAGCTACTGAATTGTTTCTGTACGTTTCTGATACATGCACTGAAACAAGATGAGTACGCATATGTCTGTATGGTTAGAAAATACAAATTGACTGGGTTTGCTAAGAGGAAAAGCGGCCTGATGATAAATGCAATCCATACGCAATGATAATACGGTACCGTAGGTTGTCACCACAACCGGAGATATTTTTCAGATATCTGTCACCAACGCTCGTGGCCGAGTAGCCTTTTTTTCACCTGTGCTCAAGCTAGCCCACCCCACCAGCCAGAGGCTAACACCTAGCAGCTGGTGTAGCTGGTGTAGTTGGTGTGGTTATTGTGGCCAGTATTGTTGGTATCCCTGGTGTAGCTGGCGTACCTGGTGTAGTTGGTGTCCCTGGTGTAGCTGGTGTGGCTTGTGTGACTGGTGTGGCTGGTGTAGCTGGTGTAGCTGGTGTGGTTAGTGTAGTTGGTGTCCCTGGTGTAGTTGGTGTCCCTGGTGTGGCTGGTGTAGCTGGTGTGGTTGTTGTCCCTGACGTAATTGGTATCTCTTATGTAGTTGGTGTCCCTGGTGTAGTTGGTGTCCATGGTATAGCTGGTGTAGTTGGTGTACCTGGTGCAGTTGGTGTCCCTGGTGTAGTTGGTGTCCCTGATGTAGCTGGTATGGCTGGTGTGACTGGTGTGGCTGGTGTACCTGGTGTAGTTGGTGTCCGTGGTGTAGTTGGTGTCCCTGGTGTAGTTGGTGTCCATGGTATAGCTGGTGTAGTTGGTGTCCCTGGTGTAGTTGGTATAGCTGGTGTAGTTGGTGTACCTGGTGTAGTTTGTGTCCCTGGTGTAGTTGGTGTCCAGTCAGCCAGCCGGCCGGTGTCAGCCCCGCCTTGTTGACAGAGCGACCGGCGCGCACCTCGCCCGTCTGCCCGCTGGTGCCGCTGGTGCCGCCGGTGCCGCTGGTGCCGCCGTCGCCCACCTGCCAGCCGGAGGCGGCCGCCGCCCAGCGGCGCCACGAGCTGGCCTGCGCCACGTGTCGCCGCCAGCGCGCCGCCGAGAGCACGTGGCGCGACAGGGCGCCGCTGGCGGGCGCCGCCGGCTGCCGCGCACGCAGCTGGAGCGTCAACCTGTTCGACAACGCCAGCCAGGTGTGGCTGGCCGATCTGAACCCCGGGGTGTCCGCCTTTGTGATGGGCACCAATTGGTGCCCTGCTGAGAGGCAAACATACTGGTCTCAACTGGCTACTTGGTGGAATGATTGTTGTATATATATATATATATATATATATATATATATATATATATATATATATATACATATATATATATATGCATATATATATATATATATATATATATATATATATATATATATATATATATATATATATATATATATATATATATATATATATATATATATATATATATATATATATATATATATATATATATATATATATATATATATATTATATATAATTTATATACATTCATATATATATATATATATATATATATATATATATATATATATATATATATATATATATATATATATATATATATATATATATATATATATATATATATATATATATATATATATATATATATATATATATATATATATATATATATATATATATATATATATATATATATATATATATATATATATATATATATATATATATATATATATATATATATATATATATATATATATATATATATATATATATATATATATATATATATATATATATATATATATATATATATATATATATATATATATATATATATATATATATATATATATATATATATATATATATATATATATATATATATATATATATATATATATATGTATATATATATGCATATATATATATGTATATATATATGTATATATATATACATATATATATGTATATATTTATATATATATATATATATATATATATATATATGTATGTATATGTATATGTATGTATATATATATGTGTATGTATATGTATGTATATATATATATATATGTATGTATATATATACACGTACGTTTATATACATGCATTTATATATACATATATATGTACATATATATATACATATATATATAATTTCCTTGGTCACGTGTCGGCGTGTACGATGAGACATGCTGTGAATTTCAAGTTCTTCAAGTTCTTATCGCGTGCCGTACATGAAAGGTCATAGGTAAATTGAATACCTTTACGTTTTCTGCAAACGACACGTAATAACAGCACCAAGAAAATTAAGACAAACTATCAACATGTATTTCATGACTTTTGCATGACAGAGGAAATGACATGACATTTCCTCCGAAACAGCCCGCCATTCCCTCTCTCCCTCTGCCCGCCGCACCATCCTCAATCTCGCCATCACTCTCACTTTAAACCTCCCTGCCGTCCTTCCTCTGCAACAGCTCGCCACCTCTGAGTGTGACTTCAGAATGTTCCCCATTACGTCAGACCGTCGCATCAGCACCTGCCCGGCGTCTTCACAGCTCTACAAGACCAGGGCCGCCAAGCAGAACCTCATCACCAAGCTGACCAAGAAGTCGCGCACGCGCAACTGCGGCACCTCGCGGGCGCTGGGCGCCGACAGCATCTCTCTGCGGGCGCTGCTCTCGCCCGACGACGAGCCGCTCGACTGGCTGGCGGCCGGCGCCACCAACGCGTCAAATGACGTCATCGAAGTGGGTGGGCGTGGCCGGTCGAGTTGTCGGGAACATGTGGCACGTTGCGGCGCCCTTTGAACATCCGTGCTGGGTGGCACGATTCGGAGTTACTAACTTTGAATAGTAGATCCGTTCAGTGGTGGTCTTTTATACATCATGCGGAGAGTCGAATTGTGAATTTGAATGTGTTTTTCACTGCAATGAAGCCCAATGATTCATACAGGACCTTGAATAATCAAATGAAACACGAATGTGGAAGTCAGGACAGTTTTGCCGTTAATACCGTAGTTATGCGTGTCGAGCCCTGGGAGTGTAGGTTGGTATCACATACGCTATGCATGATTCACTTTCAGATTTTCACGTGATGCCTGTCGTAAGGCAAAAGCATTGAATCAAATATTCAACCGATGTGAATTGTGTGAATTGGGATATTCTGATTATTATTGAATTGTTCATCCACGTGGTGAAGACGGAAAGTGTCTGCAGTGGGAAATGGAAGACTGTGGCAGCGCATCATAACAAACATGTTATGAAAATGGTTCAGTACACAATTTAGGAAGTAGCTCCCGTTGCAGTAACGAGGCTTTGCTCATATCAGGAATTTTCAAGGTGATCTCGGAACTCCGGTCTCAGGCCTCTCTCCCCTCTCATTTCCTCTCCTTTCCTCTCAACATCTCTGTCTCTCTGTCTCTGTGTATTTGCTTTTATGTCTCTCTGTCTGTCTGTCAATCTGCCTATATCCCCCTTCCCTCCCTCTCGCTCTCGTTAAATAGTGGATAAGTGTTGATAGATATATGGTGATTAAGCTTACATTGTCTTACATTGGATATACTTCTTGATCATGCTGATAACAATGTATTAGTCTCTCACTTGCTCAGTGAGATCTGGTTTTGCGTCTCACCGTATTACTGTAACTGTCACTAAGTTTATGACTATAACACTGACACTGAGTTTACGACATTAAGACTCACTGAGGTTGTCACAGTAACACTATCACTGAGTTTGTCGCAGTAGTACTGTACAACTGTCCATAAGCTTGCCACAGTAACGCTGTCATTAAGTTTGTCACAGTAGCACTGTCCATAAGCTTGTCACAGTACCACTATTACCGAGTTGGTTACTCTGACACTGTTACTGAGTGTGTCACTCTAATATCCTTTGAGTTTGCCACTGAATTTGTTACAGCAACACTGCCACTGAGTTTGTCACAGTAACACTGTCATAGTTACTTATCCCGTGCGCATGGGCAGCGGCATTTCGGAAACTACCACGTGGAGGAAAAATTCACAAATGTGGGCTCATATAACGATACATCGCTTATTGAAACATTTGCTTAACTAGGCGAAAAATGCATTCCGAGAGACGAAAATGTCTATCACGAAGAATCACTCTGCTTCTTATGCGAAAAATAAATTACCAAGAACCTTGTCGGAAGATTATAATCACCGAATTGCAAAGGAAATGTAAGTTACGCACATACTGAGTATCAGCAACAGATAACGCCTCATACAAATACTGAAGTGAGAACCAACAGCGAACATTTGCTGTCCGGGTGTGCTTGGCTCAAGAAGGCTGGCGGCGTATTACACAGCAGAGCGGCACACATAGCTGTGTGATGCCATTTTTTACAATCCATGGCGCCTCGGCGATAAATACCTTAGCAAATGGAATAGTTCGCAAAAGGAGCGGCCAGCTTTTCTCGCGTGCCTCTCGCGGTAACGACAATACATTCAATTGCGTCAATGCGTTGTGGGATGTGCACAGATCATCACACACCGTCGGTCAAACCGCACACTTCAAGGTATCAGAAGTGTTAATGTATGCAAAAAATAAACAGGTTTGCTTTTCCGAATCCATAATTTCACGACAAAACCGATGGCAATCGGTTTCGGAACCGATAGAGTCCGTTCCGAGTGCTCTTGCACATTGGCCCCAATGTGGGATTTTTTGTGTATCATTATGATTGGACATGTTCGTTCCTTGCTTCCGTACTCTCGTGTATCGCGATGTCGCCATTGTGTACGCTGTGTGACGCGTGTCAGACGGTGTTTGTGTCGGCAGATGCACGAGCAGCCGACACCTCTCACCCTGTTGTGTCGACAGATGCACGAGCAGCCGACACCGCTGCCCCTGTTGTGTCGACAGATGCACGAGCAGCCGACACCGCTGCCCCTGTTGTGTCCACAGATGCACGAGCAGCCGACACCGCTGCCCCTGTTGTGTCCACAGATGCACGAGCAGCCGACACCACTGCCCCTGTTGTGTCGACAGATGCACGAGCAGCCAACACCTCTTCCCCTGTTGTGTCGACAGATACACGAGCAGCCAGCCGACACCGCTGCCCCTGTTGTGTCGATGGATGCACGAGCAGCCGACACCGCTGCCCTTGCTGTGTCGACAGATGCACGAGCAGCCGACACCTCTCACCCTGTTGTGTCGACAGATGCACGAGCAGCCGACACCGCTGCCCCTGTTGTGTCGACAGATGCACGAGCAGCCGACACCTCCGCCCCTGTTGTGTCGACAGATGCACGAGCAGCCGACACCTCTCACCCTGTTGTGTCGACAGATGCACGAGCAGCCGACACCTCCGCCCCTGTTGTGTCGACAGATGCACGAGCAGCCGACACCGCTGCCCCTGTTGTGTCGACAGATGCACGAGCAGCCAACACCTCTGCCCCTGTTGTGTCGACAGATGCACGAGCAGCCGACACCTCTGCCGTTGTGTCGACAGATGCACGAGCAGCCGACACCTCTTCTCCTGTTGTGTCGACAGATGCACGAGCAGCCGACACCGCTGCCCCTGCAGCTACCGCCGCCCCAGGTGGACGTCAGCAGGCAGCTGCCGATGCGGGAGTCGGTGCTGAGCGTCACCGACGGCACGGGCGGCGTCCACTGCGGCTCGGTGCCCTCCATCTCGCTCATCCCCGCCGACGCCATCCGGACGGACTGACGCCACTCGAGTGGTGTCGGCCCGAATAGTGTCGGGCCGAGTAGTGTCGGGCCGAGTAGTGTCGGGCCGAGTAGTGTCGGGCCGAGTAGTGTCCGACTGCGACACTGGTCGCAGTGCGGCGCCGCGTCACTGTGAACCTGCATCTCCCACCCAACCCCGTACCCCATCCCTGTCCCCCACCCCGTCCCCCACCCCCGTCCCCCACCCCCGTCCCCCACCCCCCGTGCCGGATCACAGGGTGCCAGCGCAGCAGGGCACACGGCTCTGACGACAATGGAACGCTGTGAGTTTCAAATGTTGATGACATATCCTGGTTGGTTCTTGTGGGGGATATTCTTGACCTGTAAATATATGTATATATATATACATAAATACTACCCATCACAACATGCCCGTTGATATTAGGTCACGTTCGGTCAGGCCACTACGCATCCGATTCGTGATGCTGCAGTTTGCCGTCACCGACTGACACCACACGAGCCAACCTGCACGCCCCAATTCCTCCCACGTGCACGGTTTCGGACGACACCAGAGCAGCGTTGTCTGTATAATCCGCAACTGTGTTCGTGCATGCGGCTAACCATACAGTTCGTGCGAACTGGCCGCCGCGCAGCCCACACGACGGTGGTACTCGCCGGGTATTTCCGCGGCGGTCCTGGGAGTCGGCGGCCGCGGCGTTCGCCGGGTATTTCCCCGGCCGTCCGGCGAATCTGCGGCCGCGGTGTTCGCCGCACGCTCTCCTCGTGGTCCGCCGTGGAGCCCCGGGACGGGGGTGGAGCCCCGGGAGGGGCGTGGAGCCCGGGACGGGCGTGGAGCCCCGGGAGGGGTGTGGAGCCCCGGACGGGGGTGGAGCCCCGGGAGGGGCGTGGAGCCCCGGGAGGGGTGTGGAGCCCCGGACGGGCGTGGAGCCCCGGGAGGGGCGTGGAGCCCGGGACGGGCGTGGAGCCCCGGGACGGGCGTGGAGCCCCGGGACGGGCGTGGAGCCCCGGGAGGGGCGTGGAGCCCGGGACGGGCGTGGAGCCCCGGGACGGGCGTGGAGCCCGGGACGGGCGTGGAGCCCCGGACGGGCGTGGAGCCCCGGGACGGGCGTGGAGCTCCGGGACGGGCGTGGAGCCCCGGGACGGGCGTGGAGCCCCGGGACGGGCGTGGAGCCCGGGACGGGCGTGGAGTCCCGGACGGGCGTGGAGCCCCGGACGGGCGTGGAACCCCGGGACGGGCGGGCGGCCGACGTTGGCGTGTGTTTGGTACGTCCGGTGCGGGTGTTGTGAACACCTCCCCGACGTGTAGCACCAGATCGGCTGCAGCACCAGATCGGCTGCAGCACCTCGCAGTGCTTGGAAGTCCGCCACGCGCTCTGTTCGCAACGGGCGACATTTGTTTGGTCGCCAGCGGACCTAAGTCACATGCCGTTCCACTAAAAGGTACTTTTCCTTGTCAACCAAAGCGCCCGACCTAGGAATGCGGTTGTGGACTGTACATGCAGATCAGATGGTTGAGTTAGGTTTGGTCATTTACCTGGTATATTGAATGCACGAAGAAGTGCTTTTTGAATTGAATGGTCTGTGGCAGAGCTGGGGTTTTGTGGCATTCTGTTGGGGGTGCAAAGATGTATAGACTCTCCGCAACTGAAGCGATGTCGGTTCGTGGCTGCGACTGCGCATTGCGTTATCACTGTATTGCTAAGTCTAGCTATTTGTCTGGTTATGCTGCCACGGCTGTGGTGTTTTCGGCTGCATCCACAATGTCGAATTATATTTCGGGTGAATATGAGTGGTCCGTGTTTAAGAATGTTTAATGCTATCGGGAAGGTGTTTCGTGGACCAGATGCCCCTGTACCCAGTTCATGCTTTACCGTTGTTTTGTTAAGAGAAGTTAGTGATGTGCCGTCTCCATACTCCATTCATGCACCCAATTATCATATTATCATCAACCAGTTTGTCTACCGGGGAAGGTGTGATGACTGGTCAAGTGAGAGATGTCCAGTTTCAAGATTAAGAAATCCATTATTGTGTAGAACGAATCACTGTGATATATAGGGCTCACTACTCATGTTGCAATGCTTCTTTTGGCTAAGCAGCACGAAAAGAATCACTTCCTCCGTGCGTTGAAATGGAATGTCCGACCAGGGCACGTGGGGATGTGTGCAGCACGCTGTTTGGGGGCTCATTCAGTCTCCCCTCCCCCCCCCGGCAGTGTCAAAATCGATCTGAGGGTGGGTACAGCTGAGTTTCGAAGTAGTTGAGCACCGGTGGAAAAATGCAGCGTATTATTTTACGTGCATTTGTGTTCGGCTGTTGCGCGCAGGCCCAACTGTTCAGCACAGTGAGCCACGGCGCTCGCCGCTCCCTCGATAGTCGCCGCCGGCCATGCACGCTCATATCATTTGCGACGGCACCTGTGTTCGATGCCCGTGTATACAGGTCTGTTTGAAAGCAGTGTTTCTTTCTGATCGAGATTCGCAGAAACCGTGCTGGAGTTGCTTAGTACAGACGAGCCCCTTTCCCCACCCCTTAGACATCTTGCACCCCCAGCCTCGTCCCAGCGATACGCCGTGCTGGAGCAGGCTTGTTGTACCTGCCGCAGACAACTTCACCCCCGGCGAGCTCCCGAGCTGTGATTTGTAGGCCGGACGCCACTTTTCTTTTGGCCAAGTCGGGCCTAGCGTGTGACGTCATCATGTTCTTTTGGGCGGGTCGTGGCCGGATGTATGACGTCATTATGTTCCTCGGCCCGCTGTGTGCTGTACTTTATGTGATGTGCATCGAGTGTTATTTAACGGCCGTAGTCGAGAGAGAGGGAGCCTGTGCCGTTCAAGCTGCATATGTATGCATGCCTATGTTCGTAATGCAGCTCTCATCGGAAGTTGAAGACCCTTTGGGATGAAGTTTCCGAAAGCTGTGATGGAGTAAAAGGTGCGGAGGTTGTGATCGGCCGACGCAGTCCTCGGAATTGATTATCGCGGATCAACATTGACTCACCATTTGGTTGTGGTGATCGGAGTATATGGCATTCGTTTGGTTCTAAAAATTGATGTCACCCTTGGAGTTTCGTGGTCAAGACTGGTGCCTGCTCTTGGTTTGATGGAACAATTCCATTTGAGAGCCCAAGTTGACCAACAAATCTAGTGAATACAGTATGTACTCTTCATGAACCACCGATCTCAAAACCATATTTCAATGGATACTAAACAAGTAGTGACCCACGATACTAAAACTAAAGCGATGTGTAAACTAGCGAGAACGAAGAAAAACTTCCTAGGCACTAACCCGGAATGCCGCGATATCCTCGCTCGTCTGGATGGCTTGAGTTTGACGGAAGTTAGTTCACAAAATCTACCATAACTTCTGAAAGCACCAAGCGTATTTTAAGTACGTCCACGCATGCGTGCCGACTCAGCCAGCGCAAGTCAGACCACCGAGCACGTGTCAAAGGAACGCCGTACAACACACGATCATCGTGCCGAAACACAACACGGGGAGTTGCACGCGTGTCAAAGGAACGCCGTACAACACACGAGCATCGTGCCGACACAACACGGGAGTTGCACGCGTGTCAAAGGAACGCCGTACAACACACGGACATCGTGCCGACACACAACACGGGAGTTGCACGCATGTCAAAGGAACGCCGCACAACACACGAGCATCGTGTCGACACACAACACAGGGGTCGCATGCGTGTCAAAGGAACGCCGCACAACATCGTGCCGACACACAACACGGGGATCGCACGCGTGTCAAAGGAACACCGTACAACACACGAACATCGTGCCGACGCACAACACGGAGGTCGCACGTAGACTGGCCGCGGAGGCACCGACCTGGCGGGCTGAGGTCGGCCGAGCGGCCGAGGACGACGTCTGAGCGGAGCCGCCTGTTGGGGGGGGCAGGGGGACAGGAGCACTGTGGACAGCACGTGGTGACCAGCAGCCTAGCAGCGCTGTTGTCTGCTGTGAAGACAGCGAACATCCAGACTAAATAGAAGTCGCGGATAGCCGGAGGCACAGTGGCGGGGCCGTCATACGAAGTTCAGGGCATGCCCTCTGCGCTGAAGCCGCAGGGCATCCACGTTGTCTGTGTAATGTAGGGTGGATCTGCCGTCGGCGGGTTGTGGGGTGTATGGCGAGGGGCTGTGGTTGCGGTTTATCACGGGTTGTGAAATAGAGAACCCTCAACCAAACTGGGCTAGATGTCTCTTGCTGTCAGACGCCAGTATGATGGTGTTGTGTTTGGTCGCTGGGCTCCGAACGAAAAGTTCGAGTATCGATTGGTCGGCAGTGTGCCACTTTTATTTCTAATTTCCCCGCGGCAAACTGTAGAACTCGTGCGACTGCTTACCGGGCTCTCTCCACCGGTTTCAATTCCCGGAGACTTTAATGCCCATCATACGATTTGGGGGTGCGCTGCTAGCAACACACGTGGGCGACTTCTGGATATATTTTTCACCGACGAATCACTACGTATTCTTAATTCAGGTGCATACACCCACATATCACTCCCGTCGGGAAGCACTTCAGCGCTGGACATCGGTGTGGCCAGTCCGCAACTGGCGCAGCTCTTCGATTGGTCAGTCGACCCGGACCCCAGAGGTAGTGATCACCTCCCGATATGGCTTCGTTTCACACATGGTGCCATACTCGGAACAAGACCACATCGATGGAGGCTCCAAAATGCTGACTTGGTGGAATTCTCAGCTCGACTCCAATATACTTTTAATGCGATTGATAATAGTCTTACTGTGTCTTTGGAGGATTTCAAATCCCTACTATTGCAATGTGCCACAGGGAGTATCCCGCGCACCTCGGGCAGGCCCTGGCACGCCCCAGTGCCGTGGTGGACTGAACAATGTCGAGAGGCTATTCGCGCCCGTCGACGCGCCTTCCGGAAATTTGATCATGATAGCACCACGACTAATTTGATTTCCTTCCAAAAGACCAGGGCGGCCGCACGGCGTGTAGTGCGAGAAGCCAAGAGGACGCCATGGCGACAGTACATGATCACACTAAACCGCGTGCGGTTTAGCGTGCGGGATTCTCCTGGACACCCCTGCGGGATTCGTGTGGTCCCAGATAAAACGTATATCTGGACGCTCACGCTCAACACCACTTCCGGTTCTGCGCGTCGGCGGTGCCATAATCGCAGATACTCTTGGCGTTGCCAACATCCTCGCAAGAGCTCTGGCTGACCGAAGCCTGATCTGCGATCGAAACGTGCGATTTAGGGAGCACAGACATAACCGTGAAGTTTCACCTCTTGATTTTACTACCGCGGAGAGGCACGCTTACAATAAGCCGTTCACAATGTGCCGAGCTTATATGGAAAATTGCTACTCTACGCTGCGTATCTGAAGGACCCGATGGTGTCCACAACGAAATGTTGAAACATCTCCCACCAAACGCACTCCAGGCCCTTCTGTCATGCTTTAATTCTCTATGGGAGAGTGGTGAGTTTCCGTCTTCCTGGCGAAAAGCTATTGTCATACCTAACAAGTCTGGCTCTGACCCTCTACAATATCGACCGATTTATCTGACTTCATGTCTAAGCAAGCTGATGGAGAGAATGGTTAGTGTGCGCCTCACATGGTTCCTAGATCAGCAAGACTTCTTCAGAAATGCTCAGTCTGGATTTAGAAAGAAGAGGTCCACAATTGACCACCTTATAACACTTGACACTGCCGTTCGGACTAGCTTCAAGGACAAAAGACATCTAGGGGCATTGTTTTTCGATATTGAAGGGGCCTGTGACACAACCTGGAAGCACGGTAAACTTTTGAAACTCTGGAGGTGTGGTGCACGTGGTACTATGGGACGCTTCCTGCAGAATTTTCTTAACCCGCGCCGTCTTTCCGGTCAAATCCTCACACCCGTCTGGGGGGGGGGGTTGAAGACCCCCTCTAAAATCCAAACTAAGCATCGCACGAAAACGGAAGAGGTGTCGTCGGAAAGCGCTTGACGAGTAGGGTCCGGGTCCACCCCTCAAAAAACTTTTCCCCAAAAGTGACGTCACCAGGGGGGCTAGATTTTCACGACTTTTCACGACATACATTATATTTTTTACTCTGGGGAGTTCATTTTGGGTATATATGAAAAAAAAATATTATTTGGAATGAGAAAAGGACAGCGAAATCGACCAGGGTTATAATTTTGTTTGCCCCCCCCCCAAAAAAAAAGTTTTTTTTTTTGAAATTTCAAAATTTTACGTTTTCAAGTTTTCTTTAATTTTCCTTTTCCAATGGGTAGATCAGACCGAGAAACGTTGTTGGAAGTCCACTTGCACTAACAAATAATGCTTACGTTAGCGAGAATTCTGTGTTTGATCTGCAAAATGGCAAATACGCAAAATTTATGTAGTCAAAAACGAAAAAAAACGAAAAATTCAACTCATACGTTTTGTTGCATCCGTAAAGATAAGCCAGTGCTGAAAGTTTCATTAAAATATCTGCATCCGTTAAAGCGTGACGACTGGTTGAACTTTGTTGGAGGTGCCCTCACTTGACCTTGACTAACTCGTTGCACCTAGATGACCTGACCTAGAAATGTGGAATCAGCATGTCAAATTGATGTGGGAAAAGGTATGCCAAATTTGGGCGCGCTACCTTGCGCCGTTCGTCCGCTATCCGCGAAAAACCCGAGGGGGGCGGTTGAAGACCCCCCCAGACGGGACGGGTTAAGGGCCGGACATTCCGCGTCCGTGTAGGCAACGCAATGTCTGAGCGGCTGACTCAGGTCAATGGAGTGCCCCAGTGGAGTGTTTTTAGTGTCGCCTTGTTAGCGCTGATGATAAACGACATTGGAGATGACTTGCCCCGTGGTATCGACAGGTCTCTCTTTGTCGATGATGTGGCAATTTGGTGTTCCGCCTCACGCTCTTCCTCGATGGAAAGACAGCTGCAGCTCGCTGTATGTCGTCTAGAGAAGTGGAGGAGCACAAACGGGTTTCGATTATCTACTCATAAGACTGTTGGAGTGCATTTCTGTCGCCGCCGCGCCTGTCAAGGTCCGACAATTCACCTCTACGGAGACTCTACGGAGATGGAGCTTCAGAGTCATCAAAATATAAAAAACATCGGGTGAATTTTAATATGCGCACGGAAGGCGCCCTGAAAATTAAGCTCGCTGGAGATGTCTGTTGTAAGTTGTAAATGCAAGCCCAGTAAACATGCTGATGTCGGCCCGCTGTCGGCGTGCGGCGGGTTGTGTCCGGGATATCCATAGCGGCCATCACTAGCGGTATTAATGTGGGATAGAGGATTACACTGCCGTGTTTGCTTCTATACCCCCGCCATAAGTCTGCGTATGGGCTATACTTACCCTGCACTTCGAGGACGACGATGTCCAGCTGGTCCAGCTGGTTGTGGCCACCAGCCCCGGTCTGCCGGTTTTTCTCGTACTTTGCTGTGGAAAGCAGTTTTTTTGTCAGACCCTGGGATATCATAAGAATTTTTCACCAAAAGTCACCCGAATTTCCATAATGTTCCAGGTTATGACGTGCTGAAACCGCCCATGGGTGCAGTGCTGACATTAAAGAACTCGTGGATGTAAACGATTTCTTGGTTCGATATAATTAAGCGATGTTTATACAACAACAATAAATAAAAAAATACACCGAGTTAGACGTATTGCATTTAATAATTATGGTACAGGAAGTACCTGCTTTCATGCGTACGTGCGAGCCGTAAACAACACTATAAGGGCCAAAGCTGCCAGACATAGAGTATTATCAAGGCCAGTCTGAATAGCTTAGAGGGATGCCGACAACCCCCAACTACTGTCACATCCATCTTTTGCACTCACAAAAGATTCGGCTCAAAATATCTGCCAAGTTAGAATTGAGTGAAAGCATATGACGATTTGGCGAGGTGCCGGCAACTTTCCATGGCGGGTAACAATTGGCGCCAATTCTAGCGGTATTTGACAATAGTCGCTAGTTCATAGCTGGCAGCGCGCCACATGTGTTCGTCGTTTTCGGGGTCGAAGATGAATCGTGTGGAGCCGAAATCTCGTCGTGGCTGATTGATGATTTTGTGTACGCATCTATTAATTGGTAAATAACCATTGTAAGCATCTGACATTCGGACTTGACATTGTGGCTGATTGTAAAATTGAGGTTTTGAACAATCTTCGGTGGTGAGTGAGGAATGGTCCGCGTATCCTATTGTCTAAATTTCTTTGTCAACTTAGGTAGGTAGGTAGGTACCTAGGTACAGGACTTCTTGCCTCGTGCAGCGCGGATTGTGTTACCCACAAAACTTCTCGTGAAGGCTTGCACAGTGCAAGGGCCCTTCAGCAGGCCAAGCTTTTTCGCCTCTAGCATTATTGCCTCCCACTTGGAATGCCTTGCTTGGCCTGCTGAGGGCCCCTTCAGTTTCCCGAAGAGGAACTGCAAACAAAAAATAAATGGTTAATGAAAATAAAACAAGAACAACAGCTGCAGCTAGTGAATAAGAACAGATTTTCCCTCACTTCTTTAGCATACCAATTTGGACAATCAGAGCATTTCTGGTGTGCTATGTGACCATACTGATCATGGGAATCAAATGGATTAAGCCACTGCCTATCTGTCCACTGGTCAATTATGTAACTATGACAATGGCTGGATACCACTATGCTTGGCATAGCCCATGCTAGGTAGATTGGCACATACCTACCTACCTAAGGTGCTTGTCTACCTGTGTTGGTAGTACCTACCTACATAATAGGCATACCTAGCTGCAAAAACAAGACATATAGGTGGTATGGATTGAAAATGGTACTCACATCCTTCTCCTCCAATATCATCTTGAAGATCACCATCTTCTTCTGCCGTCTTGCTTCCCTGATGCCCATTTTCAGTCAATATGAGGTCGATTTCTTTTACATGTGTAGTGAATGGTGTGTTGCCATATGTATGTCAACTGTCTGGTTGCCTTGGTTACACCAAACATCATGAATGTTTTCTGACCAATGTTTATACTTAACATATATGATTGCTTTATAACATTTATTGTTTATTATTTTATGAAGAAAAACATTACACAGCTACAGCATTTGTTGCATATGTCTCAAAATGTATGCCAGACATATCATTTATCTTCTGTGGTTGCCAGTGGCAACCAAGTATGTTGTCATTAGTGAACTGGCTCTGAATAATATCTGATAGGTACTTAAATGAAAAAAACTTACTAAGCCAACGCATAGCAGCATGAAGATTTGAATTAATGTGGAACATTTATGCATGTCCCATAATTTTGTATAGTTATTTCATAATTACTTGTATTTGATGCATGCGTAGATTCATATAATTTGTGCGTAGATTCATAGAAATTCTACGACAAAATTTTCAAGGTACGTACTTTGTTAGGGGAACTGGAAAAAACGTGAAACGTGATTTGTAGGCGTGCTTTTTATTTGAAAACTACGATTTGATGCAGATTGATGAAACTGGGCCCAGATCCCCTTTCAATCATCAGCGAAGTTTCTAGGTGTTTTATTTGACTCACGACTCACGTACAAGAACTGCCTGACATCGCTGTGTGACAAGTGCTGGAAAACATTGAACATTATTATGTAGTGTGTCGCCCGCACTACTTATGGTGCAGACCGGGCTACACGTTTACTCTTGTACCGATCGCTCATCCGCTCAAAACTTGACTATGGCTGTTTTGTCTATGGATATGCTAGCGCCTCCAACACACGCATGCTCGACACGGTCCACCAGGCCGCCTTGCGTATAGCCACAGGGGCATTCCGCGCCTCTCCGCTCGCCCTGAGACGTGACAAACTGGGACTGCGGTATGCCTGCAGGGTGAGACAGTCCCCCACGAATCCAGCGTACAAGGCCTTAATTGGATACCGTACACTTGCGCTGTCTTGCGGTACACGTCGTAGTGTTCTCACACCGCTCTGTGTGCAGTTACGTGATCTAGTGGAAGAGAGCGATGTCAAACTGCGCAGCATTCGAAGGATGTTTTCGCTGCCAGTCCCCCCTTTGGAATTATTGAAGCCGTTAGTGGACATGATACTGTCTGAGATTCCTAAGGACGAACTTGTCCCGGAACTGTTTCGGCTGAAAGCCCTAGAACACATCGACACTTGCCACACGTGTACTGTCACCTATGCCGACGGGTCCACCAGCGGTGGGGGTCATCCTCAAGAACTTCACGAAAGGAGGAGGTGGTGCTCGCCAGGATGCGGGTGGGACACACCTACTCGTATGCCACCCACAGCTACCTACTCCGGAATGAAGACAGGCCAATGTGTACCAGCTGTGATATCGCACTAACAGTGAGACATGTTTTTTTTTTGGTATGCCCTCGCTTTTCAGCCTAACGACGACGATACTTTGGAAGCGATGTGTCAACGCTGACCATGACACATATTTTTGGTGATGGGTCACGTTTGGTGCAGAACGGACGACTGTTTGAATTTCTTTCACATGTGCGATTTGCTGCTATATATCCAGGGAGGTATAGGCATTGCACTGCTATGAGCATAGTATTACTTACACGTGAAAGCCAACCTGACCAGGACTTGAAACCTAGGTAGAATGAACACTGTTATGGGCGCTATATGATCAACATGGTCAATGCGCCCTAAAGTCAAAATAACTGACTAACTAACCAGCCGCCTGTGGCCTTTGTGAGGTTGTTTTCTGGAACTGGTGACGATCTGGAATTTCCAACGTTATGTGGGTCGCCGAGAGAAAGGTCGACCAGGCCGGCCAGCCTTTCTCTCCTTTTGTGTTTGTCTCCGCAGGTGTGCGCCGATCTGGTCCGGCTGTTCAGCCGCTTCTTCAAAACCTGCGAGGCGAAGGCTGGTGAGAGTGATCTGGTCCGGCATCGACGGCCCTGTCGGCTTGCAACGTCGACAATTTCCCGGCAAAAGAATGAAAGGCTCCTTGCAGTAACACGGTTGTGCAGCGTACCTATACACGACCGGATAAAAAAGTTGCGATGCTCGTAGGCTGGCCTAGCCCACTCTTAACACTATATACGAGTATCATGCGCGAAAGCCGCTGTGACGTAAGCGTGCCATTCTGACCGGAATTATGTAGTGCAGTGGAGGCCCCAAGAGCCGCCGACTGTTCACATAATTATAGTTCGTTTGAAAGATTTCCTCAAATAGGTGCCAGAACACATGCGTAACTTTTTGTCTTCTCTTTAAAAAAAATATAATCCGAGTTGTTGCTGGGATGGCTTTAGGAACCAGGGTTTTATTGCTAAGCAGAGCTTGTTAATGAACCCAGGCCCCACCACCCGATCCATAAATTCCAGTTCAACAGCAGAATATAGACCGGAACTTTAACGTGCCGCCAATGCGGCACGTTACACGGCCGCCCCATAGCTCGCCCCCAGCCTTATTGGGCCAACTGCCAACTGACACTCCCGGCCGGGGGCTAAATGCGGGCGTGCGAAGTGACTCGAACCCTGTATTGCCAGGACAGGGGAGACCAGTGCAGGCCAGCGTTCTAACCACCTGAGCTACCGGGGCTAAGCTTAACTCGCGCCGTCTTTCCGGTCAGATACTCACACCCCGTCTCGGGGGGGGCGGTTAGTAACCCCATCTAAAATCCAAACTAAGCATCGCACGAAAACGAAAGAGTTGTCATCGGAAAACGCTCGACGAGAAGGGTCCAGGTCCATCCCCAAAACAATTCCCCCCAAAGGTGACGTCACCATGGGGCTAGATTTGTACGACTTTTCACGACTTATATTATGTTTATGGCTCAACAGTTAATTTGGGGAGATATATGAAAAAGGCAAAATTTATTTGGAATCAGAATAGGACAACGAAATCGACCTGGGCTATAGTTATTTTTGGCCCCCAAAAATTACACTTATTTTTCAAAATTTCAAAATTTGAGTTTTCAAGTTTTCTTTGATTTTCCTTTTCCAATGGGTAGAGCAGACCAGAATCGTTGTTGGAAGTGAACTTGCCCTAATATAGAATGTTTGCTTTAGCCACAATCCTCTATTTGAATTGCAATTTGGCACATACGCAAAATATATATTGAGTTAAAAACGAAAAAAAGAAAAGAAAAATTCCACTTGTACTTTTGGTAGCATCCCTAAAGATAAACAAACGCTGAAAGTTCCATTAACATATCTGCATCCGTTAAAGCGGGACGACTGGTTGAATTTTTTGTAGGTAACCTCACTTGACCTTGACTAATTCGTTGACCCTGTATGACCCTGTCTGAAAATTTTGAAACAACATGCCAAATTGATGTGGGAAAAGGTATGCCAAATTTGGGTGCGATGCCCCGCGCCGTTCGTCCACTATCCGCGAAAAACCTGATGGGGGCGGTTGAAGACCCCCCCCCCCCGAGACCCGACGGATTAAGGCATTTCTCCCGGATGAGTTGGTCAGGAAAACCCAGGTGAAATAAGTGGAATGCTCTGAGCTTTCTTCGCGACAGTCGTATTCAGATAATCCATAGAAAGCCGACGTCAGCAGGTGGGATGACCAATGGGAGGCTTAAGCTGCTGGTGTACCCCGTAAGCTTGCATGTAAGCCAATCGTGAATAATATGCCACGTGGCGTGTTTGCGTGTGATTCCCCGGCCTGTGTTGTCTTCCTGGAAGCCTGGATCAGCCGTTGTGTGTGTAGACTGCTGGACTCGACAGCCGCGGGAGTTGTGCCACGATGGCTGGTCTGGGATAGTGGGCACGGGCGACAGCCCCCACAGAAGACGTGGGACGGGGCTGGTCTGGGATAGTGGGCACGGGCGACAGCCCCCACAGCAGACGTGGGACGAGGCTGGTCTGGGATAGTGGGCACGGGCGACACCTCCACAGCAGACGTGGGACGGGGCTGGTCTGGGATAGTGGGCACGGGCGACAGCCCCCACAGCAGACGTGGGACGAGGCTGGTCTGGGATAGTGGGCACGGGCGACACCTCCACAGCAGACGTGGGACGAGGCTGGTCTGGGATAGTGGGCACGGGCGACACCTCCACAGCAGACGTGGGACGAGGCTGGTCTGGGATAGTGGGCACGGGCGACACCTCCACAGCGGACGTGGACGAGGCTGGTCTGGGATAGTGGGCACGGGCGACACCTCCACAGCAGACGTGGGACGGGGCTGGTCTGGGATAGTGGGCACGGGTGACAGCCCCCACAGCAGACGTGGGACGAGGCTGGTCTGGGATAGTGGGCACGGGCGACAGCCCCCACAGCAGACGTGGGACGAGGCTGGTCCGGGATAGTGGGCACGGGCGACACCTCCACAGCAGACGTGGGACGAGGCTGGTCTGGGATAGTGGGCACGGGTGACAGCCCCCACAGCAGACGTGGGACGAGGCTGGTCTGGGATAGTGGGCACGGGCGACAGCCCCCACAGCAGACGTGGGACGAGGCTGGTCTGGGATAGTGGGCACGGGCGACACCTCCACAGCAGACATGGGGCGGGGCTGGTCTGGGATAGTGGGCACGGGCGACACCTCCACAGCGGACGTGGGACGGGGCTGGTCTGGGATGGTGGGCACGGGCGACAGCCCCCACAGCAGACGTGGGACGAGGCTGGTCTGGGATAGTGGGCACGGGCGACACCTCCACAGCAGACGTGGGGCGGGGCTGGTCTGAGATAGTGGGCACGGGCGACAGCCCCACAGCAGACGTGGGACGAGGCTGGTCCGGGATAGTGGGCACGGGCGACACCTCCACAGCAGACGTGGGACGGGGCTGGTCTGGGATGGTGGGCACGGGCGACAGCCCCCACAGCAGACGTGGGACGAGGCTGGTCTGGGATAGTGGGCACGGGCGACACCTCCACAGCGGACGTGGGACGGGGCTGGTCTGGGATGGTGGGCACGGGCGACAGCCCCCACAGCAGACGTGGGACGAGGCTGGTCTGGGATAGTGGGCACGGGCGACACCTCCACAGCAGACGTGGGGCGGGGCTGGTCTGAGATAGTGGGCACGGGCGACAGCCCCCACAGCAGACGTGGGACGAGGCTGGTCCGGGATAGTGGGCACGGGCGACACCTCCACAGCAGACGTGGGACGGGGCTGGTCTGGGATGGTGGGCACGGGCGACAGCCCCCACAGCAGACGTGGGACGAGGCTGGTCTGGGATAGTGGGCACGGGCGACACCTCCACAGCAGACGTGGGACGGCGCTGGTCTGACGTTGTGGGCATATCGCTCCATTGCCGGTGAGCCGCCTCAGCCCAGGGACGGTGACGCCGCGCGGCCCTCGCAACACAACGGCCGGAAGGGTGCGGGGGCTGGGCTTACGTCCGCGTTCCCGGCACGCCAAGCTTAACAACGGATCCGGCAGGACAGCCAGCTCCGCCCGCGCTCATGGTGCCAAGCCAGTCACGTGCACGGAGTCGTGACGTCACACCAGCTTGTCGCGCCTCGGCGGACGCGTGTCCCTGCCGACTCAGACTAACCCTCCTGCCTACCTCTCCCATAGATTGAGAATGCGGCACGGCAGATACGGCCATACCGCAGATTACTGATTACAGACTCAGCTATACGAATGCCGATTGCATCTAGATTACCCCGACGATTGCTACAATTCACGGATATCGAACACTGTATTTCAAACATGTTAGTTTATCCTTTATAAAAATAGCGTTTTTATCTTCATTGGGGACCCGGATTGTGGATCCTTTCACTCCTCAAATTGTCAGTAAGCATGATACTGGTATAGATCAGGAATGCAGATCCCGCAACATGCATCTAGCTGCAGAATGTCAATGCTTCCCTGCAAAAAAAAGTTAATCTGGAATTATTTATGGCATGGGGAAACGCTTGTAAAAGTCCGTAGATTCTCATAAGGCCCTATGTGCATTCGTAGGACTTACAGCCGTTCGAAAGCGCCTATAGATGTGCATATGCGCCCGTATATTTCCGTAAGAGTCCGTGGACGTTCGAAGATCCCAGAGACAGTTCTAGGGACCATTAGATGTTCGTAAAGGTTCGTACACGCCTGGGAGGGCCCGTAAGCTTCGAAAAGGCGCATATTCGTGCACAGGGGCCCGTGACATTCATAAGGACCGGGAGACGTTCGTAAGAGCATAGACGTTCTTAGGGACCCGACAACAGCCATATAAAACGTTTGCGTTCTATCTCTGCCATGTCGATCACGTAGGGAGACGGGGATGGCATACAGGCCCTTGGCACGACCCTTCACCCCGCGCTAGGGGCCTGTCCGAGGGAGGGGAACCACCACATCGTCCCCTCCCTGTGGCTACATCCTTATGCCAGGACACCACATTTTGCCAACCTGGAAGTCACTAATATGTCGCAGGTTAGCTCGGTTGGTTGGTTATTGGTTTTACGACACATCGATCGTTGAGTCATGTAGCGTCGCCAGCCAATCTCTCAGTGACGCCGATTGGTCGCGGGCGAAGAGCAGCGGCAGGTGAAACTCGAACCCGCAACCTGTCGACTGTGAGACGGGCAACTTACCCCTAGACTACTCGTCCCCTCGCAGGTTATGTCAAGCATAGAATGTCTGAGACTCAGGTTGACCACAGCAGGTATATTCCAGAAGTTACTTGACGGGGGAAATGTGAACCTAAATGAGGCCATGTCCCTTGCGTGAAATGCGATGCGAAAGTAT
This sequence comes from Imbricaverruca yamaguchii, assembly GCA_034440575.1. Taxonomy (NCBI): domain Eukaryota; kingdom Metazoa; phylum Arthropoda; class Thecostraca; family Neoverrucidae; genus Imbricaverruca; species Imbricaverruca yamaguchii. The sequence goes on from JAOTOL010001663.1 coordinate 3,080,978, forward strand.
GATCCAGAATAATGTCCACGTATGATAATGCGCTTAAATACTTATATCTATCATTGTTGGCTGACAATTGAGTTATTTCCATTCCTGTAAGAATGACAGATTCCATCGAATTAGTAGTTTCCCAGTATGGTCAATGTCCATTGACATGACCTATTGTAACGCAGATACCTTGAACAGACCGTGCTCACCTGCACCGCAAATGGACATAGAATCATCACTGACCATTCATGGATGACGTAGTCGTTAACACTATAAGAACCATTGCAATCGTGGACCATTCAAAGTGGGAAAAGTGACCCTCCAATTCGCAGATTAGTACGTTCACTGGAAGTTATAGGGGGACTACGGGGATCCGTCACTTTTTCAGGTTCTTTGCAAATATATCCAAAAAACAAGGAACTTTCAAATGTGGTTGCTCGTTTACCTTCAGATTCGTTTGCCCAGCTCGACGTTTCAAAAAACACAAATTGGTTTGCAAGTTGCAAGTGCGCTTTGGCAAGTTTTTGACGTGCCGGACGTGCCGGTCAAAGGTCCGTGAAGAAAAACGTCTGGGCATGTTAAGCATATCCAAGCAGCACCTATAAAGCTGTATTGCCAAAAAATATAGCAACTATATTGGTAATGTCTAGTTGTGCTATATTTCACACCAAGCGTACAAATTAGTTATACAAACAACGCCAAAGCGTACGAGTAATTTGCCAGGCCAAAGTAATACGCCAAAGCATGGTAGTTGCTTCATTTGACACATAACGAGTTAACGTACGATCACGAAATTCGACCATCAAATTGTTTGCTACAGCCTCCAATCACAGTTAGTGTTACTGACTTTTATAGCCAAGATCATATTGGTCCACTGGAAGTAAACGGGACTACATTGGGTGAGGATAGTGAGATGGTTGAGGAGCTGAGCAAGCAGTTCAAATCAGTGTTTACATTGGAAGATATGACCAATCTGCCGACCGTACACCATAGTTCAGATACATGGGATCTGACAAATGATGTTGATTTCATTGGTAGTGATGTTGTTTACAATCATATCAGGAAAATAAAGCCAAATAAGGCAGCAGGACCTGATGACATTTATGCTAGGGTGTTGCGGGAAACTGAAAAGGAACTGGCATTTCCACTTAGTATAATATTTTGTAGATCAGTTTCACATAATGAAATTCCAACCGATTGGAAAAGGGCAAATGTAGTTCCTATTTTCAAGAAAGGAGAAAGAGGGAAAGTTGAAAACTATAGGCCAATAAGTCTCACATCCCTAGTCTGCAAGGTACTCGAATCAATTATCAAGGATAGAATAGTTAGTTATCTGGAAGGTAGCAGATTGATTCAAGATACTCAACATGGATTTAGAAAAGGACGATCGTGTCTCACAAACCTCTTGGACTTTTTGAACTTCGCCACAGAACAATTTGATCAGGGAAATCAGGTTGATGTAGCATATCTTGACTTTAGTAAGGCCTTTGACAAGGTACCCCATAAACGGTTAATGATACAGCTTCAGTCCCATGGTATTGCAGGTAGCATCTTAAAATGGATAGAGTTGTGGCTTTCAGATAGACAGCAAAGAGTGATGCTAAATGGTACAAAGTCATCATGGCAAAATGTTCTTAGTGGAGTCCCCCAGGGGTCAGTACTAGGCCATTACTGTTCATTATATTTGTAAATAACATTGAAAGTGGCCTAAGCAGTAAAGTTTTGAAATTTGCAGATGATTTGAAGGTCTTTAGGCAATAACAGGTCAGGATGAGCATATCTCGCTGCAAAAGACTTGGACGAACTTGTGAAGTGGTCCGAAGAATGGCAAATGAAATTTAACTTTGATAAGTGCAAAATCATGCATGTAGGTAAGCAGCATATGAAGGCTCCATACTTGATGGGTGGCCAAGTGCTATCAGTGACTCAACAGGAGAAGGATTTAGGTGTTATTCTAAACACAAAATTGGGGGCATCAGAACAGACCAAGGAAGCCAGGAAGAAGGCACTGAGAATGCTCGGGGCAATAAATAGGAATGTATCATACAGAAGTGAGGAAGTGATCAGGAAGCTTTACTGTGCATACGTCAGGCCACATCTGGAATACTGCATCCAAGCTTGGTCTCCTAGCTATGAAAAAGATTGTTGGCTTTTAGAGAGAGTACAAAAGAGGGCTACAAAATGGTTAATGGCATAAGCAACCTGGCATATGAGGAAAGATTGAAGAAATTGAATATGTTTTCACTTAGATATAGAAGGCTGAGAGGAGATCTCATCGAGGTCTTTAAATTTGTCAATGGTCTGGAGAGGGGATACCTTGGGGAAATGTTTGAATTTAACAGAAATGATGCAATTAGAGGTCATAAATTCAAAATTAAAATTAACCACAGCAGAACAAGGTTAAGGCAAACTTTCTTCACCAACAGGGTAGTGGAACACTGGAACCAGCTGCCAGAAAACATCGTCAGTAGCAGAACATTGAACATCTTTAAAAACAGCATAGACAATCATTATAAGAATAGAGGGCTTGCTTTTCAGTATTACAGGGAGGGCTGATTGGCAGATTTGGTGGGCAACTGGTTCAGTGTACAGAGTGCAACCAAGAAGGGCCCTTGTGGCTCAGAGTTGCACTGATCTTTTATGTCTTTATGTCTTTATGTCTTTATGATCCGCTACGAAGTGGAACAAAACATTCCAACCCGCACAACATGAGTCACATTACGCCCTATTGCAAATTCCTTAGGTTGATAAATGCGACACGTGTCTGCAAACTTTATTTGATGTCGGGCGACTCATGATGAATGCATTCCCACCAGTGGCGTACCGAAGGAGGCATTGGGGTAGGCCTCCTCCCTGACAGGTGGTGGGGCCCCAAGAATCGCGCCAGGGTTCGGAGAAATTGCGCCGGTCTCCCTAAATATCACACTGTGGGTCCAAAAATGGCACGGGGACCCTCTAAAATCACAATGGGAACCCAAAATGTCGCGCAAGGGCATCTCAAAATAGCACTATGCAAGATTTGCCAGCCATGGTCCTTGCGACGGGACACAAGTAAACAATTCCACGTGCTGTGTCTATTGTTCAAGCCTGCTGTTGTCGTGATCATGCTATATCAAACTTTGCTCAGTGTTCCTGTCCCGGCTGTTCGCCCTCTGGCGGCCAGGGGATGCTTGCTTCGAGCCCCCTGTTTCCGGCTTCTTTCAGAAGTTCGAATGATCTGTTCACTAGAGAGGCCATTGTACTCTCCCCTCTCCCAGTGATCGAAATTTCTTTTAATTTCAACTGGCAACATGAGCAAAGCTAACAAAAAGTGTCAAATTTATCCATATTTCTTCAGCAGTTTTTTCTCTCCATTCCAGTGAAAAATAATTAAGCTGATGGACGTGGTTTCCACTCCTTGTAGTAGTATAGCCGCCCTACTTGTTCTCATTGCACTTTTAGTTCCCGGTCTCCCGATATTGACCATGCACGGTCTGACTACACACTCTCGGGGCGCATATATTGCGTCCAAAATTAAGTTGCTCCCAAGATTCATAACCTCCAACCGCCATAATCTCGCAAGAATCATAAACTCCAAAAATCGAAATGAACCCCAATATGGCGACGGATGGGCTGCGATTGCAAACACCAAGACGTATAGCAAACAACGATCAAAACCTCCAACACTTCGCCTAAAAGGAGAGTTCATAGCACGAGAATTCGCTCTGTAACAGACAATCCAATGACAGCTGTGATGAGCAGCCTCTCTTGTTGTTATTTGGGTTTCAAGTGCCCACCACTTCCAATGATCATACAGTGCCCATCATTAGTTTATTCATGTAAACTCAGCGGTAAAATCGTGGTGAGATGCAGTTAAGTTATGCCTTCTCAGCGAACGCATTCGCAGTCACCTGATTATAAATATGACGCAGTGCGATTGACAAGTGTTCCTGTTCGGGCGGTCGTCCTTCCCATACATCTCGGTGTGCAGGTGAGTACTTCATCGCGGGCGACTCAGCGTGGGGATGATACCGGGGATTCGCCTCGGTCGGTGGCGAGACGGGCATCCGCTTACGGCTTGCAGGCGCTGTAATTGGTTGGCCTGTTAATGTGACTTGAGGTGGAGGTGGCTCCATTATTTGTCCATAGGGACCAGGTGGTGCGCGCGCCAACTGCAAGCGTTCTCACGTACCGACCCCGCAGTCATGGGAGCTTTTCCCACCACGCCCTTCCCACCGATGTTTGGTGCCAAACTCTCAGTTCGCTCTGCTCGACCTCGCGCGGTCAGGTCCGGAGCTCCGATTCGCACAGGAATTATCAGTGGCGACAACGAGCTGGTCCATCGGAGATATGAACGAGTCGATGTGTCTGCCTCAGGCACTTCTGCGGAAGTCGTTGTTTGAGTGGACGCCACCAAGTGCAGTGCAATCGCCTGCGGTGCGGGGCAGCAGATGACGACGGCCGCTTCGGAGTGCTGCTTGGCCTTCCACCCGGGTGACACAGACTAAGCAAAAATTTTAAAAAAATGGTTTGCATGAGCTAGTGTGTTGTACATGGATGGTCAGGAATGCTGCTAGTTCCTCACCTGTTCCCAGGCCTTACACTTATTTTCCATACTGGTATACGCGCCTCATTTTGATAAAGTATAACGGTTTTAAATAGGAGCAACAATGTGGGCCCACTCTTAACATGAACACCTCCGTATTAAACCCCGCATGAAGGTAGCGGACAACAATAAGAGCAAATGTGTTCGTGCACATGAACACTCGTATTATTGCTGAAGCTAACGAAAGTGATGGCTATATTAGAGAATAATTATTAATGACATTTCATCTTCCGCAATGGCTTTTCTTTCCTTGGTTGTTGGCAGCTAAATGGCTTTTTTTCTCGTCTTTAAAGAGGCTGTTGGGAGCTTCATTGCAGTTCTCGTTCTAGCCACGCCAGCGCTGAGTGTTTTATTTCCCACATAATAAACCGTGTTTCCATATTACATATATGCACATAGGTTTTGGCTACGCTGTTGCTGTGTGTACATACCAATATCTTAATGTTATCGACCCAGTCAGATAACCATGTCACTTCGGTCAGATCCTCACACAACGTACCGAGTGCATTTTATACCTCCCTCTAATTTTCAAACTAAGCGATGCACGAAAACGAATGTGGTGTTATCGGAAAGCGCTCGACGAGTATGGCCCGAAACCACCCCCAAAAGTTGACGCCCCAAAAATGGAGGAAATTTAGGTTTTATGTGATTATGCCGGATAGATCTTTAGCTCTGGGGCGTTCATTGTGTTAGAGATTTCAAAAACAAAAATTATTTGGGATCAGAAAAGGGAGTCGAAATGGACCATGACCTTGAAGTATTTGCCCACCGAAAATTCAACGTTGTAATTGTGAAATTAAAAAAAAAATAACAGGGAAGATTGGACTAAGAAGCGTTCCTCTAGGTCGTCTTTCACTCCTAAAAAGTGATTTCCTTAACGTGAATAGTAGATTTTGGTCGATGTAAATTTCGAATATATTTAGGGGAAAATGGAAAACTGATATGTCATCTAAACACAAAATCTTCCTCTGGTGCTCTAAGTGACGTCCTTGAAGAAAGCAAATGCTGAAAGTATAACCTAACTTTACACATTAAAACGTGGCGCCTGGTTTAACTATTCTGGAGGTTACCCCAAGTTATTTCAACTAACTCACTGACCGTAGATAACCTGACGTTCACATTTTCGCACAACATGCAAAGTTGATGCGGAAAAAGGATGTCCCGAATCCCGGCTGCGCTGCAATGGGCCGTTTTCTTCTTTTCACTGTCGCGGAAAACCTTACGAGGTTGTAAAATGGCACACCACCCTAAACAAGATGGGTTAATCTGATGGAAGCATGCGCGTATTTCATGGTGTTTGGATGACCTCTTGTGCTTGTCCGGGCAAAAGTACCCAACAGCCAAGGTAATTACACTCAACTTGCTACAATTGTGCACTTTTCTTGGTTAAGTGAAAGTTGCAACAGCAATTACTTTGAGCTTGAAGTGGGAACATCACTCTTGTCAGTTCGCCCGTCTGCCAAACAACCGCGCCAATAGTCTAGACGCATCTAAATGGTTGCCTAAATGACGCCAGCCGGAAGAGAGGGAAGTGTATTTAACTAAAAGCGGTACAGTTAAGATAAAACATGGAGGGACGGACATGGAGGGACGGACATGGAGGGACGGACATGGAGGGACGGACATGGAGGGACGGACATGGAGGGACGGACATGGAGGGACGGACATGGAGGGACGGACATGGAGGGACGGACATGGAGGGACGGACATGGAGGGACGGACATGGAAGTGGCCTGTGCGGATGATCAGCGCGCCATGTCACGGCAGAGCAATGTGATGCCGATACACTGAAATACACTTGATTCATGATCGTCCACACCCGATACTTGAAGGCCGCCGTCCTTGAGACAATGGTTTTCAAGTACCAAGTGTGATTGATCAAGAATCGAGCGTATCTCGGCACCGGATATGCAGCGGCGCCAGCTGCCCAGTGAGTCGGTCGACGAGCGCAGGTTCCCGATCGTCGATCCCACACATGCGTGGGTGCACCTGTGGAGGATGCAGCCTGTGTAGGCACAGCGGCGTCTCCGTCGGGTGCAGTTCGCCGGCGACGGCGACGTCAACGCCCAGCTGATCGTCGACGCGCTCACACGCACACCTTGCTGCACAGCGCCGGGCAGCAGATCTGCCCCGGCAGTCTACAGTCGGCGTCGGCGAGGCAGTTCACGTCCGGGTCGAACACGCAGATGCCGACACGTCCCGGCACGACCGGCGGGCAGTTGCGCTGCTGCGGCGGCCACCCTGGGAACTGCGGGGCTGTAGGCAGCGTGTCACAACACTACACTACACCGGCCACACTACACTAAACTACCTGTTACTACACCGACGGCACTACATTGCACTACCTGCCACTACAACGGCGACACTACACTACACTACCTGTTACTACACCGGCGGCACTACATTGCACTACCTGCCACTACAACGGCGACACACAGCTAAGCCACCCATGCAGGCAGACGACAGATTTCTCCACCGTTGTGGATAATTTTCACGTGAGCTAAATGAGACGACTGTAGGTGCCGAATGTCTAGCCGCTAGCTGAGAGCGCCAGCATTGTTTGGCATTGATTTACATAGATCATCAATAAGGTGTGCCCCAATGATAGACGAGGTCAAAAGAATCAAAGCAGTTAAGATCACGTCACACTCACACAATAAATAGGGGCGGGAACACACAAATGATACAAAACTTTTGGAACGATTGGATTAGGTCATTGCAAACGTCGTCTTATTAGCATTTCGACATGGGAGATGTATTGCAGAGCTTTCTTCTTGCAAGCACTTCTGTATTCAGAAAATGTGCGCATGTCGGCGCCGCTATTAACGCGAGGCAAGAAATAATATAAGACTTGAGGAATCACGCACATCTCGCGCACATGTGGGACAGAGGGCAACTGTGGCCCGCGGGGCACTCGAGTCGGCGCGTGCGACAAAAACAAACAACTTGGCAGGGCCGGCAGGTCAACTCTCGCCGTACGGATATTTCTAATGAATACAAGGTCAGGCTGTAATCGTCGTGCCTAAAGGTATTGATACATTTATTGTTTGGGCTTAATTGCGCGCCGATTTCACGGTCATTTGGCACCCACTGCCAAACACGGAGGCGATGTTGACGTGCTGCTGTTGCACTAATATGAAATATAATTAGGAGAGTCCGAAATGTGCCGTTGCACCCAGATAAAAGAAAATATCCTTGGCTCGAACAATCCACGTCGTGTGCGTTTCGGCAGCACCGGTCCAGATGGCGCTGCAGTACTTGAGGGTCGACATTACCCAGGTAAGGTCACGCAAGGGCGCTACAGGCCAGCGGCGGGGCACCGCGGTTCAACCTCGGCCTGCCATCGCGGCTGAACCTCGGGCTGTCACAGACGAGGCAGAAAGTTCACGCACGAGGAAAATTTGGACATTCGCGTGGTTAGAATCCCAAGATGTTTCGTTTTATCTGGGGTCTTTTTGGATGCTGGGGGGAGGGACGGTCCTCTGGATCCTCTTGGCCACGCCTCTGGTGCCACACTGAACATCTTTACTGAAGCTCTAGCAACTACACCAGCAATTACTGGAGATACTCACACCAGTCAAACACTGGAAACCCCACACCAGTCAACTACTGTGGACCCCACACCAGTCAACTATTGGAAACCCCACACCAGTCAACTAATGTGGACCCAACACCAGTCAACTACTGCGGACCCCACACCAGTCAACTATTGGAAACCCCACACCAGTCAACTATTGGAAACACCACACCAGTCAACTAATGTGGACCCAACACCAGTCAACTACTGGAAACCCCACACCAGTCAACTACTCGACGCCCACACTAATAAACTAACGGAGGCGGCAGCAAACGGCGTCTGACCAAGTCATTGATGGGGTGCCCCATCACTGGATAACCCAGTCAACTACTTACTTCAATTACTTCAATAAACTAGCTCATCAGATAAACACATGTCGCAATATGTGTCCGATGGGCCGTCTATTTATTTATTTATTTAACAATACATGCCCTCCACGTGCAGTGGCTATTACAGACAGTCTGGGTCATAGATATTCACAAAGAAAGGATATATTTGTGGTCAGTAGTGGGGGCAGATGCGCAACAAACATTCGTACACTAACACATATACGTCTAATACGTTTTCAAATGAACGCCTCTGACATTGGTAAGCTATCTTAATATGGTATTTGCAGAGCGTAGCATCACCACCTGTCACAGCACAAAGCAAGTTAGCGTTGTCCGGCTGCGACTGGCCGCTTCAAAATGGCGTTGCGTACCTGCTTCTGCTGTGGGAAATGTGCGTAGCGTGCCTGTTTCTGCTGTGAGAAAAATGGAGCAACGCACCTGCTTCTCTCGCTGTGAGAGAAGTAGCGATTCGTATCTGATGCTCCTGCTGTCAGATAAGAGGCGACGCGTGCCTGCTTATTTATTATGAGGCACGTGGCGATACGTACCTGCTTCTCCCGCTGTGAGACACGTAGCGATCAAGAACGCCGCCAGTGCTAGTGCAGAAGTGGTGCCGGCCATTGCGGGTGGTCTGAAACTTCTTCCTTCAGACGGTGGAACCTCTCTGCCATTAGGAGGAACGCATCGAGCTTTTATAGAATGTATCGCGCGCAGATCAGAGGCGGAACTTCGCCAAAACTATTATGGTGCCAATACAGAAAGGAGATTGTAGAACTCAAGCCGGTTGGAGCTGCATATGGTGTCATGTAGACGCTGAAATTGTTGTCGGCACGCCAGAATTGGGGCGGCCCAGGATCCTCGAGAATCTGGCGAAGTTTCACCCCTGCGCGGCAGACGATGCTCGCCCGTGGCTGTGTGGTATTTCCCGGCACTTCCCGGTGTGTCGCCCCCGAGCCGGCCGCGAAGCGAGGTGGCACCGCTCCAAGTCTGTTCGGCGCCACGTCGGCCGTCACGGGCGTTGCATGAAATGGTCGCCTGCCAGCGCTGCACAGGCCACCGGTGAATTTCCTGGTACGGCGACGCCGCTGTCTCCAGCCGTCACCATGAATCCGACGCCGAGCCACACTGTGAGCGGACGACAATGCAGAACCCAGCCAACAATGGGGCCGCCGGCTGACAATGGAGCACCGACAGGCGGGCTGCAGTCGGCGTGGCTGTTGCCGAGGAGATCGTCACGGAAATCGGCAAGGAAACCGCCAAGGAAGTCACCATGGAAATCACCAAGGAAATCGCCAAGGGAATCGCCAATGAAGTCGCCAAGGAAATCGCCAAGGAAATCGCCAAGGAAATCACGAAGAAAATAACCAAGAAAATTATCTCAATCTGCTGTTGGGCGAATTATCGGGTGTCAATCATCTTCAGATAGTGTTTTGTAGTGTGTTGTGTTCCTCTTTAGGTACCGTTTCTGCGTAAAATCGAAGTTGTTGGTGACTTGCTGGCGAATGCTTGGTGGGATCGCTGCCTCCTACACAGCGTGTGACGACAGCACTCGCAATCGTGACAATGCAAGGAGCCTTCACAAGTGTGATTCAGCAAGATTCCATTTAACGGTATTGTCCACTACCGAGGTGCTCTTCACTGGAGGCTAACTCCTCCTGTTGCGAGTAATGGTCTCTACTCTCTCCTTGTCACTTCGCTATGACGTTTGAATTATTTTTCATGCTACAATGCGAGCATGTGTCTTAGGGTTCAGGGCATGCTAATAAAATAATTGCCTTGCCGTGTCTTTGACTTTCTCAAATAGGTGTTTTAAGTTGATCGACTCGATTATTTAATTCGCTGTACAATGTAGACAGCTGTGCAATGGAGTACTCGTTTGCATTGCTTTGGAAGGTTGCTTCCCCGAGAAGCGAAAAGACATCTGCGGAACTTTTTTGTTCGCCACATTTAACCACTTGCCCGCTAAAGGAGAAAATGAATGTGAAAATGCACATCACAGCGTAGCCTGTGCATTCAACCGACCAGCGTCCGCTGTGGATACATAAAGCTCTCCCCGAGTACACAAGGCGGTCATGCAGAACGTTCGAGTACATCCCTCCCCTTAAAAAACGAAGATATGAATTAGTAGCGCCCCTCCAGAGAAGTATACCAACCAAATCCATCGATTCGCTCCTTAGTTGTGGGACTCATAAGTACCATCATTACGTCGAAACAAAATGCCAACAAGCCATTTTTGTGCAGAGAAATGGCATGCCACACGGTAGTGCCTCCAGCCCTCCAGATTGTTTATTTCCCTGGAAAGTATTCCCAAATTGATATCAGGAAATATGTATCATGCCTTAGCGCTGAAACAATTGTCACCCATTTGTCACTTAATCAAATATTATGTCATGTCGCTGAAGCAGTGAGGCGCGAAGCCGTCCCTGTAGCTCAGTTGGTGAGAGTGTCGGCCTGTCTTCGTCTGCCCTGTCCCGGCAAGACAATATTCGACTCGTTTCGCGCGCTGGCATTCAGACCCCGGCTGGGCGGGTCAGTTAGCAACTGGCCCGATAAGGCCGGGAACAAGCTCCCAGGACTGCCGTGTCACTGCATTGGCGGCACATTAAACTCTCGGTCGACAGTCTGCCGCTGAACAGGGGTTCGTTGATTGGGTGGTGGGCCCAGGGTTCACGCAACAGGCTGCTTCGCAATAGAATCCTGGCTCATAAAGCCATCCCAGCAAGAATTCGGACAATTTTTTTTAAAGAAGAAAAAAGGCAACTGTGGGACATGTCTGAGCACTAGCACGACTTTCACCTATTCGTCCCACCATCACCGTCACCATCCCTCCACTGCACCTGACCCCACCATCCCACCACTACACCTGACCCCACCATCCTACCACTGCACCTGACCCCGTCATCCCATTACTGTACCTGACCTCACCATTCCACCACTGTACCTGACCCTAACATCCCACCCTATGCCTAACACCACCATCCACCACTGCACCTGACCCCACCAGCCCACCACTACACCTGACCCCACCATCCCACCACTGCACCTGACCCCACCATCCCACCACTACACCTGACCCTACCATGATACCATCGCACCTGACCCCACCATCCCACAACTGCACCTGACCCCACCAGCACACCGCTACACCTGACCCCACCAGCACACCACTCCACCTGACCCCACCATCCCACCACTACACCTGACCCTACCATGATACCATCGCACCTGACCCCACCATCCCACCACTGCACCTGACCTCACCAGCACACCGCTACACCTGACCCCACCATCCCACCACTGCACCTGACCCCACCATCCCACCACTGCACCTGACCCCACCAGCACACCGCTACACCTGACCCTACCATGATACCATCGCACCTGACCCCACCATCCCACCACTACACCTGACCCTACCATGATACCATCGCACCTGACCCCACCATCCCACCACTACACCTGACCCTACCATGATACCATCGCACCTGACCCCACCATCCCACCACTGCACCTGACCCCACCATCCCAACACTACACCTGACACTACCATGATCCGAACACTGCACCCGACAAACAAATTTCACCATACCATACCATGTCCAGCGGGTACTGCCACACCCACCACCGACGGCTACACCCACCACCGACGGCTACACCCACCACCGACGGCTACACCCACCACCGACGGCTACACCCACCACCGACGGTTACACCCACCACCGACGGCCACACCCACCACCGACGGCTACACCCACCACCGACGGCTACACCCACCACCGACGGCTACACCCACCACCGACGGCTACACCCACCACCGACGATCCCGCCGGACGCGGACACCAGACTCCCAACTTTGACCTGACAATAGAGCCAAAGTTACCGGCCGATCTTCACGTTTCAAGCGTTGTGTGATGTGCCCGACAAGGGTTCTGCCAACATTGGGGTTGTTGGACAGATCCTCATCGATGTGTTTGACGTTTAAGCAACGTATTTATGGTGTTGGAGCTACAGAATGCATCTGTGACTAAACATTTCCGACATACCATTCCACCATTGCGAGCCGATGGTCCTTGGTATTGGTCTGCAGGGATGGAACTTCACCATGCTTGTGGATTCTAGTCCGTCTCCCTCTCTCCAATGACTTCCACTTCCTCCCAATTTCAGTGGACGAATTCTACCTCTGTTATTGATCTTCACATATCCGAAAGAATAGATGTTTGACCTGCCTTGGTCAACCTCACCAGGGAGCGCGTTAGCTATCGGCAAACTACACAAGTGTCAGCCATTGGTGAACCCGGACCGGACCGGTGGGACCTATTGGTACCATGTGTTCAGAGCGAATTTTGAGGTAGTGTTCCTATGGTGAGAACCGGTTGAATGGCATTCCTACGTTGGCAAGACTTTGACCGTATTGCGTCAACCTCTTATGAGTTTGTGATAAGGGTGGGAGTGATTTGGTGGAGCCTAACGTTGGCAGAAATAATCATGTCAGAGGCTACCCCCGATTATGACTATTTGTGTTTATTTCTTCTGGGGATGTGATTTATTATTGACAGTTAGCATGTCGGTGATAGTCGACACGACATGTATACGACGCCTAATTGCATGCCATATATACCCAGACCGCGCTGGACACCGCCAAAGTTTGCCGGTAACAAATGGACCCATTCGTCCTGAGATCTGGCCACGGGAGGGGAGACTGGGCGCAGGAGAGGAGCGTCATTCAACCTTCAGTCAACCTCCTCAGGTAGTTTGTTAGCCATTGGTCAGGCTGACCAGGAGGTGTGGTAGCCATTGGTCAGCCTGATCAGGAGGTTTGTTAGCCATTGGTCAGCCTGACCAGGAGGTTTGTTAGCCACTAGTCAGCCTGACCAGGTGTGTTAGCCACTGTTCAGCCTGACCAGGAGGTGTGTTAACCACTGTTCAGCCTGACCAGGAGGTGTGTTAGCTCCTGGTCAGCCTGACCAGGAGGTTTGTTAGCCACTGGTCAGTCTGACCAGTAGGTGTGTTAACCATTGGTCAACCTCACTGTGTTAGCCATTCGGACACACTCGGTAATTACGACGAAGCTTTATCCCTACTGTGCACCGCACCAAAACATGTGATGGACGCATGTACGATCCCCAAAGTTGTCACCCACATGTATTATGGGTAACGATCTCAATCACCAACCTACTGATGTATTGGTGGATAAATTGTAAAATTATTGGTGTATTGGTGGATACATTTTAAAATTAAAATTAAATTAAATGTATGGTCAGGCCAATACATGAAGGAATTGAGTTCTGCCAAATCCTTTGGTGGAGGCCACCTCGTTGGCTCTCACAGGGTCCCACCAAGAGAATGAGAACGCCATCCGGGTACAGATTGAAAGGAAACAAGCTTCCAAATATCAATGTATAAATATTATTCCTTGATAGTCAACTTTGGGACAAATTTGCCTAACAAGGAATAATATTGTCTGGTCCTACTCATGTCTGGCCCTACTCGTCGACCGCTTTCTGGTGACATCTATCTCGTTTTCGTGCGAAGCTTAGTTTGGAGATTGGAGAGGGTCCGCATCGACCCCCCCCTTAGATGGGGTGTAGGGATCTGACCGGAGAGGCGGAGCGGGTTAAACCACCAGCCTTCAAATGCGGGGCAGATTGGTGTAGAGCAACTCATTCGATATACCATTAACTCGTTTGAGGAATGTGTATTCGTTTAGTTTGTATATTTCCAGCCGATTCAACTCTCAAATAAGGGGAGAAAAACTACGAAAAAGAACTGAGTCCCTCAGTCACTGATACCTGATTAACATGTCAACGTTATTCTATTCCGGATACGCTGCAGCATGTTTCACTTGAAGCTAAACTTGGTATTTTGTATAAGCGGCCCGGTGTATCTCACAACACATCGGCTCAGAATCTTCCTTCTTCTTCCTTCTTCCTTCCTTGAGACACAGGCCAGGTTCACCCATGAGACTCCAGCCCGGTATCTCCAGCGAGACCCCAGCGAGGTTCTGCCGCGGGTCACAGGGCCAGCTCTCCCGTGACGTCTCGGCCCGGTTTCGCTCACGACACCCCGGCCCAGTATCTCCTTGATCCCCCAGCCTGGCATCTCCCGTGAGACCCCTGGCAGGGTTCTCCCGCGAGACCGCTGGCCGGTTCTCCCGTGAGACCACTGGCCGGTTCTCCCGTGAGACCGCTGACCGGTTCTCCGGGCCGGTTCTCCCGTGAGACCCCTGGCCGGTTCTCCCGTGAACGGCCGGTTCTCCCGTGAGACCCCTGGCCGGTTCTCCCGTGAGACCCCCGGTGAGTCCCCGTGAGACCCCTGGCCGGTTCTCCCGTGAGACCGCTGGCCGGTTCTCCCGTGAAACCGCTGGCCGATTCTCCCGTGAGACCGCTGGGCGGCTCTCCCGTGAGACCCCGGCCCAGTATCTCCCTTGATTCCCCACCTTGGTATCTCCCGTGAGACCCCTGGCCGGTTATCCCGCGAGACCGCTGGCCGGTTCTCCCGTGAGACCACTGGCCGGTTCTCCCGTGAGACCGCTGACCGGTTCTCCCGTGAGACCCCGGTCCGGTTCTCCCGTGAGACCCCTGGCCGGTTCTCCCGTGAGACCGCTGGCCGGTTCTCCCGTGAGACCGCTGGGCGGCTCTCCCGTGAGACCGCTGGCCGGCTCTCCCGCGAGACCGCTGGCCGGCTCTCCCGTGAGACCGCTGACCGGTTCTCCCGTGAGACCGCTGGCCGGTTCTCCCGTGAGACCCCTGGCCGGTTCTCCCGTGAGACCGCTGGCCGGTTCTCCCGTGAGACCCCGGTCCGGTTCTCCCGTGAGACCCCGGTACGGTTCCCCGGTGAGACCCCTGGCCGGTTCTCCCGTGAGACCCCTGGCCGGCTCTCCCGTGAGACCGCTGGCCGGTTCTCCCGTGAGACCGCTGGGCGGTTCTCCCGTGAGACCCCTGGCCGGTTCTCCCGCGAGACCGCTGGTCGGTTCTCCCGTGAGACCGCTGCCCGGCTCTCCCGTGAGACCGCTGGCCGGCTCTCCCGTGAGACCGCTGGGCGATTCTCCCGTGAGACCGCTAGGCGGTTCTCCCGTGAGACCCCTGGCCGGTTCTCCCGCGAGACCACTGGCCGGTTCTCCCGTGAGACCGCTGGCCGGCTCTCCCGTGAGACCGCTGGGCGGTTCTCCCGTGAGACCGCTGGCCGGTTCTCCCGTGAGACCGCTGGGCGGCTCTCCCGTGAGACCGCTGGGCGGCTCTCCCGTGAGACCGCTGGGCGGCTCTCCCGTGAGACCGCTGGGCGGCTCTCCCGTGAGACCGCTGGGCGGCTCTCCCGTGAGACCGCTGGGCGGCTCTCCCGTGAGACCGCTGGGCGGCTCTCCTATGGGACGGTCGGCGGCGCCGTAGGTCGCCGTCACGACGCTCCAAAATCAATGCTGGCGTCTGCGTCGCACCGGCCGCCTTCTCCGTGCTCTCAATGAGATGTGTCGGTCGGACGGGCGCGCGCGGGGCGCAGACGCGGCAGGTCGTCGGTCTCGACGCGCCGGGACGCGGCCGTCGGCAGAGGTGGTGCAGACGCGGCCCGCGTCGGTGATCGGTCCAGGAGTGGCGGCCGATCTGTCATCACCGTGACAGGTACAGTTGCCGAGGCGGCGACGCCTCCTGTGTGGATGGCCGCGGCGCTGTGGTGTTGTGTGGTGTGGTGTTGTGTGGTGTGTGGTGGTGTGGTGTTGTGTAGTGTGGTGGTGTGGTGGTTTGTGGTGTGGTGTTGTGTGGTGTGGTGTTGTGTGGTGTTGTGGTGTGTGGTGTTGTGGTGTGGTGTTGTGTGGTGTGTGGTGGTGTGGTGTTGTGTAGTGTGGTGGTGTGGTGGTTTGTGGTGTGGTGTTGTGTGGTGTGGTGTTGTGTGGTGTTGTGGTGTGTGGTGTGGTAGTGTGGCGGTGTGGTGATGTGGTGGTGTGTGGTGGTTTGTGGTGTGGTGTTGTGTGTTGTGGTGTTGTGTGGTGTGGTGTTGTGTGGTGTGGTGTTGTGTGGTGGTGTGGTGTTGTGTAGTGTGGTGGTGTGTGGTGTGGTGTTGTGTGGTGTTGTGTGGTGTGGTGGTGTGTGATGGTTTGTGGTGTGGTGTTGTGGTGGTGTGGTGTGTGGTGTGGTGGTGTGTGGTGGTGTGGTGGTGTTTGGTGTGTATGTGGTGATGTGTAGTATGTGTGTGTGTGTATGTGATGATGTGTAATATGTGTGTGTGTGTATGTAGTGATGTGTACTATGTGTGTGTGTAGTGTGTGGTGGTGTGGTGGTGTAGTGTGTGGTGGTGTGGTGGTGTGGTGGTGTGGTGGTGTGGTGGTGTGGTGGTGTGGTGGTGTGGTGGTGTGGTGGTGTGGTGGTGTGTGGTGTGTATGTGGTGATGTGTAGTATGTTTTTGTGTGTGTGTGTTTGTGTGTGGTGGTATTTGGTGTGTATGTGGTGATGTGTACTATGTATGTGTGTATGTGTGTGTGTGTATGCATGAGTGCAGAGGCGCAGCCAAGGCGGTCCAGAGGTCCCAGCCCACTCCCTCAGCAACGACAAGTACACTAGATGTAGGATTTTCGGGGGGGATTTTCCGCACGCAAGAACACAATTTTTCGGCGTGCCAACCGCGTCTAAATGGATCTATTTACTCCTTTAAAAATTGACCCGAGCTCTCTTTCTGCAAATCCTGGCCGCGCCCCTGCTTGTGTGTGTGCGTGAGTGAGTGCGTGCGTGGTATATGGTGTAATATGGTAAGTTGTGTGTGGTGAGCGATGATGAGTTGATGGTGCGGTTTGGCGTTTTGGGGTGTAACGCGGCAGATGGAGTGTGGTTTATGCTATGACACATGGTGTCCGTGGGTGAGGTGCATGTTGCGCAGGGTATGTATGGTGTATTGGAGTGTGCTTTGTGTGGTGACTGAGCACGTGATGGTGACGCGAGGCGAGACCTGTTTGCGATGCAATTGCAATTATCGACGGTAGCAAACTCAGAGAGGAATTACTTCCGCGTACGTGACAAGAAAAAGCACGGAATATGAACGGCCGGACGCGCCCGAACTGGTATGGGCCTGACCCTTCAATAGCATTCTCTCTTTCTGTGGCATTTCAGGCAGTCATTTCCGCATTGATAGGTAGATATGCTTTCGACGTTTTTTCCTCTGCCAGTTTGCATCCCTTTATTATTTCGGAACGCTCGCAATTATTTTCGAAAGCTGAAGGTCCTTGGTCGTGCTGGGCGCGTCCCCGCATGGTGTGGGTGCCGTAGTAGAAGCCGGTCAGCCCGTTATCGCGGCCGGTGAGGCGTCTCGTTGTCACCCGGATGCTATAGTTTCAAACCAAGGGCGAGCCGACATGGTCCGACAATGCTTTTGGTGGTGTAATGCGGGAAACGTATCGCATGTGAGATTGTTTTGGCGCAGGAGAGCCGCCTCATGGAAACCATTGGGAGGATATACCACGGTCATTTTAGCCAATGATGCCCAAGTCAGGTTACTCGAAGACCTCGCTTGCGATGCTCACCAAGCGATCTATTGTTTGGTGAGCGGCCATTGTGTTCTAGCTTCTACAAGTGAATTTTTGGTGGGTACAGAATGACGTTGGAGGCGCATAATTGAACAATAAATGGTATGCGTCCCTCCAAAAGCATGCAACGCGATGCTCGCGCTTTAGCTCTTCACACCTGCTTGAGGACTTATGGCGGTAAAACACCGAAGGCGATGCTACCATGACTGTTGTACCGGTGTCAGCATGTCGAATGTTTTTGGCGGGATGTTTTCTGTGTGCCCAATATATAAAATCCACGGGGATTATCCGGGGAGAGTGGGCCGCGGAGATGACGCCGGCCTTCGTCAATATTGTTTGCTCGTTGAAGTGTTACTGGAGCAGCTGCAGGCACTCGGCTGCGGTGTGGCCGTCACCCATCGTTGCTGTAGCCACTGCTGGTGCAGACGGTCGGCGCACCGTCGGCCCAGCGCGGTCCAGAGCTGCTCCAGCCGGCAGCTGTGCCGCGCTGCGTCAGCCGCTTCGTCGCGCCGTTGCTGTCCTCGAAGACTGACCGATAACCCTCTGGCCGCTCATAGCACGCCGAGCGGTGCCGCCAGGTCGGAGCATGGCGGGCGTCCGTGGAACGTCGTCCGGCACGGCTTGTCCACCAAATCGATAGGTGTGCCTATTAGATGAACGGCCCCCTGGCCATGTGGATGAAGGTGAACTTCGTGAGAGATGTGAAGTCTCCCATGGGGACATTTTCGATAAAGCGCTGTCTGGAGGCGTACTTCAGCGTCAGCCATTTCCAGAGTTTGACTACCGGTCAGCTACGGCTTCAGTCCGGCAAATGGAAACGCTGCAGACAAGTCGGTTTCAGATCGTTTGTCGGGAGTCGCGATCAAATCAGCCGGAAAATAGTCAGTGCGATGTGCCATTGGCCGGCTTGATCTGCATGTGGCTGGAGCTAGATTTGACCATCTGGCTGCCACCAGGACTTTCAGCAGTTAGCGACATGCAATCTGATCAATTTGCCGGACCAGTAACTTCACAGACCGTCATTTTACACGGCGCCAAACTGCCGTTGTTATCGAATTAGAAGCACACCCGAAGCTAGGCGGCTTGTCTTGGTGCGTGCTGACAACCAGCTACTTCAGCTACATCGTGTTCTTCCACAGTCGAAGTCCACTCGGCGCTACGTCTTCACGACGAGCCCAAGTACACATCAGACCCCTCTTCTAAGCGTTATGTCCAAGTGCAGACACCCAGCCATCTCACCACTGAGTCAACTTTTGAGCCGAAGCTACAGCATGTTAGAAAAGTGTGTATGTACAATTATGGTAAAGGTGGTATGGTCAAAGGTAAAGGTCAGGGAAGGATTTTGAGAGGCGTGCTGTGCTTCCGGTAGGAATTTTTTTTGTGAACACAACACCCTATCCTGATGTTTTCGAAAGCGCGTAAAAAAGTGAAAAAGGCTCTTACAGAAATGTTTGAATCATGTGTGGCCTTGTTCATCATGAGACTTGGGATGACATATTGCCGCAATTATTTCTATGAAACTCACTCACAATTCCGAAATGTTTATTCTGACAAAAGGTGCCTTTTATGTCACTTGCCTCTTGAGTTTGAATTACTTTTGTTCAGAACAAAACAGGTCTGTTTGATTAAATTGGACCTAAAATTTATAAATAAGCCTTCTTGGCTAAGTCTACAATTATTAGATCCTTTGATACTTATATGGTCTGCGTTGATTCTAAGGAACCAATGCACACAATACCTCGTCAATCCAGGTTTTGCCATCCTTCTGCCACCTGCATCCACCCCTATATGCATGTTCAAGCTTTATGTCATAGATATGCAAACCGTTTCCTCAAGGAACCGATTACCAACTACCGTAAGATAACTGAGCAACAAATATCCGATGTTTCACAGGTGTATGTCTTTCTCTCCCCTCAGCCTAACTACTCCGGTGCCTAGCAGAGCCTTCTCGTACTATGGATTTATCAAGGCGCTCTTGCCCTTAGGCAGGGGAGGTGCCTCCTCTCTCCGATTCCGTCCGTTTGTTTTCAGCCGCTTGTGTCGAGTTCCCAGTTTTCTCATTATCATCGGTTCCTTGCTATCATGAAAAGCAACACCAAGTTTTTGTTGTCCCAACATGGAAGCTAATCACAAACGATTGGCAGAACAAAGCACGTGGGCAGGGCACGGCGACGCGCGTGTTGGCGTCAAAAAGCTCTGACACAGTTCCACGGAGCACGAGGCAATCATCGGCCGCTCAGGGTATTGCACACAAAGCAAGTATGTGCTCTCATTCGCTTTGGGTCGACAAACAAAGCGAACGCGTTCTTTGGTGGCAAGTTGACTCCGGTGCGCTGCTTGATGGATCGATACTTGTGTCTGGACGCTTCACAAAGGCCACGACTGTCCTACCGGCACCTCTGACAGTCCCAGCATCCTCAAATGTGTCGTGATAAATGTGCCCAGCAACGTCCTGGCGCCCCCAGTTACATCCAAACCCCTAAATATATGCAGGGTATATTCAGGGAGTCTGGCAGCCGGGTGCCCCAAGACGTGTCTTGGCTGCGCCCAACAGCCCGGGCGTCCCTAAATATGTCCTCCTGGGGTACCAGTGATATCCACGGCTCTCTCAATTGCATCATTGTCACGTTCCTGATAGGTCTGGTTTTTCTAGATTTGCTCTACCGACGCTCTTGATAAACCAGCTTGCCAGCCTCGGGCCCGGCAAGAACTTGGATGGGTGACCATCTAAGAACGCTGAGTGCCGTACTTTACTGGTATTCTTGACGTTGCTGACACCCCGAAATGTGTTCAACTGGCGCCCTTGACAGCTTGAACATCGCTAAATGTTCACATCATCTCTGATCTCTAGCTCCATGCTACTCCAGGTGCAAACCTACATCGACAGCCATAGATCGACTGAAATTCCTTTGGTGATGGCCACTCCGGAAGGCACCGTCACTTCTCGCACAAATATATGCCGCTGGTCTCATCTCACTAAATAAATGCACCACGAACGTCGCCTGCGCTTTGTAAACACGGGAGGTTGTGGGAATAGTCCGGCGCACTTCCTGCTTCACATTTGACATCATTCTTTGAAGTTCCTTTCACTGGAACTCTCAGCAGTGGTTATAAATCTCATCTGAATTGTCTGCGAACCGATCGTATATGTCCTCGCAAAACAAAGGCTCGCTCGTACCCACAGACATACTCCAATTAAACTGCCAACAATGCAGACGGAATTGCACTGACAGTTCCACAACAGCAGACCGATGTCTCCTATCAGTAGGCCAATCTATAGCCTTTGAAATTAAGCTACATATCGGTTTCAGCATCCGTCTAAAATAGGGTGAAATGATGCACTGAGCTTCTTGATGAATATTTTTGAGAACAATACAGAAGTATATCTAATTACAAATACCCCTTGTTGAACAAGGGACAGGCAGGGCCGAGAGGCAAGCGTATGTTTTCCTTTTCACGAAATTTCTGTGGTCCTAAATAGACAAAGGGAACCTTCATTTTGTCCGCTGGCCTCAAGCTGTTAATGATCATTAGTTTTCACAGAAGGCATCCAACAGCCAACGCGGATCCAAGAGTATGCCCCCCCGACAACAGACCGCTTTTGTTTATGTTGTATGCGCCCAATGCCATAATCTCGGAATCTAAGAATATTTTATGAGATAAATAATGCCTGAAGCAGACCATAAAGCTGCTTGTGGTTCAAATCTGTTGAGTTTTTAATCGATTTAACTTTTTATATTTAACTTAGATAACTTAGAACTTAGATATATGATAACTTAGAGGATAATTTTTTTTAACTGCCCCAAGACAGGCTTCTGGATCCCGTCCCTGCCTCCAGTGGTCCGAAAAATCTCACAATCCAGCTGGAGGCCCGTTAGTCTTCACAGGAGACCCCTACAGCTCACGAAAGCGACTTAATGCCTGCGAGGATCGGATCATGATGGCAGCCAATATTAGGAGGTTTGGTGGCACGCCCTATAGGCACGGCTTAACACAGGCCAGAGAACCAAGACAAAATGCAACGACGCCGTCGCTCTTGAGGAGGCCCCCAACGACTGAGCCGGCACCGTGCAGAACCGTGTGCCGCTTGGAAGAGGTTGGCAGCACCGCGCCTGCATGTTGCCTGAGCAATAGGCCCTGTCTGAAGTGTTCTTGCCGAGCCCAGTACCTGACTGAAATTAAGAGAAGTTTTTCTTTAACTACAACGGCATTGTGTGAGCAGAACTCGTCCACCGACTCGTCTTAGGGCCGCACATCTTTCCATGAGCATGAGAGCGGCGTGGCGGTCGGGCGTGAACACAGAGGCTTCAGAGGCTGGTCGTTTTGCAGCTGGAAGCTGTGGAGCACTGTCAGGGTTCTGGTGGATGGTGACCCCGCCGCCGAGTCTGACCATCAGGGAGCGGTGGAGCACTGTCAGGGGATCTGGTGGACGGTGACCCCGCCGCCGAGTCTGACCATCAGGGAGCGGTGGAGCACTGTCAGGGGATCTGGTGGACGGTGACCCCGGCGCCGAGTCTGACCATCAGGGAGCGGTGGAGCACTGTCAGGGGATCTGGTGGACGGTGACCCCGGCGCCGAGTCTGACCATCAGGGAGAGGTGGAGCACTGTCAGGGGATCTGGTGGACGGTGACCCCGCCGCCGAGTCTGACCATCAGGGAGAGGTGGAGCACTGTCAGGGGATCTGGTGGACGGTGACCCCGGCGCCGGGTCTGACCATCAGGGAGCGGTGGAGCACTGTCAGGGGATCTGGTGGACGGTGACCCCGGCGCCGGGTCTGACCATCAGGGAGCGGTGGAGCACTGTCAGGGGATCTGGTGGACGGTGACCCGGGTCTGACCATGGCGCCGTGCTGGTGACCCGGAGCGGTGGAGCACTGTCAGGGGATCTGGTGGACGGTGACCCCGCCGCCGGTCTGACCATCAGGGAGAGGTGGAGCACTGTCAGGGGATCTGGTGGACGGTGACCCCGGCGCTGGGTCTGACCATCAGGGAGCGGTGGAGCACTGTCAGGGGATCTGGTGGACGGTGACCCCGCCGCCGGGTCTGACCATCAGGGAGCGGTGGAGCACTGTCAGGGGATCTGGTGGACGGTGACCCCGGCCGCCTGGGTCTGACCATCAGGGAGCGGTGGAGCACTGTCAGGGGATCTGGTGGACGGTGACCCCGCCGCCGGGTCTGACCATCAGGGGAGCTGGTGGATGGTGACCCCGGCGCCGGGTCTGACCATCCGGGAGCGGTGGAGCACTGTCAGGGGATCTGGTGGACGGTGACCCCGCCGCCGGGTCTGACCATCCGGGAGCGGTGGAGCACTGTCAGGGGATTTGGTGGACGGTAACCCCGCCTCCGGGTCTGACCATCAGGGGAGCTGGTGGACGGTGACCCCGGCGCCGGGTCTGACCATCAGGGAGCGGTGGAGCACTGTCAGGGGATTTGGTGGACGGTGACCCCGGCGCTGGGTCTGACCATCAGGGAGGGTGGAGCACTGTCAGGGGATCTGGTGGACGGTGACCCCGCGCCGGGTCTGACCATCAGGGAGAGGTGGAGCACTGTCAGGGGATCTGGTGGACGGTGACCCCGCCGCCGGGTCTGACCATCCGGGAGCGGTGGAGCACTGTCAGGGGATTTGGTGGACGGTAACCCCGCCGCCGGGTCTGACCATCGGGAGCGGTGGAGCACTGTCAGGGGATCTGGTGGACGGTGACCCCGCCGCCGGGTCTGACCATCAGGGAGCGGTGGAGCACTGTCAGGGGATCTGGTGGACGGTGACCCCGGCGCCGGGTCTGACCATCAGGGAGCGGTGGAGCACTGTCAGGGGATCTGGTGGACGGTGACCCCGCCGCCGGGTCTGACCATCAGGGAGAGGTGGAGCACTGTCAGGGGATCTGGTGGACGGTGACCCCGCCTCCGGGTCTGACCATCAGGGAGAGGTGGAGCACTGTCAGGGGATCTGGTGGACGGTGACCCCGGCGCTGGGTCTGACCATCCGGGAGCGGTGGAGCACTGTCAGGGGATCTGGTGGATGGTGACCCCGCCGCCGTGTCTGACCATCAGGGAGAGGTGGAGCACTGTCAGGGGATCTGGTGGACGGTGACCCCGGCGCTGGGTCTGACCATCAGGGAGCGGTGAGATCCACGAACTGGAGGCGCGTAGGCACCGAAACGTCGCGCCAGTCTTGCTCACCGGAGTACGGGAGCGCAAGAATGTTGTCACTCGTCGATCTGGTGGCATGGTGACCCCGCCGCCGCCGCCGCATGATCGCCGCTTTGACCCTGATTCTGGGTCGCGCGAACCCCCGTACACTCTGCGTCTAGTGCGGTGGGTGGGCGCGTGTGAATTGATGGACAACGAGTTGAGAACGCCGATACGGTTGTCCACGCGGTAGGGTGGAGACCGCGCGACTAGTGACGACACCACAGGAGACCGGACGCTCACCTGTCCACTGTTCCCGCCCTACACGCGGACGTGACGCGCGGCCACATTCCCATTGCAGTTTGCAGACAAACGAGGCCGGGCACTCCTGTCGAACAAGTGGCACCAAGTTGTCTTCGGACCCGGCCATCGACACCACTCTCGCCTAACAGCCGCCGCCGAGTCCGAAGTTGAAGAGCTCTTAAATTGTCCACATTTCCACGACGTGTATGACCCACACGAACTGCTAATCGACTGAACTGGTGGAACACTTCGCACTCCTTGTGTGTGAGCCGTTTTCAAACTCTTCAGTGGGCGACTTAATGCAGGAGCGTTGCCCGAAGTGGCAGAGTGCGGTGACCGGTGTGCCTGGCATGGTACGGGAAATGGCACCAGGTGACCCGGTGTCACAAGCACCGCCCTTTGGCTCTTTACTCCGCTAATGCCACCAGCACTCGTGATCAAGTGAGCAGGTGATCAGGCGATCGTGTCACTCCCTCTCACACGACTGTTCCCATAGCTCGACACTGCAACTATGCGAGTATATTGCGGCACTCCCAGCTAAGAAATGGAGGACGCATAGCATGTTCACTGAAAAACAGCGCAGTGTTGAACGTGTTGAGCTACAACAAAAGCATGCCCGAAGAGTTACGCATAGGCACGTAGGTAGCATATAGGTGGCATATATGTGGCATGTAGGTGACAAATAGGTGGCATATAGATGGCATATAGGTGGTATTTAGGTCACATATATATGGCATATAAGTGGAGGTTTCGGATAATTATTCGTGTTTCAATCTAAGATTCAACCACGTTGATGCTATGGCACGACCTACACTGAATGCTCATCAGTGACAATTATTAGTGTTGTATTGGCAGAACTAAGTATATAGGCGCTTACCTCAATCGAGAAGGCATGCTGTACTCTGATATATTGACCAACATTTCTCTTTTTGTACATGGAGCTTGGTGCTTTCCCAAGGTGTGAATACAAGCATTGGGTCACCATTAAGGCGAAAGTAACAATATTGACGTTGCATGGTAAAACCAATATCTTGATTGGCATTGCGTCGGTAATACCGAGTGCCCGCGCCTGTGCCCCTGAACATATACAATACACAAGCTCCCATCGCGCAAACGCAGACATCCTTACATGATACATGTGCCCACAGAGAGGATAATGCAAGCCTTATGCATTGTCATCGGCAGATTTCGACAACCGGATTTGGGTAGTCTTAGCAGAACAAAAACAAGCAATAGTGACCTCCACGAACTGACCCATTTTAGCTCGGGGGCCGAACTTGAGGTCGAAACAATATCTTAAACAAAGAAAATGTCAATATTTTCGGCAAATCGCGAAGAAGGCCACTTTACCCCTAGACTCCCCCCCCCTCCTCCCACTCATCGACAGCGTACGCTTTACCTGCAGAGAACACCAGCTCAAGCACCGTGGTAATTACGATGTGGTACTGCAGGATACGTGTTGAACTAGTTCCGTTCATAATGCCTCAGTTTTTTTATGCTTCCATAGGCTAGCGGGTTCTTGCAAGAATGTCATCTCAGGTCATGCAATCCTTCATCATCAGATTCAAATTGTGAATGGTACACCACGAAAGTCCAGTCCTTTAGCCACCTATGGTCACTCTTGAGTTTTCGCTGAGCCCCTCAGTTTCTTAATGCTAGATCATAAATGGTGGCTACCCACTTGCATCCAGGCGACCCAGCATTTGCATAATTTGAAGGCAGTTAACTTCCGACACTCCCGGGAGTGGAAGGCGGAACTGCGACACCGACATGCGAACTGCGAAATGCGACATGCATGGTATGCAAGGCAATAAATATGCTAGACAGAGTGATCCACCAATTTGAGCTTGGTTCAATGCACCCATAGAGTTATTAAAGCTCTTCCACATGTGGTGGTGCTTTCAGTGGACCTGGTGGTTTCGATGTGCGGCGTTTCTGTGTGGCTGGGCCGATGTTCTATTTATAAATTATAGGTTGAGTTTAGCCGGACGTGTGTGGTGCTCAAGCACCATCTGACACTGCTCAAGCCACCTTAGGTTCAACCCAGCATTAAGTGCCGTTCAGGTACATCGAGTGTCTGCAAAGTATAAGGCTGTTGGACGCGAAAAGCCGCGAGGCTAAGACAACAGCCACTCGTCAACGTTAAGATCGTTTACTCTGCACTCTCCCCCAGCCTAACAGCCAGGCTGTTGCCAGGTTGTTGCCAGTCTGTTGCCAGGCTGTTGCCAGGCTGTTGCCAGTCTGTTGCCAGGCTGTTGTCAGGCTGTTTCCAGGCTGTTGCCAGGCTGTTGCCAGGCTGTTGCCAGGTTGTTGCCAGGCTGTTGCCAGGCTGTTGCCAGGCTGTTGCCAGGCTGTTGCCAGGCTGTTTCCAGGCTGTTGCCAGTCTGTTGCCAGGCTGTTGCTAGTTTGTTGCCAGGCTGTTGCCAGGCTGTTGCCAGGCTGTTGCCAGGCTGTTGCCAGGCTGTTGCCAGGCTGTTGCCAGGCTGTTGCCAGGTTGTTGCCAGGTTGTTGCCAGTCTGTTGCCAGGTTGTTGCCAGGCTGTTGCCAGGCTGTTGTCAGGCTGTTTCCAGGCTGTTGCCAGTCTGTTGCCAGGCTGTTGCCAGTTTGTTGCCAGGCTGTTGCCAGGCTGTTGCCAGGCTGTTGCCAGGCTGTTGCCAGGCTGTTGCCAGGTTGTTGCCAGGCTGTTGCCAGGCTGTTGCCAGGCCGCCGCCAGGTGGTCGACGTTTTGACCGTCCGTCAGCGGTAACACCGAGGCAATAACAAAACCCGACTCACCGCCGCAATAAAGGCCATCCTTAGCCGGCCCGGCCGTGACAGACGTCATCACCACACAGCGACCGGCTGGCAGAAGCCAACCAACGACAACAACGTCTCCGGCTGGCAGGCGTCCCCGGCCCAGCCCACTTCACCCTCACTGGGTCCATGGTCGAGCGTGCCAAACCGCTGCCGCTGGCAGTCGCAAGCTTCAGCACCAGCACAAGAACAAGCCGTGCACGTGCAGCCATGTCCCACGTTCTCGATCGCGTCGAATGACATCGCATTGACGGCAGCATGCAAAGAAAGGAGGCGTCTTGTGCAGCTCGCGAGATGCGAGTCCATGAGCCACGAAGGCAAAGCCTTAATCGTGTCTTTGATTAATTACCTGGGCTTCGGGTCGCACAGTCTGATTCAGGCCAGACCCAGCGCCCGTCTGAGTCCCACCGACTGGTTCAGGCCAGATACAGCGCCCGTCTGAGTCCCACAGACTGGTTCAGGCCAGACCCAGCGCCCGTCTGAGTCCCACAGACTGGTTCAGGCCAGACCCAGCGCCCGTCTGAGTCCCACCGACTGGTTCAGGCCAGACACAGCGCCCGTCTGAGTCCCACAGACTGGTTCAGGCCAGACCCAGCGCCCGTCTGAGTCCCACAGACTGGTTCAGGCCAGACCCAGCGCCCGTCTGAGTCCCACAGACTGGTTCAGGCCAGACCCAGCGCCCGTCTGAGTCCCACAGACTGGTTCAGGCCAGACCCAGCGCCCGTCTGAGTCCCACAGACTGGTTCAGGCCAGATACAGCGCCCGTCTGAGTCCCACCGACTGGTTCAGGCCAGACCCAGCGCCTGTCTGAGTCCCACCGACTGGTTCAGGCCAGACCCAGCGCCCGTCTGAGTCCCACAGACTGGTTCAGGCCAGACCCAGCGCCCGTCTGAGTCCCACAGACTGGTTCAGGCCAGAGTTCAGGCCAGACCCAGCGCCCGTCTGAGTCCCACAGACTGGTTCAGGCCAGACCCAGCGCCCGTCTGAGTCCCACAGACTGGTTCAGGCCAGACCCAGCGCCCGTCGAGTCCCACAGACGGTTCAGGCAGGTTAGCCAGACCAGCGCCCGTCTGAGTCCCACAGACTGGTTCAGGCCAGACCCAGCGCCCGTCTGAGTCCCACAGACTGGTTCAGGCCAGACCCAGCGCCCGTCTGAGTCCCACAGACTGGTTCAGGCCAGACCCAGCGCCGTCTGAGTCCCACCGACTGGTTCAGGCCAGACCCAGCGCCCGTCTGAGTCCCACAGACTGGTTCAGGCCAGACCCAGCGCCCGTCTGAGTCCCACAGACTGGTTCAGGCCAGACCCAGCGCCCGTCTGAGTCCCACAGACTGGTTCAGGCCAGATACAGCGCCCGTCTGAGTCCCACAGACTGGTTCAGGCCAGACCCAGCGCCTGTCTGAGTCCCACAGACTGGTTCAGGCCAGACCCAGCGCCCGTCTGAGTCCCACAGACTGGTTCAGGCCAGACCCAGCGCCCGTCTGAGTCCCACAGACTGGTTCAGGCCAGACCCAGCGCCCGTCTGAGTCCCACAGACTGGTTCAGGCCAGACCCAGCGCCCGTCTGAGTCCCACAGACTGGTTCAGGCCAGACCCAGCGCCTGTCTGAGTCCCACAGACTGGTTCAGGCCAGACCCAGCGCCTGTCTGAGTCCCACAGACTGGTTCAGGCCAGACCCAGCGCCTGTCTGAGTCCCACAGACCGGTTCAGGCCAGATACAGCGCTCGTCTGAGTCCCACAGACTGGTTCAGGCCAGACCCAGCGCCTGTCTGAGTCATGTTGGGCCAGTCCATCAGTCACGGCACGTCAAGAGCCTGAATAAGAGTTGAAGCCACTCTCCTAGCAAGCGCATTCACGTTGAGTAAATACTCAAAATGTCACCGCTCTGAAACCATATCTGATTCAGACTGGACTGTTAGATGTCTTACATACCGATGTGAACGAGAGCACTCTTATGCCCTGACCGGCCGCGGTTTGTGCGTGAACACACGCTTAACATTTACTGATCGCGTGAATCTGCTGCGATTACTGTGGAGCCTGCTAGATTATCGCGAAGCGGAGCGATGTTTTGTCCGCGAAGAGCTATGCACTTCCGGGGCAACCAGATGCCAATGTATGCATATAGAGGTGCAGTCAAGGGACCCTCCCCATAGCACTCAAGAATATGTAGGATCGCATTCCCGCGCCTGAAGCTTTCTCAATAGCATCACATCTGTTTGGGTCCCCCTCCCCTAGGAAAATTCTGACTGCACCACTGTATGCATACACTATGCTTGCCATCAATTATTTCATTTGGTTTCCAGGCGCATACAGCAACACTAAATTGGACATGATTAAGACATTATGAGCTTCACTGCACCGGCAATGAGTAGTTGGAACATCGGTATATATCGCACGCCACTCCGAAGCCGAATTAGCTCAAGACGTCACGATTAGTCAGACCCCACAGCAAGTCACCGGGTCATCGGGGTCATCTGGCAGCACTTCACCCGATGTCATCACCACCATGGTCGCCTGGCAACACGCCCCCTGATACCTTGCGCGAGCTTTGACAACGGCGCACCGCCAACAAGCTCACAGTGCCAGCTGATGCCAACCACTGGTTTGTATATGTCGTGTTTCCATGGACACGGATTCCACGTGGAGACGAACATCATCAGCTGATAAATATCCCATGAAAGGATCGTTCGCAGTGGTTGTTGCGGTGGTGGAAGTTAGTGACGTGGAACATATATGGCATGATGTATACCTTCGAACACATATGCTGTTAAATCGGCCCATGAAATGGTAACAAGAAAGCGATACATAAATGGTCACCACTGTGCATAATTGCGTTTCAAACTGAAGAGACAACGGAAGCAAAAAACACGTCATGATCAATCGCAGCCCTAAATCATCGGCACATTAAGACACTAAATGTATACACGTTCACAAACGACAGCGTAATGGGTCACCACCACCACTGCTACGCTAGAACGTCGGCGAACTTACTTCCTCAAATTCAGAGATCTAGCGGCATGCAAGACCGAATCTACTTGCAGGTGCTGGTGCACAAAGTGCTACACAAATAGCGCTTCGAGAATCAGAACATAATTGTGATTGCTACACATCACGAGTGTTGCTGTGTTGTAAGCTAACAGTGCTATCCGCTAGCTGTTGAGTTGTCAACTAGTTGCTGTGTCGTCAGCTAGTTGTTACGTTGCCAGCCAGCCGTTAAGTTGTGTTTGCAGCCTTCGTGTGGATATGTGTATTGGTACGCCATTTTGGTACATTGGTATGTTATGCTGGTACATTGGTACGCTATGTCGATACCTTGGCACGCTATGTTGGTACATTTGAGTCCGCCGGGTTGGTCGTGAGCGTTTCAGGGCGTTGAGAATTTGGAAGTGAAACTGATTGAAAGCCTACTGTTTGTTCGCATCCAAATGGCGTTTGCTTAATGCCGCATGGTCCTTGTGAGCACGTGCTCCGCTTGGATTTTCGCTTGGGGCGTTGTTCTCTTGATCCGAACAGCATGTTTAGCCTTCAGAATCTATTGCAATCTCGCAAAGTCATCCCAAGAGGCATTTTGATTGATCTAATAAAAGTTGTCTGTGTTTTACTGCATGCCAACCCCCGCGGAGTGGGATGATCAGTTTGACCCTCTGTTGTTTCTAAAATGCCTTCCAACACGGTTAAATATCGCTCGGATGCTCGCGATATCTCCCTACACTTGAATGGTGCCCAAAAATTGTGTCCAAAAATCCATTCGTGCCTACTATTTTCAGGAGCAAAGTCAGGTCACAATCAGACCACCACCCCAGCCGAATTAGGTACTTAAGCGTGTGTATATTTAGAGGTTGGCATGGACTAGTGGTAGACAACATAGCCAAAAGTTAAAATTGTGTGTGCAGAATAATGCTGAAAAACAAACGCAACAATAGAAAGTTAACTTTGGTTCGCTGCTGGCGCCAACGATTTTTTTTCACCCAGATGTGATCCACAGTGAACAGGAGGCGCTGTCACGAAAAACGCTTAGCCCATCAATAGAGGTAATTTAAAGTTATCTGCATTTATTTCCCAGATGACATTGCGCGCACCCAGGAATTTCGAAAGGAAATGGCAAGCCATTGTAATGGGTAAAATAAAGGAATGGGTCAAATCTGACACCTGGCATAACTCAATAAGAAAATGACGAATTAGGGACTTTAATGGTGCGGCCTTTTTCCACATCCGCTTTCCTGGCTGCGCCGCAGCTAATTAGTCAGTTATCTCCCGGCATGTTTCCCGGCCACTAGCGTAACTGCTGGAACGGAGCGGCGACGACGTGGCGACGCTAACACGCTGCGATCTGTTCCAGCGACCGTGAAGCCGCCAGCATCGGTCGGCGGTTCCGGACTTGGAGCGTGGTGAAGGGCTTGTGGAAGGTCGTGCGACAGCCGACGTCCGCCACGTGCGCGGCCGGTCAGTCGCCGAGCCGCAGCGTCATCACTCTCCGCCGGCACGCGGCCGGCGCTGCGCAGAGAGCCGCTCCACTCGTGGCGGGCCACACCCGCGCCGGAACCGCAGACCGTCGCCCTGGCCCGGGACCGCGCCGGAGGTGACCGCTGTGCGCCGCCTGACGTATAGACGCCGCCGCCCGTCTCCTCCCACCGGCACCCAGCCTGCCCCCTGCCGCCGACACCCTTGGCACCCCCTGCTGCCGGCACTGGCCTGCGCTCGACGCCCCGCCATGGAGTCGACGGCCGCTTACAACTGCTCTCCGCTGCAGTTCGCCAACGACAGCATCAACTGCCTGCAGGTGGCGCCCAACATCGAGGTGTACCGCGTGCTCAACGCCATCCTCTACGTCATCGTCATGGTGATCGGCCTCAGCGGCAACACGCTCGTCATCTACGTCATCCTGCGCTACAGCAAGATGCAGACGGTCACCAACTTCTACATCTTCAACCTGGCCGTGGCCGACGAGATCTTCCTCATCAGCATCCCGTTCATCCTGACCACCATGGCGCTGGGCCACTGGCCGTTCGGCATGGTCATGTGCAAGATCTACTGGACCATCACCAGCATCAACCAGTTCACCAGCAGCCTGTTCCTGACGGTGATGAGCGCCGACCGGTACCTGGCCGTGTGCCACCCCATCAGCTCCACGCGCTGGCGCACGCCGCTCGTCTCCAAGATCGTGTGTCTGACGGCTTGGACAGCCAGCTCGCTGATGGTGGTGCCACTCTTCATGTACGCCGCCGAGTACGAGGGCCAGTGCAATGCCTACTGGCCGGAGGACATCGGAGGCGAGAAGGCGTTCACGCTCTACACGTTCGCCATGTCGTTCGCCGTGCCGGTGGTGTTGATTCTCATCTTCTACATCTTCGTCATCAACAAGCTGCGCCACGTCGGCCCCAAGAACCGCAGCCGCGAACGCAAGAAGTGCCACCGCAAGGTGACGCGACTCGTGCTCACCGTCATCACCGTCTACTTCTGCTGCTACCTGCCCTTCTGGGTGACGCAGATGACCATGATGCTGTCCAGCGAGTCGAACGTGCAGCACAGCGACGTCATGGTCTGCGTCATCCTGCTCGTCTACACGCTCACCTACTTCAACAGCGCCGTCAACCCGATCCTGTATGCCTTCCTCAGCGACAACTTCAAGAAGTCGTTCGTAAAGGCGTGCCAGTGCGCCCGTCTCCCGGACGTGAACAACGCGCTGCAGGCCGAGAACTCGGTGTTCCACCGGCGCAACGGCGGCAAGTCGGCCGCCCAGCGCGAGATGGACGAGCGGGGCATGTCCATGGACCCCAGCACCGGCCTGACCGGCCTCGGCGGCGTCGTCGGCTCGCGTTCCATGAACCGATGCAGTCTGGCCGAGACGTCAAACGGACAGCTGATGCTCAAGGTGCCCGGCACCGGCTGAAGCCACCCGGGCGCAGGACCAGCCGGCGAGTGTCGCCTTGGACGGAGGACCGCCGGAGCAGTCGCCGCTGCCGGTGCGGTGAAGGACAGACTGGGGGCTTCTTCGGCCGCTGCGACTAGAAGCCGTTGAAGAGGTAGTGGCTGGTGTGACGCCGCTAACAATCTGCGGTGATCTCGGATGTCAGGCAGGGGAGGACGCGGAGACGTGCTCCCGAGCCTCCTTGAAGACTGGTGGGATGACAACAGCAATCGAAAGAGGCTTCGGTTCTATTGTCTGTAGGCGGCTGTCAGCGAACTCCGAACTCAGCAACGCTGTTGGCTCAACAGTGTCCAGCCGCATGTTCAGCTACACCGACCTTCTCGCTGGTTGGTGCTGAACAACCACCGAACCCCAGTCCTCGCACAGCAAATCTCCTGCCTGTCTCGGCAGAAAGGCCTGGCACTGATCAATACTCAACTGGCATTGGCGGCATTCATAAATCGGCAGTCGCAAAACTCTCACAATCCTTCATTCCAGTCCAAATAACAGCCAGGCAGGGCTTGCATGCCCGCTGGAGGCAAATGTATTCGTCACAGATCCAGTCCTTTCGACGGCTGACATCTTGACCATTCCACGGCCGAAAGTGCCCACGACCTTACGCGTTCACTGATGGGAGCAAGCGGCTGTGGTGAGTGAGTGAGTCTCACAGCACCTGTTGAAAGCTGCTATGTTTCACATCACCAGCTGACACCTGCTGTATCCCGCATCGTCAGATGACAGCTGCTGAGTTTCACATCACCCAGCTGGCAGCTGCTGCACCAGCTGGTGATGTCAGACCGGCTGACAGGCTGACTTGGGCTTTGTCCTACGGTTCCATCTGGTAGCTACTGCATTCCACATATTCACCTGGCTGCCGCTGTGTCCCACAACGTCAGCTGACAGCTGCTGTGTCTCACATCACCAGCTGACAGCTGCTGTGTCTCCTATCCCTAGGCTGATGGTTGATCGATCCAGCGTTGCTTGATTAACTGACGTTTATGGCTGCGGGAGTGCCTCCCAGAGCCGCACCACGTCATCGCGTTATTGCCTTCCGCCCACAGTGGACGAGCGGCGTTGTAATCACGTTCGGCATCCTTCACTCCACCCGTGGCGTTAATTGTGTCGTCGCAATTAACGCCACGAGCGCTGTCCCGCCGACGTGGGTCACTCAAAGCCGATTCAAGGAGGACGCTAACAAGGAGGCTCTTGGGAGACCTTCAGGTTGCGTTACAAACCGCGCGGTCTGAGCGAGTGTTGACTGCAGACTCGTGAACCGGAAGAGCGGACTGAACTGTCGACGCTGCAGCCCGGTCGCAGCCCGGCCTCAGCCCGGCCGCAGCCCGGTCGCAGCCCGGTCGCAGCCCGGTGGCACCCCGACCGCAGCCCGGTCGCAGCCCGGTCGCAGCCCGATTGCAGCCCGGTCGCAGCCCGATCGTAGCCCGATCGCAGCCCGGTCGCAGCCCGGCCGCAGCCGGGTCGCAGCCCGGTCGCAGCCCGGTCGCAGCCCGGCCGTATCATAACGGCGTGGTCATGCTGCACTGACAGGATGACCATGCTTCATGTACAATCTTCTAGTGAGTGTTCTGTGTTGTTCACATGGTTTGAAGTGACGAAAATACTCCCAGTCGACATGCATGCCTGTATCGCGAACGGCTACGAATATCTACCGGATTGCATGTTTCGCGTACGTTTTGAATAATGCATGTGGTCCAAAGAGATTGCGGTTTCAAATACATGTGTTGATGCTATTGGGCTTTGATCAAGGCTCAGGTATGTGGCAGCCAGCAGCAAAGAGATTGCCGTTGGTGGCTTCCACCGATAGATACGACTATAAATAAGTGATCAGAAGTTGTCTGCAAATTTGGGTTTCAATGCAGCCGATTCTGATCTGCAACATCGACTCCATCGCTCAGGCACCAGTGTATTGCAGCTCCCGTCATATTTGGAGGAAAAGCTTAGCAGTGCATTTTGCAATGTACGACTGCAGCATTTGCGTCGGGCAGACGAGTCTAAACGACTAGAGCAGCATACGAATTTGCTATCTGTTCAGATAGGTAGAGGCGGTCGGCCCATGTAAGGCACTAAAGCAGTTCCTCACCTGAATAGAGCTAGCAAGTATTTTTGTATATTATTTTCGAACAAATGATGCTTTCATCCACAGGAGAATAGCAAAGTTGAAAAACTGTAAACAAATATGCGTTGGTGACACGCAATTATAGTGAAAATTGAAGGTCACATTTACATCTTAGCTTCCAAACAGCTGTTTCACCGGTCGACAAAAACATGCCTCTGACAGATGTCGGCATATATTGCGCTTTCGTTTCATAACAGGTGCAGGGAATGCGGCTTTTTGGAGTGGAGTCCATTCTACTCAATGGAGATCGCTGTGTGAGGGACACCTTTGAGGTACATCGGACCATGTTTTGCACACAAGTGTTCCCATTGATTCGTGAATATAAGGGAATGCGCGGAAATGTCCGGCAGGAGCAAGTTACCTGCCCACCCACTTAGGTAGGTACGAGCAGTGCCAAATACTAGAACCGAAAGCCCAAGGAAGAAGCATGTTAGTAACCAGTGACTCTTAGTGGGCTTTGATGTGATGGTTATTCAGCTCTGTAAATTCCATGCATTCACTAGTGTTTCCAGGACAGATACAGGAAGAAGCTCCCAGGACATTTATAAACGTTTAAAAAGGTGCTTTCCTTGTGTTTTGATGTGATTTAAAATAACTTTAATTCCATATCTTTTGGAAATGACAACTTTTTGTTTGACATAAGCATTTCAAGTTGTACACGTATCATAATAAATATTAATTTTATAGAGACAGTGGGGTATTACTATGCTTCATGGTGGCAACAAGATAAGTTTGTACACATATTTTCCTCCAGAAATGAAACAAATGGATTAGGTTTGGTTAGGTTATCTTAGTTTAGGTTTTATAGGTGGAAAAATGTGCGTAAAGACTTCTTCTTTTTTTAAATTTAATTGTTTTCTTTTTCAAAGGCAGCTGATGTTAGGTTAGGTTAGGATGGGCTGTTTTTATTTTAAGTCTTCGGAAAATAATTTGCCTGAACCTTTTAGAAATTGTCGGTGCTTTTTTATCCAAGGTGAGGTTAGTCTAGGTTAGTCTGCATTATGTTCAATTTTTGTTTCACTTCAAGCATTTATTTTTATGCTATATTACCTGACTCGAATTCCCCTCTTTTTGGTGTTATTGTGCCCCCAACCTGATTGAATATTGGATTTACGACACATCGACCGTTGAGTCATGTAGCGTCGCCAATCTCTCACGCTGATTGGGCGAAGAGTATTGCTCACAATCTGAAAAGCAAGCATTTGCACAGAAAACGAGTGGTCCCAGAATCTTAGCCACAGAGAGAAAATCAGACCAAAAACAACTACAGAAGAAGAAAAATTGTCACAATGCAGATGTAAGTAATACCTCTACACCCGCATGGCCTACATATCTGTACTTCATCACTTCAACCCCTCACTTCAACAAAACATGGGAAATGTACAGAATGAGTGTTTTGTGTTCGGCAGCATATATTGAAGAATTATTTAATATTATAATTAAGACCTACCCTAACCTAACCTGACCAAACCTAACATATTATACTGATTTTAGATCACCTTAACCTATTGGTATTGAATCACCTAAACCCTACTGATGTTTGATCACCCAAAATCACTACATCACTGGAGTATCATCAAGGTATCAAGGTAATAGCTGCAGTATCAATGCTAGGTGACATGATTTCAAAAAAACAAATGCTTGCTTATATGCTACTTCAAAAAAATTGCACCTAAGGAAGTTGCTGGGTAGGTTTAAACAAGTCCAGTCCATGCATGTTTCTTGTTTGCTCTCAGGGGCTTCTATATCAGCAAAAAAAAGAAGTTTTTTGTTGCAAGAAAACCTGACTGTATTTTCTTTAAATACCTCGTTTTGGTGTGCCGTGCTTGTGTAGAAAGAGAAAAAGTAGTAACGCCTATCTTAGGACAAATTGTCGACTTCAATACAATATATTTTATCCGGGAAAATGCTCCGCTACGAGAAGACTCAATTGTGTTCCTAACTTAACATGCGTTTTGCCGGAGGAATCCCCTATGAGAAACAGCTGTGAATTTGTGAAACCAAAGAAATGATGTGGAGAAAATCAGAGAACATTTTGTTATGGGGAGAGGGTGCAGTCGCTAATTGTTATGCCTCACCTCTTTGGGTTTCTCGGACCGTCCCTGCAGATATCCGCTTGGCACGGAACGGACAACAGAGCGGAACGAACATAAGGTGGTGACGATACATGGATATGGATTGGACTAGCTCTGAAACGTTTGCCATGGAAACGAATGTTGAACGAAGTAATCATATTGCATTATGTTTACAACCATAGCTTCACATCATAAAATGTTCGAATTATTAAACCAGCGGTTGTACTTTCATTGTCTCAAAAATATATCATGCTACGACTAGGCGACTGCATTGTCATACCCTCACTTGCAGACACTATTGATGTTAAACAAATCCATAAGTATCTTCAGCCGAATTAATTACATTATTCTAGCAATTTGCATTCATCATCAATCATTTCTGCCATCAAGACGACTTAAGACACTTCCGCGAGCTTATGGATATACTACCTATGATATCATTCAGCAACCCTCACATCCCGCTTGTCGCTGTATTCTTACCTAGGCAGGTACCTACGTGTCCATTACGTGCACGTGGTGCGCTCTAATGCCACTCACAGGTGAAGTCAGTCAAACAGTACTGTAGCTTAAGATCCACATCACGTAATTACCTCTTTCACAATTCACAATTCGGCCAGGGGTCATCGTCAGGAGTGACGATGGCCCCTGGCCGAAACCTTGAATAATATAGCATAATCCCTAACGTTACTTTTGATGTAAACTCAGCACCTCCTGGTATAGTGAGGGTCGTACATTTCGTCTCACGCAATAGCTAAATGTTTGCATAAAACGTGCATGCTCGTTTAGGTTATCAGCGGACGTACTACTGGTGGTGCCGCTCTGATGGTGGGTTTCTGAAGTAACACCACCATAGTGGGCTTGCTATGATTGATGACATTTTCTAGTTTCTATGGGGGTCTAATAATCTATATTGGCCAAACTTAAATACGATTTGATCAAGCGCTCTTTCGATGCATGGTTCGCTTTATTATCAAATAATTTTACCCTGTCAATTTGTCTTTGAAGTAAAACTTGAGCAATTGACGACTCAACTTCTAACATTTGAAGTGCTGACAATTTCCCATGTTCTTAGCTAAACTAAAATCGAATGTCCTACATGTGGATGTCATATTGAATTGCTTCTACGAAATTCAAGCCCTGTCATTTGTACACTCAATTTCAGGATTTCTGTCATATCATCTCGTATTCATTTAAAATGCTTAGCAGATATTCTACCTTGGTGAATTAATATCCGATGGTCTACAATTTACTGGCATAGACTGAGTGACTACTGATACCATAATCGACCATTTTATGGACATTTAAACTGTCAGTACCCCTGGAAATTTGGCATCTGCATTTTTACATGAAAGCGTTCAGTTATTATTGAGGTTTCGGCATGGCTGGAAATGCGTCAAGCGCGGACATTTGCTGACCAGCGGACCCGTAGAGTCACCGATCGGTAACACGGGAAAAGGACAGATCCAGTCTTGATCAATATCAAGCAACATCGGCTCGGTCACGCCAGAATTGTGTCGGGAAATTCACGTTTCTAGATGCATTCTTCCCATTGAGCGCAATGTTCTGAGAAAATATCGAGGGGGCCTGTCGGCCTCGACCACAATGGTGGTGGAGATCATGTCAAGCACATCGCATGACGTTTAAAATATGAAAATATGTCTGAAACTTTGGCGTTGGGGCCCATTAACGTTCAGGAAATGGTTTCTGAACCAGCCAGATGGTTGCGGGCGGGCGGCCGACAGCGGGCCGCACGCGGATGGACACCAAAATATAGCTACAGAAGACGATTCGTTCATTAACAATACTTGCAATATATTTTTGTAAGCGGCAATAAAATTGACATCTGAAGAAAAGCTAACTTTAATAAATCCACTTCGCATCATATTTTATAATGATTCATTCATTCGCATTTTCAGATTACTTCCAGGCTGTCTCATAAATTGTGCCTAAATTATTCGCGCATATACTAGCGGGTATCAGGACGCGCTTGTCGTGGACAAATATTTCGGAGTTTTCGAATGGTACAAGTAATCCATCGGTATGCTTTCTTTACCTGGAGATCCCCCGATGCTGCCAATATTTACACGGCAGATCGTTCCGTAGGGAGGCTGTCCGAAGCAAGAATATTTCCAGAAAGGTCCAAGGTTTGACAACATGAAACTGTAGCTGCAGAAGAAGCGAAGACAAGAAGAAAAGTAAGACAAGTAAGAATCAATAGTTCCATTACCCTAGGCGAACACCTGCGACACCAGGAGGCAAACCACCCACACAATATCCACAACTTCTCTCTGTCTCACAGCTAGCCTTTACCCCTCCTCCCCAGAGGAAACCAATCAGTGACAAGCCCACCGCACTTGGATATTGCGGTAGAGGCAGGCAACAAAGGGCG
This sequence comes from Imbricaverruca yamaguchii, assembly GCA_034440575.1. Lineage (NCBI taxonomy): Eukaryota > Metazoa > Arthropoda > Thecostraca > Neoverrucidae > Imbricaverruca > Imbricaverruca yamaguchii. The sequence continues at coordinate 3,120,681 of JAOTOL010001663.1, forward strand.
AAAGCTCAGTCTACTGGTGCAACGAATCAGGGTATTTTTCAGAAAGGAGAGACACCTTGGCGGTGGGGCGGGCACAACCCTGACACACACAACACCCACATCGTCGCCTAAGCCCGCTCAACAAAAGGTGCCTACCTGGTAGGCACCCACACTGAGCTTCAGCACACCATCGCAAGAGAGTCGTCTTTCACTTTCGCACAGACACTACGCCACATAGTGTCTTCGCCACACCGCACCATCGGCAGGCACACCGCCCACCTCACAGTTCAGGCGCGGAGCAGCGCTGACGCGCAAACACTTCTGCAAATACAGACGTTCAGCAGCCGGCAAACACTTCTGGAAATACAGACGTTCAGCAGCCGGCAAACACTTCTGGAAATACAGACGTTCAGCAGCCGGCAAACACTTCTGGAAGTACAGACGTTCAAAGCCGGCAAACACTTCTGCAAATGCAGACGTTCGCAGCCGGCAAACACTTCTGGAAATACAGACGTTACAGCGGCAAACATTTAGTACAGACGTTCAACAGCCGGCAAACACTTCTGGAAATACAGACGTTCAACAGCCGGCGCCGTTCATTCACCCTTCGCCACACACTCAACACCAGCCGGGACTGCATTTTGGCCCCAGAGCTGGATAGACGACACACGACAGCATCGCTGCACTGACGCCACATCCCTCTTCGACGTCACCACCACATGAGATAACATTAGACGAGAGGCAAGACCTACACTCAGCATCTTAGTGCTGATACTCAACTCACCACAGTTGCCATCTCACGTACGCATCCACGAAAAACCGTACCAGGTACATCTGTTCGTGAATCTGGCACCATGCGAAGCCTCTGCCTGCGTTATGGTCATGGCGAACTCGCCTGCGCGTCGCCAAAATCCCAGTACAGCTCACCACACGGCATTGAAATGAACAATCTACTAACATTAAGTTGGTGCATGGTGTTATGCCCAGAATGAAGTAGTTGCAATTCTGGCTTGACAAAATTGTCCTCTAATGCATAGAAACTGGTAATTACCTTGGTTCATTTCAGATCAATGCACATGCTGTTCAAGATAGTGGCATTGCTTTTCATATGAAAAGGGTTGCCATTTGTAGCATTTCATATTGAAGCTCATGTTATTGCATTTATCTTATCCGATTTATTGGTGGAAGTCATGTTTCTTGTGTGCACAGTGGCACAGTCCGCATCAAGAACCCCGTTTGAAAATGCTCTGCTTTGCCATAATATTGTGCTGCTGATGAATATTGTACTCCACATTCCACACCAAATATTACGCTCACGTTTTTATGCATGTAGTTGATAATCTATATGATCTATGTGAAGATAGTCCAGACTTATTAGTGTTTCGGGTGCAAGGAACATAAAAGCGGTAGAAGGTATTGGGAACTTGAATGTCCTGACAACCTTTCCTTGGTTATCTCTCCCGATTGGACTTTCAACTATCCAAGCAAGTCACCATACCATCAGATCGGGAGAATCCGAAATGACGAAGGAATTCAATAGCCAATAAAGGTCAATCTTAGTCAAATTAAACCTTTTCCCAGGTCAATGTGAGGTCACTGATTCAAATGTTGTCGGCGTCTGGTTGGTTAATCTCAAAAACGTTCAATCAGTCCTCACGCTTTAACGGATATAGATATTTTAATGGAACTTTCAGCGTTTGCTTATCTGCCTGGATGCAACAAAACGTACTTGTTGAATATTTCTCTTTTTTTCGTTTTTGACTGCATATAAATTTTGCTATTTGCCAAATTGCAGTTCAAATTGAGGAATCAGGCTAAAGTAAGCATTTTGTATTAGGGCAAGTGGACTTCCAACAACGTTTCTCGGTCTGCTCTACCCATTGGAAAAGCAAAATTAAAGAAAACTTGAAAACTCAAAATTTTGAAATTTTGATATAATTTTCTTTTTTTGGGGGAGGGCCCAAACAAATCATGGCCCTGGTCGATTTCGCTGTCCTTTTATCATTCCAAATAAATTTTGTTTTTCATATGTCCCCGAAAATGAACTCCCCAGTCAAAAACATAATGTAAGTCGTGAAAAGTCGTGAAAATCTAGCCCCCTGGTGACGTCACTTTTGGGGTGAAATTGTTTTGGAGGGTGGACCCGGACCCTACTCGTCGAGCGCTTTCCGATGACACCTCTTTCGTTTTCGTGCGATGCTTAGTTTGGATTTTAGAGGTGGGGGGTCTTCAACCCCCCCGAGACGGCGTGGGAGGATTTGACCGGAAAGACGGCGTGGGTTAACTCAGGGATCGATTACCGCACAGTCACACTGGGAAATCCCACACATATTGCGGCGTCAGCGTCATTAGGAAGGTGCGGTTTGACGCCGCACGCCAGTTGCACGGCTGCAACATCGCAACTTCCGAACAAGCACGCTGAGCACATATTCGACCACCTTTAACAGAGTAAACTCTCCATCTTGGTGTTTCCGAGGTGGTGAGCGCAGACGACCACCCCTACCACCCGTAGAACTACTGCTCGCTCATTCGGGGTTTATCGGTATAGTTACTCTAACCCGGCTACCGCCATTTCCAAGATATACCATGGTCTGATTACCATGAGAAAACTGAGTAACCGCCGTGCATTACTACTCCAGTGCACCACAATACTCTGAAAAAAGAGCGTTATTGAACCATCTCTGCAAACTCCCAATAACCCACACCTAGTAGGGGTCTCGGGCTGTAGCCTGGCTTTATGGCGCAATGCATCGAGTATGACTGCAATCATACTCGCTTGTGGTAGTCAAGCCACACACTGAAACTTTTGTCACAGTTTTACATCCGAATAAACTCTGAATGCCTCGAGTCATTGACGCTTCTGCATCGGAGGTCGCAAGCGGTTCAACGATAGGCATACCTCAATGGAAAAGCCGGAGAAGGCAGGCAGCCAAGCCTGCCAAGGCAGCGAAGCTCATCTCGACCCAGTGCTCGGGCTGAGTGCACAGTTACCTTCGACCAATGGCCAAGCCTCTACAAGGCTTCTGAAGGAAGCTATCGCAGGCGGACAATCCACCGTTGCCGGCGGATGACCCACTGCTCTGGGTGAACGATCTACGACTGACGCCGGCAACACATTCTTAGTAGATACTTAACCCCCGCTGGGCCGGTAGGCGAATCACCTTCTCCGGGTCGAATGGATGGGGATGGGGTTTTGGTGGAGGCTCATGAATGGTAGCATTATAGCATTAGCTGGAAAGCCCCAATCGAACTTCCCATCTGCATATGGTAGCCAAAAAAGATAAGCTACTGCATACAAAAAAAAAAAAAAAAAAAAAAAAAAAGAAAAAAAATTATATTCAGAACACCGTTTTAAAGCTGTAGTCATAGAGCCCGAAACAAACTTTAGCTTTGCATTTTGACTGAAAATAAGTCGCTAGAGATCGTATTAGGTCGATAGAAGCATCCTTTAGTCCCCGGAAATTATAACAGACACTATATGTATCCTTTTAACACTCGCGTCAGATCATTTCAGATCATTCGATTATCATCAGATATCATGTCGCGCGACTAATGCGGAGGAGAAATTGAATGTATACGTCACTTGGTGAGAAAGAGTGGTATTCTGCATTGATTGCATTGTGTATAATATACATGATAATTGACCTGGTCTGATGTCATTGACCTTTAACCCGCGCGCGTCCGGGGGGGGGGGCAGATATCTGCCCTCTCTGGTTTTTCCTCATTTGCCGCCAAACTAATCAGGTTAGCCAGGCTAAACCTCGCATAGCTCTTCATTGGTATCTTCCGCATATCCTCATACATTTTTAATCCTGGGTCATCTCAGGTGAGGTCACCAGGTCAGGCGAAGTGACCCAACTACACTCGGAGTTATAGGTGGCATAACTTCCACAATAATTGGGCGACTGATTTCAAACTTATAACATGTCATGATCTCATCAGGGACCATAATATTTATATCGTTTTTTTCGTAACATTGACCTTAGGTCAGGTCGCGGCCATGGCTTTCTCATTATGGGGCTTTGGCAAAATATACAAATGTTTCCAAGTTACATATTTGCGCTCGGAAGGATCTCACAACGGTTGTGGCATGTAGATGGAAGCTATGCTCAATGTTACCGCTGACATTTTTGCTCAGTGACCTCACCAAGGTCATCTGAGGTCACCTGGGATCACTACACATTTGTGCGCATTATATCGCACTGCATTGAGCTAAAAGGCTAATATTAACGTCATTGTGCTTGAATCCCCAAGACGTGTCGATTAATGCATTACATGACATTCCTAGGCGACTTCATGACCTTGACCTGAGTTTCGGTTGACCTGACCTTAAATAACACCGCCTATTTTCGGTAGCGCATTTCAAGCACTGTCGAAAAACGTTCGCCGTTTGCTTCTATCTGTTGCAGGTCCTGAGATATGTGTCAATATCTGAGTCCCACCTGATCTGGTCCAATTTGACCTATGATGGCCCAGGGACCTGAATGTTAACCTGAGCGAAAAAATGACCGAAACACTTTCGATAGAGCCCGTCACCCGCTATCCAACGCCGTTTTTCGTTTGTCGCTAGCTAGCATAGTTCCAGAGATCTTAGGGGGCAGACATCTGCCCCCCGGACACGCGAAGCTGGCGCGTACCGCCGGACGTGCGAGTGTTAACCCGCGGGTCGTTGACGATCCCCCTTCCTAAGGTTTTCCGCGGTCTGAAAGAACGGCGCGAGGCAGCGCGTCGAAATTTTTCATACCTTTTCCCCCGTCAATTTGGCATACCTTTCCCATGTTGGCATGTTGTAATTCGCATTCCAAATTTGGCATATTGTGTCAAAATTTCGAAGTCAGGTGATTTAGCGTCAGCGCGTTAGTTAACGTCAAGTATGGTCACCTCCAAAAACGTTCAACCACTCGTCACGCTATAACGGATAAATATATTTTAGTGCAACTTTCAGTGTTTGCTTATCTTTAGGGATGCAACAAAACGCACCAGAGGAATTTTTCGTTTGTCCATTTTTGATTACATGTTGGTTTTGTACATTTGCCCATTTAGTTAAAATCGAAGATTCTGACTGATGTAAGCATTTTGTAATGGAGCAAGAAGTTAACTTCGAACAACATTTGTCGGCCCGCTGTACCCATTAGAGAAGGAAAATTAAAGAAAACTTGAAAACTCAAAGTTGTGAACCATAACAAAAAGTAATTTCTGGGTGGCCAAAGGTTTTATGGTCCCGGCCGATTTCGCTTTCCTTTTCTGATTCCATTTTTTCTCTCCAATTTCACTCAAAATGAACTCCCCAGAGCCACAAACATGATACATGATGTAATTCGTGAAAACCTAGGCCCCCTAGTGACATTAGGTTTTTTGGAGGATTTTTTTCGGGGGTGGTGTCTAGCCCTACTTGTCGAGCGCTTTCTGATGACACCTATTTCATTTCCGTGCGACACTTAGTTTGGAGATTAGAGGCAGGTCCCAAACGCCCCCCCCGGGACGTGGGTGTAAGTATCTGATGGGAGAGGCAGGGTTAACACACAAATTAATCCCAGAATGCTTGTTGCATATTATTCATCATCATATTCGGCGTGACAAATCCCCCACAAATTCAATTTTCTCCACTGAATACGGTAGATAGTCGAGGAAACTGATTTGATTAGTTTAGGTTGAGTTCAGTCAGGCTATTTTTAAGTTGGGATTTAAAAAATAATAATATTTGCAAGCGTCTTTTCTGCGTAGACACATCCTTACATCGAATCAATACGAGCATGCAGATACAGCATGATTAGAGCACAAGCAACCTCCCGCTCCCCACATCCTGCTGTTTCGAACCTTATGGAACGTTCATCAGCATGATAACTGAAAAATAGTCCGCTCAGTAGAGTAGAGTAGAGTAGAGTAGACTACAGGAGGTCACTGGAGCGCAACCGGATATTGAGCCGACCGAATACAGCGCTCACGGAGAGCACATCTCCACTGCGTAAGGCAATGAGAGGCAGGCGCTACGGTTTCCACGGATGGTCACCGGTGAACGGTTGGCTGCTATCCAGACTTACTGCGACCGGGGGCACATCCTGAACATACTGAATACTGAATCGACCTCCTTCCCGACTAATAGTCGACATGGTGCTTCTTGGTGAGTGCTTGTGAAGTCCTCACGTCTCGCTTCTAGCAATATCCAGTCTATAAGCGTCCTGCTTATTATGCTCACTACAACGAATCTGAGATCGTCATAAAGAACATCTCGTAGTGCAATTCCAGGTAAAGGTATCACCTGTGATGTGCTATGCTATGCAATGCGAATTTATAGCATACGTATTTGTGTTGTCATCGTTGACATTGGTATCCCCAAATTAGGTACCTTCCAAAACTCGCAAAATGTGTTGTTATATATACGCAATTGTCTCAATAAATGGATTGATTTTCTTGCCCGAAAAGCTTGAAACATTATTTCCATGGCCATTTTGACATCCTGCTGTACTCGTTTCGACATCTCACACCTAACAAGAAATCATTATATTGACACTGATCCACAAAAGTAACCAGAATTTCATTCGTGTTTTGGCATCAGCATAGTAATGAGATCTCTTTGCATTGGTGTTCACTGCAACCATTTGGACAGCAAGCATTGTATCACATGTATAGGCGCAGCCAAGGCCCTCCCTGACAAAAACAGCACACTAAGGAAGACACTTTGTGACTTGCACCACGCCAATGCCAATAATTTTCGATTCACTTTGTGCGACGTATGTGCGATACATGACAAGAACATTTTTCCGTTCTGGTTACTCCCAAAAGAAAATCCAGCCTGTACTACTTATCACACGTCATAAAACTGCAAGTCACGCCTCAACAAACAGAACATCCCCAAGTTCATCGATATAGCATTGTTTTTTCCTAAGCTGTGGACAACTCATGATAATAGTGGAAGCATGGTGGCATCCGCTCCACTCGACAATAGCTGTGCTTAGTTTCATGTACACTCCGTTCCGTACAATTCCTCCCGTAGTTCGAGATAGTCGAGCGCAACTCAAGACTAGTCGATGTTACATCCGTGGCTCCCCGCCATTCGTGACAACGCGACCGACCGGTTTTTGGCGGCCCATGCTTTTCCGCCTTGATTCGCGCTGAACCTGAGAACACCGCCGACCCACCCACCCGCCTGTCGGCTTCTTATCGCCGGCTGCCGCAGAGGTCACTGACGCGCAGGTCACGCCCCAAGCGTGACGTGCCGCACACCGGTCCAGGCGGGAACAGTCCACCACCGCGAGCTCCAGCCACGCCCATCGCCACCCCGGAAACGCGTACCGACGAGCTCCGGGGGACCGCAAGGTCGTCCTGACGGCGGTGAATGTCACGCCACACAGACCTGTGTACGCGACCCGGAGTCACTGGCCTCTGATATTGTCGTGTAGTTCGTGGCAGAAGCGGCCGACTGAATGCGACCATGTACGCCCGCAGCGCCGTCGATTGTTACCGTTACACTAGTCGGGCAGACCCGAGGTTTATCGCTGGTGTGCCAGTGCTCAGGCGGAGCAGCCGGTCATATAAAACTGTCAACGAAATCAACTCACTGAACTGGCTGCGCCTCCGACTGACTGCTCGCACCAAACTCAATAGGTAATGGCCACTTCACTTGGGGTCCACTCAAGTTGAATGCACCCTTTAGTTGCCACCCACTTGCCGGTGAGTATATGTAGCTCCATGCCAGGAATTCCATCGATTTTTGCCGCTTAGGGTCCAGCCATATTGTATGTCGCACAGACTGAAGCAAGGAAAAGCTTCTTCATGACTGGAGCGTGCCTCGCAAGACATGTCAATGATGCTTAGTGTGCCTCCCGGGACATGCTAACGATGTTTATTGTTCCTTCCAGGACATGTTAATGACGCTTAGCCTGCCTCCCACGACATGTTAACGATTCTTAGCCTGCCTTTCCCCTTATCACTTCCACGTGGGATATCAGACAAGACGAGTTGCGTGCAACAGTGAAGCGCTGTGACGCCGAGTGAAACTCAGAGGAATCTTGAGGGACCAGGACATGGAGACACCCCCATGGGAGTTGAAATTACCGGACGTGGATGTGTCCCTCGCGAAAGCAAGAAAGGCTGAAGTGGCTCCAGAAGAGTTTCGGGCGCCGACCCTCGAACGCATCGCATCGTTTCAGGAATGGGTAGCAACCTATACGGATGGGTCTCGAACGTATGATGGAGTGGGGAGTGTTTTTGTTTGTGGATCGGCCGTCCGATCGTTTTCCCTCCCGACGTACTCATCCGAATACTCGTCAGAATTTGTCGCCATTCTGAAAGCTCTGTGTTATATAGAGGTGTCAGAATCAGTCGGCGGATGCCGCGGTGAAGCGGGCAGCGTATGCCCCATACACCAGGTCATAACCACCCCCTACCCATGACCATTTCCTAGAAATCTTTATTTTCCTCCATGACAAGTAGCAGGCAATGTACGACGCGACGCCTATAAACAAGCTGAAGGTCATCAAGCAGCAGCTGGGTCCATGGGGCTCATCCTGCCGTAAGTCCAGAAAAGAAGAAGTTACTTTGTGCCGCCTCCGCATAGGGCATACTTATGCGACTCACGGTGGTTACCTTCTGTACGACGACAATAAACCATTTTATTCTCAAACACCCAAACGTCATTTTGGGTCTGCCGAAGTGGGGTCCCTTAGTGATATCCTGTCAAACGAATCTAGCATTGTTCAATCGGGACTGGTCGAATTTTTGTCTGAAGTGTCATTTTCAACCATAGGTACTCCTCACTAAAATACTCTTCTTTTTCTTAAATCAGCAAACTAGTGCCATATAGACTGTAGCCCAGATGAACCTTGACTCTGTATCCAATCGCATTGTCAGCCTGTCTGAGCCTTATGGGCGCGAGATGACCATAGTAGTTGAGACGCCCGAAAACCCAAATAACAAACAAACAAACAGTGAAGCGCTCTGAACTGTTTTAGAGCGTCAGTGGCAGGTGATAGGTACCGAGGTGGTGAAACGTCGGAACGTTAATCATATCATCTCATATGATTAGTGTTGTCTCGAAGCCCACGACGGCGCTTGCCATGCCATAATGCCCGGGATCGCGCTAACCACAATCCCTGAATGGTGAGCTACAAGGAGCTATTTGCGCTTTAGGGCGCATCTATTTGGTGAGCGCAGAGTGGGTGGAAATTCATCGACAGTGATGACACCACAAGGACAGCCGCCTTCGACACCACGCAGCCTTCCAGATCCAACCCGCGGTCGGAAAACCAGCCGCCTTTGAAGCGTCACACCAAGACGCCTCGGTCTCGCCCCAGCAGAGTGCATTTAGCCGGAAAGCTTGTGGCTGCAGGAAGACAGCGGCTCTCACGGGACGTGGTTCAGCCGGGCGGCTGGCCAGTCTTCCTGGCCAGTCGATGCACGTTTCAAGGACGCACCGAACGGCCGGCGCCGCGTGGACTCGCAACACACAGCATCGTCGCAAGTGCGCACCAGACGCCGACACGCCGCCACCGCAGCCTCGCGCTGTGCACAGCCACAGCAGCAGCTCACATGCACACAGCACAGCACGCAGCCTCCGCTCTCGGACGACGCCCGCCCCGCCCGGTGTCGCGGCGTGAAGACGCGACTGGCCGGACGTAGCGAATTCGCGTCTCGCTGCCAACCGAACCGTGGACGGCGGCCGCGGCCGCAGTACGGCAGAACACGTCAGCCGACAGGTCACACATCACACACCGGACTCGTGAAGGGCAAGTCACGTGCGACATAGGCCTCGGTGATGCGGGATACCGACATACACGTCTCCTGCCCTCGTATCACAGACTAGGACACCAGGTGTTGCACAAGACCGCTCTCGGCATCGAATACACGTCCCTGGGAGAATAAGAACAAATAGTTCGATAAGCTCGCCACATAACGCAACTGCGTAAACGCTGTACACATCATTAATGTTGAATACGTGCCTGAGTGCATTCACGACTAGACAGTATTCCTGAGATCATAATTAGTCTTTGTTATTCTTGCACCTCTCAACTCGGCGACACACGTCACATCCAGTTGATATTTTGCGACGGTTTGAGCACAGACTCGGTGATTGGCTGAGTGACAGCCAAAACAAGGTAACTCACCGCGACTGAATCGCCGTTAGATACAGGTTCTGCAGTACGTGGGGCACGTTGGCACGCTAACTATTCACTAATTAGTATGGGTTGTGGACCAAGTGTGTGCAGAAACCACGCACGGTATTTCCACATCTTCCGACACCTGTTCCACATAGCGACGCACCAATGCGATGACTGACCCGGTAAATGTTCGGAAGCAAATTGAGTTAGACGCAGCATTGTGACACTGCTACCCTCTGCCAAACATGCCAGTTACTCACGCCAATGCCTGCCGCTGCTTTGGACCCTCTGCTTAGTGGGATGCTGGAACGTAGACACGTCCAAATTGCCGATGCTGGAGGACTGCTATTCACATTGAAATATACAAGCTCGCAAAACTCCGTGGATGGCTCACAAGACCATGCTTGCTACGCTTTTCTCGCCTCGTTCGGCAGCCACAACGGCCAATTTCCGGTCCGATTTGCGATTATTCTAACAGCATGAAGTCCAGAACATCGTCGACAATAGCCAACATGCCGTAGCGCGCAGTACTGACAGCGGCGCTTCACAGTACAGTCTTCGTGCGCAACATCCGGCAGGTGGCCCTCCTTCCTTTGTGACGATTCGTTATTTTTGCTGTTCGCAACAGTCGCCATTTATCCGCACATCCGCTCACCTGTGTTGGAGTGCGAACGATCTTGCATCAACTGTAGCCAGTGAGTTGATGATGCGTCTGGTGCGGGGGCGGGTGTCATCCTAGCTTTTGACACCGTCGCATTGTTAATGGGCACCCGTGAAGGTCCGTCTATACCTCGTCCCCTCGCAGTGACCGGGTCGTCACCATCTGATGACTCCGTCTCCACCTCACGTCACCTCCCCGTGACCGCGTCGTCACCATCTGATGACTCCGTCTCCACCTCACGTCACCTCACCGTGACCGCTCCGTCACCATCTGATGACTCCGTCTCCACCTCACGTCACCTCCCCGTGACCGCGTCGTCACTACCTCACGACTCCGTCTCCACCTCACGTCACCTCCCCGTGACCGCGTCGTCACCACCCGACGACTCCGTCTCACACGATGTGTGCGGCGACACCCGGCGGCGCAGTCGCACCAGTCGCAGTGCAGAGAGGAGCGTCATCAGCGGCCGCAGCGGGGCCTCCAACGTCTGACAGAGCGGCCGCGCCACCAGCAGCAGCACCGCTGCCGTGCTGCCCAGCAGGACGGCGGCCGGCAGCAGCAGCAGCACCGCTGCCGTGCTGCCCAGCAGGGCAGCGGCCGGCAGCAGCACCGCTGCCGTGCTGCCCAGCAGGGCAGCGGCCGGCAGCAGCAGCAGCACCGCTGCCGTGCTGCCCAGCAGGGCGGCGGCCGGCAGCAGCAGCAGCACCGCTGCCATGCTGCTCAGCAGGGCAGCGGCCGGCAGCAGCAGCAGCACTGCTGTGCTGCCCAACAGGGCAGCGGCCGGCAGCAGCAGCAGCACTGCTGCCGTGTTGCCCAGCAGGGCGGCGGCCGGCAGCAGCAGCACCGCTGCCGTGCTGTCCAGCAGGGCAGCGGCCGGCAGCAGCAGCAGCACCTCTGCCGTGCTGCCCAGCAGGGCAGCGGCCGGCAGCAGCAGCAGCACCGCTGCCGTGCTGCCCCAGCAGGGCGGCGGCCGGCAGCAGCAGCAGCACCGCTGCCGTGCCGCCCAGCAGGACGGCGGCCGGCAGCAGCAGCAGCACCGCTGCCGTGCTGCCCAGCAGGGCAGCGGCCGGCAGCAGCAGCGAGTCGTGCACGGTGACGACTGTGGACTTGAGCAGGTGGCCGCCCACCAGCTGCAGTGGGCCCACCACGGCCAGCTGGGTCAGCGTCTGTAGCAGGAATCTGAGGCGGGGCACAACAGGGTCACCAACACAGCACCAGCAGTTGCAGCGGACACACCACAGCCAGCTGGTCCATCGTCCGTAGCAGGAGCGTGAGGCGGAGTACGCCAGGGTCACCAGCACAGACTGTGGCACGGAGCTGATGCAAGGTATAACGGATTTTGCTATCTTTATTTGGCTTGTCTACAATGAAAAGTACTGCTTTGACACCGGCAAACCCCGGACGAAGACGTGGCGTCGCTGGGAACCCCTCTAAGGGTGGGAGTTTGCTTTCTTCACGCAGGCACATATGCCTTGAACCTAGATTCAGAAACGGTAGTGCTGGCTCTCCATGCTTATATGAACAAATATGTGGAGGAAAAAGCCTCTAAGTGGAAAAAGCAAGGCATTGAGGACAGGTGTTGGCCGTTGGTTTGTTATTCGAGTTTCAGGGCGCATCGACCAGGTTTGGTGATGCTCTCACCAATAATACAAAGTTCCGTCACTGATGCCATCTGCACTGACGCCCCGGTACTGTGTCCTGCAACAGTCACGGCATGGTCATGTCACGTGCATACATTACAGCTGAGACAGAGGGAGTGAAACCCCGGTACTGTGTCCTGTAACAGTCACGGCATAGTCATGTCACGTGCATACATTACAGCTGAGACAGAGGGAGTGAGGCCCCGGTACTGTGTCCTGCAACAGTCACGGCATAGTCATGTCACGTGCATACATTACAGCTGAGACAGAGGGAGTGAGGCCCCGGTACTGTGTCCTGTAACAGTCACGGCATAGTCATGTCACGTGCATACATTACAGCTGAGACAGAGGGAGTGAGACCCCGGTACTGTGTCCTGCAACAGTCACGGCATAGTCATGTCACGTGCATACATTACAGCTGAGACAGAGGGAGTGAGACCCCGGTACTGTGTCCTGCAACAGTCACGGCATAGTCATGTCACGTGCATACATTACAGCTGAGACAGAGGGAGTGAGACCCCGGTACTGTGTCCTGCAACAGTCACGGCATAGTCATGTCACGTGCATACATTACAGCTGAGACAGAGGGAGTGAGACCCCGGTACTGTGTCCTGCAACAGTCACGGCATAGTCATGTCACGTGCATACATTACAGCTGAGACAGAGGGAGTGAGGCCCCGGTACTGTGTCCTGCAACAGTCACGGCATAGTCATGTCACGTGCATACATTACAGCTGAGACAGAGGGAGTGAGGCCCCGGTACTGTGTCCTGCAACAGTCACGGCATAGTCATGTCACGTGCATACATTACAGCTGAGACAGAGGGAGTGAGGCCCCGGTACTGTGTCCTGCAACAGTCACGGCATAGTCATGTCACGTGCATACATTACATTACAGCTGAGACAGAGGGAGTGAGGCCCCGGTACTGTGTCCTGCAACAGTCACGGCATAGTCATGTCACGTGCATACATTCCAGCTGAGACAGAGGGAGTGAGACCCCGGTACTGTGTCCTGCAACAGTCACGGCATAGTCATGTCACGTGCATACATTACAGCTGAGACAGAGGGAGTGAGGCCCCGGTACTGTGTCCTGCAACAGTCACGGCATAGTCATGTCACGTGCATACATTACAGCTGAGACAGAGGGAGTGAGGCCCCGGTACTGTGTCCTGCAACAGTCACGGCATAGTCATGTCACGTGCATACATTACATTACAGCTGAGACAGAGGGAGTGAGGCCCCCGGTACTGTGTCCTGCAACAGTCACGGCATAGTCATGTCACGTGCATACATTACAGCTGAGACAGAGGGAGTGAGACCCCGGTACTGTGTCCTGCAACAGTCACGGCATAGTCATGTCACGTGCATACATTACAGCTGAGACAGAGGGAGTGAGGCCCCGGTACTGTGTCCTGCAACAGTCACGGCATAGTCATGTCACGTGCATACATTACAGCTGAGACAGAGGGAGTGAGACCCCGGTACTGTGTCCTGCAACAGTCACGGCATAGTCATGTCACGTGCATACATTACAGCTGAGACAGAGGGAGTGAGACCCCGGTACTGTGTCCTGCAACAGTCACGGCATAGTCATGTCACGTGCATACATTACAGCTGAGACAGAGGGAGTGAGGCCCCGGTACTGTGTCCTGCAACAGTCACGGCATAGTCATGTCACGTGCATACATTACAGCTGAGACAGAGGGAGTGAGACCCCGGTACTGTGTCCTGCAACAGTCACGGCATAGTCATGTCACGTGCATACATTACAGCTGAGACAGAGGGAGTGAGACCCCGGTACTGTGTCCTGCAACAGTCACGGCATAGTCATGTCACGTGCATACATTACAGCTGAGACAGAGGGAGTGAGACCCCGGTACTGTGTCCTGCAACAGTCACGGCATAGTCATGTCACGTGCATACATTACAGCTGAGACAGAGGGAGTGAGACCCCGGTACTGTGTCCTGCAACAGTCACGGCATAGTCATGTCACGTGCATACATTACAGCTGAGACAGAGGGAGTGAGACCCCGGTACTGTGTCCTGCAACAGTCACGGCATAGTCATGTCACGTGCATACATTACAGCTGAGACAGAGGGAGTGAGGCCCCGGTACTGTGTCCTGCAACAGTCACGGCATAGTCATGTCACGTGCATACATTACAGCTGAGACAGAGGGAGTGAGACCCCGGTACTGTGTCCTGTAACGGTCACGGCATAGTCATGTCACGTGCATACATTACAGCTGAGACAGAGGGAGTGAAACCCCGGTACTGTGTCCTGCAACAGTCACGGCATAGTCATGTCACGTGCATACATTACAGCTGAGACAGAGGGAGTGAGGCCCCGGTACTGTGTCCTGCAACAGTCACGGCATAGTCATGTCACGTGCATACATTACAGCTGAGACAGAGGGAGTGAGGCCCCGGTACTGTGTCCTGCAACAGTCACGGCATAGTCATGTCACGTGCATACATTACAGCTGAGACAGAGGGAGTGAGGCCCCGGTACTGTGTCCTGCAACAGTCACGGCATAGTCATGTCACGTGCATACATTACAGCTGAGACAGAGGGAGTGAGACCCCGGTACTGTGTCCTGCAACAGTCACGGCATAGTCATGTCACGTGCATACATTACAGCTGAGACAGAGGGAGTGAGACCCCGGTACTGTGTCCTGCAACAGTCACGGCATAGTCATGTCACGTGCATACATTACAGCTGAGACAGAGGGAGTGAGACCCCGGTACTGTGTCCTGTAACAGTCACGGCATAGTCATGTCACGTGCATACATTACAGCTGAGACAGAGGGAGTGAGGCCCCGGTACTGTGTCCTGCAACAGTCACGGCATAGTCATGTCACGTGCATACATTACAGCTGAGACAGAGGGAGTGAGGCCCCGGTACTGTGTCCTGCAACAGTCACGGCATAGTCATGTCACGTGCATACATTACAGCTGAGACAGAGGGAGTGAGGCCCCGGTACTGTGTCCTGCAACAGTCACGGCATAGTCATGTCACGTGCATACATTACAGCTGAGACAGAGGGAGTGAGGCCCCGGTACTGTGTCCTGCAACAGTCACGGCATAGTCATGTCACGTGCATACATTACAGCTGAGACAGAGGGAGTGAGGCCCCGGTACTGTGTCCTGCAACAGTCACGGCATAGTCATGTCACGTGCATACATTACAGCTGAGACAGAGGGAGTGAGACCCCCGGTACTGTGTCCTGCAACAGTCACGGCATAGTCATGTCACGTGCATACATTACAGCTGAGACAGAGGGAGTGAGGCCCCGGTACTGTGTCCTGCAACAGTCACGGCATAGTCATGTCACGTGCATACATTACAGCTGAGACAGAGGGAGTGAGACCCCGGTACTGTGTCCTGCAACAGTCACGGCATAGTCATGTCACGTGCATACATTACAGCTGAGACAGAGGGGAGTGAGGACCCCGGTACTGTGTCCTGCAACAGTCACGGCATAGTCATGTCACGTGCATACATTACAGCTGAGACAGAGGGAGTGAGACCCCGGTACTGTGTCCTGCAACAGTCACGGCATAGTCATGTCACGTGCATACATTACAGCTGAGACAGAGGGAGTGAGACCCCGGTACTGTGTCCTGCAACAGTCACGGCATAGTCATGTCACGTGCATACATTACAGCTGAGACAGAGGGAGTGAGACCCCGGTACTGTGTCCTGCAACAGTCACGGCATAGTCATGTCACGTGCATACATTACAGCTGAGACAGAGGGAGTGAGACCCCGGTACTGTGTCCTGCAACGGTCACGGCATAGTCATGTCACGTGCATACATTACAGCTGAGACAGAGGGAGTGAGACCCCGGTACTGTGTCCTGCAACAGTCACGGCATAGTCATGTCACGTGCATACATTACAGCTGAGACAGAGGGAGTGAGGCCCCGGTACTGTGTCCTGCAACAGTCACGGCATAGTCATGTCACGTGCATACATTACAGCTGAGACAGAGGGAGTGAGGCCCCGGTACTGTGTCCTGCAACAGTCACGGCATAGTCATGTCACGTGCATACATTACAGCTGAGACAGAGGGAGTGAGACCCCGGTACTGTGTCCTGCAACAGTCACGGCATAGTCATGTCACGTGCATACATTACAGCTGAGACAGAGGGAGTGAGGCCCCGGTACTGTGTCCTGCAACAGTCACGGCATAGTCATGTCACGTGCATACATTACAGCTGAGACAGAGGGAGTGAGACCCCGGTACTGTGTCCTGCAACAGTCACGGCATAGTCATGTCACGTGCATACATTACAGCTGAGACAGAGGGAGTGAGACCCCCGGTACTGTGTCCTGCAACAGTCACGGCATAGTCATGTCACGTGCATACATTACAGCTGAGACAGAGGGAGTGAGACCCCGGTACTGTGTCCTGCAACAGTCACGGCATAGTCATGTCACGTGCATACATTACAGCTGAGACAGAGGGAGTGAGACCCCGGTACTGTGTCCTGCAACAGTCACGGCATAGTCATGTCACGTGCATACATTACAGCTGAGACAGAGGGAGTGAGACCCCGGTACTGTGTCCTGCAACAGTCACGGCATAGTCATGTCACGTGCATACATTACAGCTGAGACAGAGGGAGTGAGGCCCCGGTACTGTGTCCTGCAACAGTCACGGCATAGTCATGTCACGTGCATACATTACAGCTGAGACAGAGGGAGTGAGACCCCGGTACTGTGTCCTGCAACAGTCACGGCATAGTCATGTCACGTGCATACATTACAGCTGAGACAGAGGGAGTGAGACCCCGGTACTGTGTCCTGCAACAGTCACGGCATAGTCATGTCACGTGCATACATTACAGCTGAGACAGAGGGAGTGAGGCCCCGGTACTGTGTCCTGCAACAGTCACGGCATAGTCATGTCACGTGCATACATTACAGCTGAGACAGAGGGAGTGAGGCCCCGGTACTGTGTCCTGCAACAGTCACGGCATAGTCATGTCACGTGCATACATTACAGCTGAGACAGAGGGAGTGAGACCCCGGTACTGTGTCCTGCAACAGTCACGGCATAGTCATGTCACGTGCATACATTACAGCTGAGACAGAGGGAGTGAGACCCCGGTACTGTGTCCTGCAACAGTCACGGCATAGTCATGTCACGTGCATACATTACAGCTGAGACAGAGGGAGTGAGACCCCGGTACTGTGTCCTGCAACAGTCACGGCATAGTCATGTCACGTGCATACATTACAGCTGAGACAGAGGGAGTGAGACCCCGGTACTGTGTCCTGCAACAGTCACGGCATAGTCATGTCACGTGCATACATTACAGCTGAGACAGAGGGAGTGAGACCCCGGTACTGTGTCCTGCAACAGTCACGGCATAGTCATGTCACGTGCATACATTACAGCTGAGACAGAGGGAGTGAGACCCCGGTACTGTGTCCTGCAACAGTCACGGCATAGTCATGTCACGTGCATACATTACAGCTGAGACAGAGGGAGTGAGGCCCCGGTACTGTGTCCTGCAACAGTCACGGCATAGTCATGTCACGTGCATACATTACAGCTGAGACAGAGGGAGTGAGGCCCCGGTACTGTGTCCTGCAACAGTCACGGCATGGTCATGTCACGTGCATACATTACAGCTGAGACAGAGGGAGTGAGGCCCCGGTGCTGTGTCCTGCACAGTCACGTGCATAGTCATGTCACGTGCATACATTACAGCTGAGACAGAGGGAGTGAGGCCCCGGTGCTGTGTCCTGTAACAGTCACGGCATGTACGTGTTACGTGCATTTTATACGTTACACCCACTACATACATTCCGAATAATACAGTGAAAACTTGTTCCCCCTTCTGGGTGTGTTGGAAATGCTGACTTTGTCTTAGTGTTGATCTTCGATGTCAACCAAAACGCTACAGCTGGACAGCTCTTAGTAACTGAGCTTAGCACAGAGAACGAGATAAGTAGAGCAAAACACGATCTGACAATGAATCAAGACAAAAAGTGCAAGTTTCCATGCCTTTTTTCGACGAAAGCAAACAAATAAATATATATATATATATATATATATATATATATATATATATATATATATATATATATATATATATATATATATATATATATATATATATGTACATACATAGAATGCATAGGTATCGAGGAAATTCTGGTGGTACCATTTCCCAATGAGACCTTCAGTGACTTTATTGAGAGCTAATGTCATGACCTACAGTAGTCAGAGGTATGTCACGTTACCCACTGGATATTTGTACGCTAGTTATTGGAGCAAAACAAGAGCGATCACGGACGTGTCAAAGCAGGCGTGACTCTCAGTATACGTCGGGTGATTGTATGCCAGAAACACATACTTACGCTGCCAAGTCGTTAGCGAACTACAGCGCACATGGCCTGTGCATCAAAGGCCCTGGCGACACCAGAAGCAGCTTCGGCGTGCCAGCACACATTCAAGCCGTAAGAGCTGCCATCCGCCTGATGTGGTGTTGTCTGTGGTACCACCAGACGCCAGTCTCTCCAGAAGTGTGTTGGCGAGGAGTCACATGCAGCCTCAATGAGATGTTGCACGGCTCTTAAGTCTTGCTCACTGAGGTCCTGTTAGATGAAGCCTATGTGCACGATTTTCTTTGCGCTGAAGTACACGACAAACAGCCCCCAATGTATTGCCCTGGCAGTTATACGGTAGCAACCGTATTCTTGTGTTGTCATCTTGATTGCTTAGCAGCTGGCGTCGAAGCTGACTTCGGGATCGGTTCTTAGTCATGGTCTGGGCCCAGAAGACAGAACAGCTGGTCGTTCGCCCTCCACGCCTTCGCGCCAGTGAGCCACTAAACCCATTTACATCCAGGTCGTCCAGCCAAAGCGCACCATCCAACGACTCCACCAGACGTCTCCGGCTATCGTCAATGGCTGGAAGTGCCCTGGCTGGCGCCCAGGGTGTCGGGAACACGCCGGGCTGCGTCGTTGGCGCCGAAGTTACGGCCGGCCGCCCGGCTGGCGCTGCGACGGCCGGTCGCCTGGTTGGTGCATACGAGACGGCGGGTCGCCTGGTTGGTGCATACGAGACGGCGGGTCGCCTGGTTGGTGCATACGAGACGGCGGGTCGCCTGGTTGGTGCATACGAGACGGTGAGTCGCCTGGTTGGAGCCGATGAGACGGCGGGTCGCCCGGTTGGAGCTGACAAGACGGCGGGTCGCCCGGTTGGAGCTAATGAGACGGCGGGTCGCCCGGTTGACGCCGAGATTGCGGATCGCCTGGTTGGCGCAAGGTGGCAGGTCGCTTGATTGGCGCTAAGACGGCGGGTCGCTCGATTGGCGCTAAGACGGCGGGTCACTTAGTTAGCGCTGAGTCGATGCGTCGCTTGGTTGGTGCTGATGAGACGACGGGTCGCTTGGTCGGCGCGGATGAGGTGGGCAGCCCGGTTGGAGCTGATGAACACTTCTCCTTGAAAAACAGTGCGTAACTTCTTGATTCGGCGGCACCACATCTCTTCGTCGTCTTCATTGGCATACATCATGGGCTCCCGTTTTCTGCTTGACGCCGCCTTCAGCGGGGTCATGTCATCCTTCTCTTCGCGTCTGTGAAACGCAACAGTTTTCTGACGGACACACCAGGATGCAGGTTCGTCTGGCCATGGAGTTCCTTTTTCGGAATCCTCATGTGGGATTCCACCACCGCGTTCGAGGTCGTGGTGGTCGCCACGAGGCAGGCTTAAAGAGGGGCAAGAGGCATAACGTTCGTTAAGTATCGTAGCAGGTTGGACGATGTTGTTCATCTCCTCAGTCTGGGGGATGCCGTCCTCCACGTGGCGGTGGATGCCCTCGAAGTTCCTCGAAGTGCCCGCCAAAGGCGGTGCTGTGTCGCAGGTGCCCATTGGTGTCCTGCGGCAGCTCCTGGTCGACTGGCCCTACAGAGTGAGCAGCGTTGCCGCACACGGCAGGCAAGCCCTCGGTGTCCTGGGCCTCAATAATCGGGGATGGAGTCAGCCGGCACACTCGGGTGAATCGTTCGTCGAGCTGTTCCAGGAGGGTGAACCTTTGCACTTTGGCAAACACCCACATGTACGTGGCTCGCGCCTCCTGCTCCGCACCACTTTCTCTGAGAACGATCGCATGCCTGTGCGAAATATGCGCCCCGCACAGGCTTGTGATCGGCCGAGGGCCGGTTTCTCCCGTGCTGACTGCAGTCCAACAGCCCGCCAGGTACCTGTCCACCGTCGTGCGACACAAGCCTTGGGCCATGGCGTGAAGCAGGGGCCAGCTGCAGTCAGACAACATCCGTGGACAACGGAAGAAGCTGGCAAAAATAAAAGAAGTTTTTGCCAACTACTTTCGTCAGGTCCCATCTGAGCTGACCAAAGAAAGGGATAAGCGTTGTCACCCTACGGCTTTCCGACACCATGCGTGCCAGTGGATAGCTGTTTTGCTCAGAGTCAGACTCCATCATGATCACATAGAGTAGCGCCCGCTTGCTCCCCATCTGACGGATCAGAGCCAGTGGCGTCGATGTGGAGCGTTTCTTGGTGGCTCCCATCATTTTGCAGAAAGTGTTCGCGGTAGCTACGCACAGTGAGGGGCACCCGTCCGCAATGGCGTGTACCACCCTTCAACCGCGAGCTGTGCCCGTCCTCACACCAGGGCAAGTTCCTGGTGCCCGCCAAACCTTCAGCCCAGGTAGACGAGTGTTGCTCTGCCTTGCGGCTTTCGTAGGCAGCTATGCCCAGAACGGGGGTCGGTGGAGGTTGTGTCAGGTTGACGTCACGAAGTTGAGTCTGGAGGCTTCAGTAGCATGCAGTTGCGGACGTTGAACGTTCCACTGATCAGCACGAGAGCCGCAGCATAGACACGCCGCTTACCACACAAGTGTGTGTGTGTGTGTGTGTGTGTGTGTGTGTGTGTGTGTGTGTGTGTGTGTGTGTGTGTGTGTGTGTGTGTGTGTGTGTGTGTGTGTGTGTGTGTGTGTGTGTGTGTGTGTGTGTGTGTGTGTGTGTGTGTGTGTGTGTGTGTGTGTGTGTGTGTGTGTGTGTGTGTGTGTGTGTGTGTGTGTGTGTGTGTGTGTGTGTGTGTGTGTGTGTGTGTGTGTGTGTGTGTGTGTGTGTGTGTGTGTGAGTGGATTCGGCCAGCCTGCCACCGTATGGTGATATCGGCTGTTTCTGTGTTTGCAGGCGTGTATGGCATTAGATGCGGGGGTAAGAGAGTGTGAAGAATATGTTTGGAGACTTAGGCGAAGAGAGGAGTAAAGATCACCTGTTGAGCGGTGCCGAAATATATTTGTGGGACGTCCTGAAGCTAGAAGTTAGATTGGTAGAGATGAGTTGAGCAGAAATGCGTGGAGTTGTAGCGATGGAGTGGTAGAGCTAGTCGAACGCCGAAGATGGTGGAGTAAGGTTTGTCGATGATGAAGTGTGCCGTGGATGTTTGGTGTTTCCACCATCTAATTGGCGGGTGGTGGGAGGGGGTTTGATGTAGGAAATGTAATGTGTAGACTATTTGCGAGTTGGTGAATGCTGCAGCCTATTGTAGTTTTAAGGTGTTTTCGTCATGAGTTGGTGTAGGCGTTTGGTGCGCATTCTTAGTGCCTAGATGCGTGGGTGTTGTATAATAAGTTCTGCTATGTAGTGGTATCTGAGTAGTGACTCTGTGCGTCTGTGTTTAATTCTGGTATGTGGTATATGTGAAGAGCGAGATAGGGTGAGGTAGTATATGCTCCGGTAGCTATTTTTAAGAATTGGTGTTGGAATGTGTCTAGAATTTTGAAATTTGATTAGCAGCGTTTTCGAAGAGCGGGGATCCGTATTCCATGACTGGACGAATAATTATTTTGTATAATGTCAGTAGTGAATTTCGATCGGATCTCCAGTGTGAGCCAGAAAATGCTCGGAATATGTTTATTCTTTTGATGCGCGTTTTCAGTCGTGGGTCTATCATGATCCCTAGGAATTTTGTTGTAGTAACAAATGGTACGGGTGTGTGGTCTATTTTCAGTGGTTGTAGGTTTGTATGTCAATTATAGCCGAAAACTAGGGCAGGCAAGCCCGGAGGAACTCCGCATGTTAGCATTGGAAAAAATGCACGAATATCACGACTTTTCACGCATTTACACAGACGGCTCAAAGGCGTCCTCTGGTGTCGGGTGTGCTTTCGTAAGTAGACAAGGTATTCGATCTTTTTGTTTACAGATGCAAACATCGATTTTTACTGCCGAACTGTATGCCATTCTGCAAGCCCTCTATTTTATACAGAAAGACCGGTCCACAAAGTACGTGATTTTCACAGACTCTCTGAGCAGTCTCCAGGCACTGAGCATCTTTAACCAGGATAACCGACTTGTTCGGAGGATTATCAAAGTAGTAAAATCCCTGCATGTCATCGAAAGAATTTTAGTGTTCTGCTGGATTCCTAGCCATGTTGGACTCGCCGGAAACGAAGCTGCTGACATAACCGCCAAGCACGCCATTAGCAATGGCCGTGTGGTCCATCTACGGCTCCCTCAAAGAGATATATACCCTACTATATTGAAGTATATGGTCAGAATGGGAACGATCCTGGAATTCGAAGTGTAGTAAGCTCAAGGTTTTAAAACCGACACTAGGAAAATGGCTATCCTCTAACCGAACCAAACGTCGGGAAGAAGTAATACTCTGTCGGTTGAGAATAGGCCATACCTTTGCAACACAGTTATATGTTGACCGGTAATGACCGTCCCGTATGTCCGCGCTGTTCTAACCCGCTTACCGTGTACCATGTTTTAGTTGGCTGTACACTGCTAGATCCTCTACGATGCCAGATTTTAGGACGGTCGAACACCGACTCTTCTTTATGTATGCTTATAGGGAACGACTCTGAGGTCGTTGCGTCTGGGAATATTTTTATGTTCATTCGACATGCTCGCCTTGACGTCATATGCCCCCATCCGTGAAGATGGATAGTGAGCTATGATAGCAGCACCGTAGATTGATTGCATTCCAGTTATGGGCGCAAAATGACCCTAGATGTCGACGAGCCCCTGAACTCCAATCCACCACCATAGCCGAAAACTATGCATTTCGATTTGTGTGGTGCGACGTGTAAATTTAGTATGGCGTGCGTTATATAGTTCTGTTAGCGCGTTTTGTAGTTTTGCTTGTGCGTGAGTTGGTGTTTCGTGTGATGTCCATAGTAAAATGTTGTCTGAACTGAGTGAAATTTTTGTCGAAAAGTTGTCTGTGATGATTGAACTTAGACCTGGAATAAAAGAGAAGGGATCATTTAACTGAGCCTTGCATTAAACCGGCTGTGGGGAAGTTAGCGTCTGAAGTGTAGGTCCAAATTTTGACTTGAAGTTATTATTTTGATAGGTAGACATGGGGGTACTGTAGTAGTCTGCCCTGTATGTCTATGTTGTAGAAGTGTTGTAGTAGTGCTGATATGCTGATGGTGTCGTATGCTAGTTTTAAGTCCAGAAAGACGGTGACAGTGGGGTGGTTCCTACCCGGTACTTTCTGGATGTGTGTGTGTGTGTGATGAGGTAGGTGAGATTTTCGAGACATGATAGGTTAGGAAGCGAGCCTCGTTGTATTTGTATAGGGAAGATTAGTTTTCGTGTTTGGATGATGCAGAGAAAACGTTATTTTTTTCACAAGACGTTCGAAGAGTCTACGAAAAACAACTGATTAGCGCGATGGTGGCGGTAGGAGTCACATGGAGTTGAGTCCGTGTTTGGTTTAGGGATAGTTTGTGGACGTTAGCATATACCTATCCCTGAACCCATCCCCAAACCAGACATGAATCAGCTATATGCAACTCCTAGCGCCCTATCGCGCTAACCAGCTGTTTTCGTGAACTCTTCGAACTTCTTGTCAAAAATCCTTCTGTACATCATTGAACATACACACACAAACTAAGCTTCCCTGTACAATCAGCCTTGCTTCCTAACCGATCATGTCTTGACAATCTCACCTACATCTCACACACATCCAGGAAATATCTGGTAGAGAACACTCCAATGTCGCCGTCTTCCTGGACTTATAACCAGCATAAGACACCATCAGCATAGCAGCACTACTACAACACTTCTACAACCTATAGCCACAGCGTATAACCAAGTTCTACAACCAGAAGCCAATCAGGACAGCGTATACCCAAGATTGTGGGTATGTATGTGTTGTTCGGGCGGTGTTGTAGGTGTCGAGTATGGGCGCTACATGACCAATGTTTGTCGTTGCGCCCTAAAGCCCTAGATATTTGAAGGTAGGTGTCGGGTAGTGCGTGTAATGCTTTGTGTTGGGAGATGCTAAGAATAGGTAGTGTATGCTGTCAGGGCCTACGGTTATGTGTCATGTCTGTGCGGTTGCTTGCTGTAATTCTGTGAGTGTTAAGCCTAGTGTTGTA
Organism: Imbricaverruca yamaguchii; assembly: GCA_034440575.1. NCBI lineage: Eukaryota > Metazoa > Arthropoda > Thecostraca > Neoverrucidae > Imbricaverruca > Imbricaverruca yamaguchii. The sequence goes on from JAOTOL010001663.1 coordinate 3,145,448, forward strand.
AAGATGTGGGCGTGTGTGTCTGATTGTAGGTGGGGGTTTTCGTGGGAGTGTGGATGACCGAAGGTGGTGGTTGTGTGCGAAATTGCTCGCTATTGTTTGTGGGTCTGTGCTCGTGTTGTGTTTGAGTGTGATGCCTTTGATTGGGGGTCTTCGTGGGTGCGGAAATGTTTTGAAGGGTGTCCAAATTTCTCCGAGAGGGGTGAATCTATTAAATGGATTGCAAATTGTGTTCCAGGAAGTCTTTTTGGCGTCGTTGAACGTTCGTTTGCAGAGTGCTCTATGTCGCTTGTATGCTGTGAGTGCTTCCGGTGTGCGGTCTCTCGTACCTGTGTCGTGCGTGGTTCCTCGCGCGAATCACATGTGGCACTCGTTGTTCCACCAGGGAGCCGCGCGAAGTTTGTGTTGGTGACGTGGTTTTGTTTGTAGCATGTGTTGATGTGCTGTAGTAACGAGAATGCCTGCGAATTGTTCTGGCGAGATGCTTTGAGCTCTTTGTGCGGCTATGGATTCTGAGAAGGGTGTCCAGAATGCTTTTTATCAATTTAACCGGCCCGTCGGGGGATTGGGTCGGCCAGTGGCCGAGATTTGGTCGAAGTTAATGGTTATGGGTCGCTGGTCGCTGAAGTGAGGGTAGGAATCGGATGTCCAGGATAGGGTGAGAGCTAGACGCGAGGATGCAAAGGCTACATCTTGGGTCGTAGGGCGGTGGGAGCTTAATGGGACGAGGTAGGTTGGTAGTCCGGTGCTGAGTATCGTGAGGTTGTATTGAGTGTGTAATGTGATGAGTCTGAGTGCTCTGTAGGCAGGTTGTGTTGTGCGAGTGTCCCATAGTGGGTGGTGTGAATTGAAGTTTCCGGTTATTATGACCGGAGTGTCAGTTTGGTGAAGTGCTTTATTTAATTCCGGAGGGTTTATTTAATTCCAGGAGGATCTATCCACCCCCACCCCAACCCCCACCCCTCCCCAACCCGGGGGTTGAATAGAGCCTGGGGAAGGAGAGAGTTTGTACCGCCGGACTGACCGTTTGTAAACGAAGGCGAAGGCGCAGAGGCGTATATGGGACGTGGATGAGGCACAGCACTGAAACACCGGGACGAGGGAGATGTTGCTGGATATGAAACCGGTCCAGGCTTTATAGAGTCTTGTAGTGGAGTCTAATAGAGTCAGTGGGTAGATGAGTCAGGGATATAATAGTCTGGGTAATATATAATAGGTATAATATAATAGAGTGTGGGTAGGTGGTATGTGGCTGGTGGCAGGTGCGGGTGTGTGGAGTGTGTGCATGACAGGTGGCAGGTGGCGTCTTGCTGCAGTGCAGCGATCGTCATCTTGCGATGCTATTGCGGCGTCTTCTGCGTGGCCAGCGATCTCAGTCCGAGGAGGCGTGCGAAACCGATGCACACACATGTCTGTGCGCGTGATACATGGTGTGATCGAGACCCAGGTTGCCGTGTTTGCGCACGCGTGACTCGATTTCCCCAGCTGTGGGTCCATGCATTGCAGTGATTGCGTATTCAAGGCCGCAATTCGGGACAGTGCAGGCCCAGTGGCTGTAAATAACGGTGAGTTACGCTTCCTTGAGGCTTGTTTTCGAACGTGGTGATTCTCCACAGCAATGACGCATTTCGGGCGCATGTCAGATACCATCAGTTTCTCGCACAAGATGTCTGTCCATCCGCAATTAACGGATTGTCCGTCAAACATCTCGTTGCTCTTTGCTACCGTCAGCGTAAGGAAAGCGACGCTCTCAGTCTTCCCGACAGCTGTCTCACTGGCAGACGGCATGTCACTTGGCGGCGGGTCGTCTGACCCCACCGGGCCACTTGGCGGCGGGTCGTCTGCCCCCACCGGGTCACTTGGCGGTGGGTCGTCTTCCCCCACCGGGTCACTTGGCGGCGGGTCGTCTGACCCCACCGGGTCACTTGGCGGCGGGTCGTCTGCCCCCACCGGGTCACTTGGCGGTGGGTCGTCTTCCCCCACCAGGTCACTTGGCGGCGGGTCGTCTGACCCCACCGGGTCACTTGGCGGTGGGTCGTCTGCCCACACCGGGTCACTTGGCGGTGGGTCGTCTGACCCCACCGGCACTGGCGGCGGGTCGTCTGACCCCACCAGGTCACTTGGCGGCGGGTCGTCTGACCCCACCGGGTCCTGGCGGCGGGTCGTCTGACCCCACCGGGTCACTTGGCGGCGGGTCGTTTGACCCCCACCGGGTCACTTGGCGGCGGGTCGTCTGACCCCACCGGGTCACTGGCGGCGGGTCGTCTGACCCCGCCGGGTCACTGGCGGCGGGTCGTCTGACCCCACCGGGTCACTCGGCGGCGGGCCGTCTGATCCCACCGGGTCACTTGGCGGCGGGTCGTCTGACCCCACCGGGCCATGGCGGCGGATCGTCGCCCCCACCGGGTCACTTGGCGGCGGGTCGTCTGACCCCACTGGGTCACTTGGTGGCGGGTCGTCTGACCCCCACCGGGTCACTTGGCGGCGGGTCGTCTGACCCCACCGGGTCACTTGGCGGCGGGTCGTCTGACCCCACCGGGTCACTTGGCGGCGGGTCGTCTGACCCCACCGGGTCACTTGGCGGCGGGTCGTCTGACCCCACCGGGTCACTTGGCGGCGGGCCGTCTGATCCCACCGGGTCACTTGGCGGCGGGTCGTCTGACCCCACCAGGTCACTGGCGACGGGTCGTCTGACCCCACCGGGTCACTTGGCGGCGGGTCGTCTGACCCCACCGGGTCACTTGGCGGTGGGTCGTCTGCCCCCACCGGGTCACCTGGCGGGGGGTCGTCTGACCCCAATGGCGGCTGTGAATCGAATGACGCCGGTGGGCCGGCTGCGGACGATTTTTAAAATATGAATTTGGCAGCAGTTTTTTTTGCGCGTTTGGTAAACAAATTTGGCAGCTACAATCTAAGACAAAGGTAGCGCACTGTTTATTTGCGCTGTTTACTTCAATTGCTATCATTTTTTCTTCTGATTTTTGAAGTCACGTGAACTGTCAGTGGATTATCGGCCCGCCTGTGCCAGGTACCCGTCCCCGCACCAGCCGCACTGCTGGCTGCCAGCCCGGACCGACGAGATTTCGCCGAAGGTACCATACTTTGCAGTCTGGGATGTATGAGGGCCAAAACACCGATAATGTAATTGAAATATAGCTGTATGTATAGTGCCAACACGTAAAGGGTTGTAGGACATCTGAGCGAAAGATCATAATAGGCTTGGACACTTAAAAGCATATGCTATGCGAACAAAACCTCAGACTGACCTTCAATAGCACCAACCGCCGGGCAGGAGACGGAAGTGTTTTCTGCGCATGTGTACTAGCGATTTGGCTGACATCTGGTGGTAAACACTGGCAGTTTGATCTAGTCATAACAACACGAATAACCTACATATTAATAAAGATCAGATCAGAAGTTGAACAACAGTTTCATACTACAAAAATTAAATGCTGCAGTGCGAAAATAGATTGAAGCTTCTAGCTTAATCCGTATAAAGTTTAGCAGGCTACAAAGCGTGACTGTTTTACGCGGGAACTTGACCACCGTAAATCTGGCTAGGGCGAGGTGGTTTAAATATAGGCACACAGTCGTATATAACTCTACTATGGAGAGTCCACGATGGTGGTTCTGCCTGGTGATCGCATACCGAAAATAGCATAGCTACTACGCACATCATGGTTATCTTGCATCGTGAATGTCGTTTATTCTTATTTATAGCATAACCGTTGTAGAACAACTACCCAGTTACATTCACATTATCGGGGTTATCCACTTAACCCGTCCCATCTCGGGGGCGTCTTCGACCGCTCCCCCCCCCCCTCAGGTTTTATCCGCGGATAGTGGACGAACGGCACGCGGCAGCGCGCTCAAGTGTGGCATACCCTTTCCCACATCAATTTGGAAAGTCAGGCCATCTAGGGCTCAACGAGATAGTCAAGGTCAAGTGAGGTCACCTCCAAAATAGTTCAACCAGTCGTCACGCTTTAACGGATACCGATGGTTTTATGAAACTTTCAGCGTTTGCTTATCTTTAGGGATGCAACAAAATGTACTAGTCAAATTTTTCTCTTTTTTTTCGTTTTTTACTACATATGAATTTTGCGTGTTTGCCAACTTGCAGTTCATATAGAGGATTCTGGCTAAAGTAAGCATTTTTTTATTAGGGCAAGTTGACTTCCAACAACGTTTCTCGGTCAGCTCTACCCAATGGAAAAGGGAAATTAAAGAAAACTTGAAAACCCAAAGTTTTGAAATTTCAACAAAAATTTTTTTTTGGGGGGGCGAAACAAATTCTTAGCCCTGGTCGATTTCGCTGTCATTTTCTCATTCAAAATAAATTTTATTTTTCATGTATCCCCAAAAATGAACTTCCCAGAGCCAAAAACATTTTGTAAGTCCTGAAAAGTCGTGAAAATATGCCCCTCCTGGTGACAGCACTTTTTGGGAAAAATTGTTTTCGGGGTGGATCCGGACCCTACTCGTCAAGCGCTTTCCGATGACACCGCTTCTGTTTTCGTGCGATGCTTAGTCTGGATTTTAGAGGGGGGTTACTACCCCCCGAGACGGGGTGTGAGGATCTGACCGGAAAGACGGCGCGGGTTAAGAGTAGTAAAATATATTTTAATCATCTAATAACTATACCTTTATACTCGTTTTTTTGCATTGATTACTCGCTTAGAGTTAGTCAAATACTTTTAGATTCAAAATACAACATGAAAGACATGTCACGAGAAAGACATACGTGAAAGGCACATGTCACGAGCGAACCAATATGAAAGGAAGGAAGTGTTCTCAATCTACCATACCATACTCGCCTTCAAATCGGATTAATTTGCCATCCGCCGAGGTCAGCAATCTCCGATAGTGCTTGCAATGTACTTGGAACATTATATTATTATATATTGTAATAATTAAAGTCTAACCTCCGAGATAGCTTCTATGTTGTAGTTAACGTTTGGAGAACAAATATCAGATGCAGAAATTGATGAGAGAGATGTGGAAAGCACATTCATTACGTCTCGTCGTTGGATAAGAATGTCATTCAAACCACGAAGCTGACGAAACGCATTAGAATATGTCGATAGTCGAAGGAACTAACTGGATTCTAAACACGTGTCAGTTATGTGAAACGGTAACATGAAGGGGTGAACTCTCGCCATGCATCCTGTTTCTCAAGGCGTGATTCTGAGCAGGCTTTGCGTGTCTCGGTATACAGTTTACTGTAATATTCACAAATGCAGCGCAGAAAAACATACAAAGCTCGCCTCCGCTTGGCTTCCCTACCCGCATCGTAGATTCCACCAAATTGCGTGTTTACTACGCAAGCTGAAATTGCGAGCAGGACGTGTGCGAGGATCAGTCGATGCTGCCGAGTGAGCAATGGTCGAGGAAAACACGGCGGCAGTGAGTTGTGGGTTATCACTAATACTTCCTGTCAGAGCACTGCTGAAGGCGCTCCAGTCAATACGTCCGATAGCTTCCATTTGTATATGGATGGGCTGGAGGTAATGGGGTTCCGCTCATGTCGGAAATATGCGCGGAGAAGTGATCACAACAGAGGGTCGGTAGCTACATACCAAGGGGATTGGGGTGTGATGTTTATAGAGGCGAGAGGTGTGTCTATGGCAGAAGTAGTACGATGGCTTGGCCTGAGGGATGCGGGGTGACCCATCGTTAATTAGCTGATGGGTGCATTTTTTCACCTAGCTGCGCAATCATTATAATTCCGTGATGCACCTTCGCTTCCCAAACTTGGATAGTGGGCGTTGAAGTGGCCTAAGATTAGGTATTAGGATAGTACTTATCGGAACGCACTATGCAAGCTTGTGCATAACGGGTGGTGGTTGAGGTGATAAGGCAAGTAAACAAAGACATTTACGAAAATCAATTTGTAAATTTCAACGTGGACTGCCACTGGGTTGAAAGGAAAGGAAAGCTTCAATTTCAGTTAAGGGATATCATTTTATTCGCAAAGAACTACACCATCCTGCATAAGGTTGGAATTAATGTTATTCTGATACAATGTGCTCTGGTGCAGAATGTGCACATAATATTTCTTCTCGTTTCGTTTGTCGTGTTCTCGTATTATCCATTAGAAAACGAATAATTTAAGAAAATTAAAAATTCAACACATTTAAAATTGGTTTTAAGTATCAAGGTGTTGATTTTTGTGAGCAATTATTTTCGGGTTACGTCCCATTTCAGCTTTCTTTTCTGATTCGACACCAGGTTGTTTTCGAAATCTCTCCAAAATGAACTGGACAGAGCAAAAAAACATCAGGTCAGTCGTGATCCTAGTGACGTCCCTTTTTTAGGGAAGAAACGTTTGGGATGGTTTCGACCTCTATACGTCGAGCGCTATCCTATGGTACCACTTTCGTTTTCATCCAACGATTAGTTTTGATATTAGAGAGGGCATAAATGCCCCTCCCCACACACACACCCCGAGACGGGGTGTGAGAATTTGACTGGAGAAATCAATAGACTTTTGTGCCGGAGAAGTTCTCTCGCTCGAGCAGCCCGCCTACCGCAGCTGTCGACCGTATGCAAATCGCTCACAGTAAACCATAGCTGAGAAGATCGCCGTACAGCTTCACAATCATCCCGGCCCACAAACACCGATGAAATGTCGCCGCGCTCACAATGACACTCGTCCGTCCCGACCTAACATGATGAAGAGGTAGCTGTTGGATGTGTGTCACGCGGCACGCTGACGTCACGACAACGTGCAATCCATTACCGCCGCGGGGGGGCTGGACGTGGCGAGGGGGTTCGTGGCTCGACGTCCGGTGATCAACCACGTTTTTTGCGACCACCCGACGACCGTAATTATTATCCAAGCTCTCGGTCGATGTCGGCCGTGAGTGAATGGGAACAGCATAAGAAAGTGGTCGTAACAACAGCAGCTCCGCATTCAGCGACGGGGGCTGATGAGGTGGAGCACTTATAGTTGCAGATGGCGTCCCGAGGCGCATCAGCGTACACTCACGTCGTTAGACCGCGCCCGACCGTTGCCTCTATCCTTCCCCGTCGTCAACGTTCAACCCTCGCCGGGCTGGGTGATGAGGGGTCACTAGCGAGCCCCGCCCTCTCAGATTTGTGCGAAATAGCGGCCTAATGAGTAGACACAGATATAGGAGCTGTCCCTACCTTCGAGTTCACCGGTTTTGCATACTTCGTGCATTTTTCGAATCAAGGTCACCAAAGATCTGGCATGTGTCAAAGCCTGCAACGTTCCACAATCTTCAGAGTGCCGCCATTCAGAGTAGCTGGAGCATGCCATTGCAAACTTCAAATCACTTTGTTCTTTCGTCAAATCGAACAACTCTTCTATCTCCAAAGGTTTATTTATGTCAAGGATAGTAACGTGAGATTAGGTCAACTTCCGTTTTCACCGTATTGAGTGGGGAAAATTGAAATATCATTATGATTATATGCTACACAATAGTATACATATTGTTGTTCCTCTTCAAGTTAACTCTTAATTCGGTTTCAGCGCTGCCAGTAGAGCAGCATAGTATCGGGTTACCAACAAATGACCTAGCCTGGTATGATCTTACGATGCATGATGTAATTTCACCGTACTTATGGAATTACTTTCCAAACAGTGTACACTTAGGCAGAAGCTGAAGTGGCTGCTTTTCCAATCTACATGTTGTCCCAGCGTGACCTAAGGTTATGCTACGAGGTTAGAAGCTGGATAACCTCCAAAGTTGCTTCTTTCAGTGCCAAATCATTTTTTTTTCTTGGAGCAAGATTTGTTCAACTTTAAACGTGATTTACCGGGGATATTCAAGCTTGGTGTCTTTGGGAACTATGTGTTTTGGCGCATCTTTTCCAGTTGCATTTATCTTTATTTCATCGCTGTATTGTGTTGTCATATTTTGAATAGCTATAGTTGGATGATAGTTTGTTTTGTCATAGTTTGGAACCTGTCCGAGCGTGGAAGTTCCCTTGTTCCCCTGCCGGGAACAGGGAAGCTTTTGCGGAAGTGTTACTTCCCCTGCCTGCTACTCGTAACCTGAAACTTGAATTCTAGTTTTGATAATGCGATGGTGCCAGATGCTCTGTTAGCTGTTAATTGTCACCGACGAGTATCATTTGGTCAGCGGCGAGGAATGGAAAGCAAGAAAAAATATACCATTCGATCGGTGGCAACCCGACTTTGACCTCTTTGGCCAGACCTCAAGAGTCAACGGTACAAGGTAAACAACATTTATTTTCACCACGGAGCATATGAATGATGGCCCATGAGTTCGTGAAGATCATGATTTTGTACGTGATCTAAGCAACTTGGAGGGGGTAACATTTCCCCGCAAGAAGTGGAGGTATCGGGCGGGATGGTTTTATTTCTTTGCGGGTTCATTAGCTTACTTTTGAATGACCTGAAGCGCCTCAAGCCATGCCGCAACATGTGAGGTAGATATCTTAATCCTTCCAAATGCAAGGCGTTCACCAAGACCTTCAGGCGGCACTCGCCCGTCCGGGCCAGATAATTTGTCAACGTGGTGGAACTAGTCAGCCGCTACCCAGATACTCCATCATGGAGTTATGTTTCACGCGAGATTAGCGTTTAATCTACATATTTCAAATATGGTGAGACGGAAAATAAAGCTGTCGCGATGAGCATGCGGTCAGTTCATGTCAGCTCTGCAGCTGACTGTTGACGCTGACGGCTCCACAGCTGACTGTTGACAGTTGACAGCTCCACAGCTGACTGTTGACAGTTGACGGCTCTGCAGCTGACTGTTGACAGTTGACGGCTCTGCAGCTGACTGTTAACAGTTGACGGCTCCACAGCTGGCTGTTGACAGCTGACAGCTCCACAGCTGACTGTTGACAGTTGACGGCTCCACAGCTGGCTGTTGACAGCTGACAGCTCCACAACTGACTGTTGACAGTTGACGGCTCCACAGCTGACTGTTGACAGTTGACGGCTCCACAGCTGACTGTTGACAGTTGACAGCTCCACAGCTGACTGTTGACAGTTGACGGCTCTGCAGCTGACTTAACAGTTGACGGTTCTGCAGCTGACTGTTGACAGTTGACGGCTCTGCAGCTGACTGTTAACAGTTGACGGCTCCGCAGCCGACTGTTGACAGCTGACGGCTCGGACAATTGACAGCTCCACAGCTGACTGTTGACAGTTGACGGCTCCACAGCTGACTGTTGACAGTTGACGGCTCTGCAGCTGACTGTTAACAGTTGACGGCTCCACAGCTGGCTGTTGACAGCTGACAGCTCCACAACTGACTGTTGACAGTTGACGGCTCCACAACTGACTGTTGACAGTTGACAGCTCCACAGCTGACTGTTGACAGTTGACGGCTCTGCAGCTGACTGTTAACAGTTGACGGCTCTGCAGCTGACTGTTGACAGTTGACGGCTCCACAGCTGACTGTTGACAGTTGACGGCTCTGCAGCTGACTGTTAACAGTTGACGGCTCTGCAGCTGACTGTTGACAGTTGACGGCTCCACAGCTGACTGTTGACAGCTGACAGCTCCACAGCTGACTGTTAACAGTTGACGGCTCTGCAGCTGACTGTTGACAGTTGACGGCTCCACAGCTGACTGTTGACAGCTGACAGCTCCACAACTGACTGTTGACAGTTGACGGCTCCACAGCTGACTGTTGACAGTTGACAGCTCCGCAGCCGACTGTTGACAGCTGACGGCTCGGACAATTGACAGCTCCACAGCTGACTGTTGACAGTTGACGGCTCCACAGCTGACTGTTGACAGTTGACGGCTCTGCAGCTGACTGTTAACAGTTGACGGCTCCACAGCTGGCTGTTGACAGCTGACAGCTCCACAACTGACTGTTGACAGTTGACGGCTCCACAGCTCACTGCTGGACGGCGGCACCTTGGTGGCGGCGTACGGTGCCAAAGGCAGGCCAATTTTAGCACGCTGGAGCGAGATCACGACGGGCGCCGCCAAAACCCCACTTGGTGCGAGTCCATCGACGATGGCACACACTGCTGGCTCCGCTTCAGAGCCAAACGCCTGGTCGCCCGCCATCACTGCGGATATGGACACTGCATCGGCAATACAAGGTCACGGCCCTCAGCATGTTACTCCGGCACATGCATTGACAGTCACGCCCATATCGGCGCAGGGAGATCAGCATCATCTTCTCCACTATTTTCGTGCGCGAGAAGGTGACTACTGTCCTTATCACACGTGTCTCCCTACATCTACCCGGTCGATCGGTCCGCACACAACAGTTCCTCATTGCTGCCACCCTGGTATTGGTGTATTAGGTGACGCAAAATCCTGACATCCAACACCACTATACTCGCACGATCCAACGACCGTAGAAGACTCACGGTATTAGACACAATGTGCATTTTGCACACCGTCTCTATCAACACACGCATAAACAACCGCCACAGCTCCCACTGTCTGACGGAGCTATGGTACAGTGATGAACCATAGACGGGGAGATATTTCTGTCTGAAATGAAAATTGAAGTGCATGTGAAAATGGAAGCGAATGTGTTTTTGAACATGGAAAAGATATTTCCCATATCGATGTTTCTGCAGCTGCTGAATGTTTTATGTTGCTGTGGGCATCGAATAACTATCTAACCTTGAAATTGGTCCAAGTTTGTTGAAATTTAGGTTACAATGTGAAACGTAGTTCACATTTCGTAATATTTTGCGTAAACATACAGCATGCAACTGGAAAAACCGATCCGATATATAAATATATATGTATTCGTATATATATATATATATATATATATATATATATATATATATATATATATATATATATCTATATCTATATATATATATATATATATATATATATATATATATATATATATATATATATATATATATATATATATATATATATATATATATATATATGTATATATACATATGCATTGTTGTGTTTCTTCGTGTCCTGAACGTATTCGCCACTGGAACACACGGTCTTACAGTCTATGCACGGTATATTACACAGGTAGTTTAACAAGATATACGGACCTCCGTTCTGCACACCCTGACAAGTCACCACCGTCAGCCGAGAGCCCAAGATGGCGCCCGCTTAGCCAGCTGTAAGGTGGGAATCGTGGCAAACAAATTATATATGAAACACCTCCCCCAGTTGGTCACCGTTCACACCAAAGGGCGGGGATCAACGCAACAAAACTGAGTTATACACATCTGAGTTATACACATGAATAGCGTCTGTGAGAGATCGGTGCTCGTCGTCAGTGCGCGCTGCCTCACGCACGTTGTCCAACATGATGTCTGGCACAGGCGGATGGGCATCACCAGCAGCGATCTCACTGATGCTGGCCAGCACCGTGCTGTGCAGCTGATGACACACGTCGCTCTCTGCTTCTTGGTCCTCGGCGGAAGGGTCATCGACGGGGGCCCTGGAGAGTGCATCAGGGATGCAGTGTGACTTTCCAGCCTTCCATGTGGCTGCAAAACGATACGGCACCAGTTTCTCACGTAGCCGTTGGAGACGTGGATTCTCTATCTCCGAGTGACTTCTGGTTAAGTATCGGTATGAGTGGTCGGTGGTCGGTGATGATGTCGAATCTTGGGAGACCGGCCAGGAAGAGACGACATTTCTTCACGGCCCAGGTCACCGCAAGCATCTCTAGCTCCACCACCGCGTATCTCAACTCCACGTCGGAGACGAAGCGCGATCCACATTGAATAAGCCGCCAGTGGTCACCTTGTCGCTGCATAAGCGCATATCCGAGGCCGTGCAGTCGGGTAGCGTCGGTATGCAGCGCAGTGGGGAGGCCAGGCTCGAAAAAGGCCAGGACGGGTGCAAGAATCAACGTCTTCTTGACGGTCTCGAAGGCTTGCTGATGCACTTCAGTCCACTGCCAATGATTTTGCGGTTTGAGAAGGTCACGAAGAGGGTGGGCGGCATGGGCTATCTCATCCGAGAATGAGCCGAGCTGGTTCACCAACCCCATGAAGCTACGCAGATCCGTCATGTTGGCAGGCACAGGAAAGTCTGAGATCGCGCGTAACTTTCGCTCGTCGACTGTGTAGCCTTCAGAAGTGATGTGGAAGCCGCAGTACTCGACTGACTGCGTAGCGAAATTTAGCTTCTGCGGGTTGAGCGTGACGCCGTAGGTCCCGCAACGCTCCAGGATTGCGATAGCATGCTGCAGATGCGTGGAGTAATCCTCGTCGTGTGCTAGCACGTCATCCACGGAATTCCAAGAACCTTGCAGGTTCTTGGAATTCCACCCAAAACTGTGTCCACTCGCCGATTATACTCATCGTCGGATGAACTGAGACCCGTGGCAGCTCTTCTAAACTTATACCTGCCCCATGGGGTAATGAAGCTGGTGAGAGCTTGATCCTCCTCAGCGATTGGGATTTGCAGATACCCGTTCTTGGCGTCCAACGTCGTAAAGTACTTGCTCCTCTTGTTGACAGTGGTAACGACGTCTTGAGGGGATGGTATGGGATGCACCCCACGGCGGACATGTTTGTTTAGTTTGGTTAAGTCGATGCACAGGCGGACTCCAGCCTTGTTGTCGTCTCCAGAGGTCGGTCGCTTCGGTACTGGCACGATAGGATGGCACCATTCCGTGGTTTCAGTCACTTCGGCAATGATGCCGTCCTGCAGCATCTGGTCTAACTGCTCCTTAATCTGTTTGCGCCATGCAAATGCGATTGGTCGTGCCGCGGTGACTGCGAACGGACGAGCGGTGTCCTCCAGCTCGATCCGCATGGGACCGCCGAACATCTCACGATGCGGACCGTCGACGTCAAACACCCTAGGAAATGCGTTTTTCAGCATATCCAAGTGCTCAGTTCGCTGTTGTAGCGATGGCTCGCTCTGGTAGGCGTGCCAGGTGGGGTAGGTCTTGCGGTCCTGTCTAGACGCTGATGCAGCTTGGGCAGCACACTGGGTCTTGGTAGAAGTTGCATCCGCTCGTTGCCGTCGAGGCGGTCTCTGCGGCGTATGTTGAGATGTAATCTCCTTGTCCGCATTGTCTGAAGACATCGTGCATCGTATCACTGCTGCAGGATGAGGCACGTCGTCATACTCCGGTAGTTCCTGGTCGGGTGAATCGGCCATACCGTTCTTGTTACTTGCTCCCCGAGCTGGGGCGACATGCTCTTCTCCAGCTCCGTCCTTGCGTGAAGTGGAGGCGGCGCCCGGCGGGACGGTGCTCGTGCTTCGGATTTGCCGCGGGAAGTCAGCTGGTAGCAGGCCCAAGGAAATACTATCAAACCAGGACAGAAGAGCACTGTCCATGTTCGGGATGACGCTCACTGTCACTGCCGCGCTGACATCGCCCAGCCGCAGCATGCAATGAAACGAGCCTGCACAACGCAGCTCGTGTCCTCCCGCTCCAAATAGACGTTCGGACGATGCAGACAAATTGGATAAGTCCACCCCGAGGCGTTGAGCTTGCCGAGCCCCCATTGCTGATGTTTCCGCTCTGATTTCGGGTCTCCACATCAGCATGCCGCATCCACTGACATGCTACACCTCCAGACATATCTGTGGCGTCCGTCGCGCCGTCAGCCCATGCACCCGGATGCTGTCTAGGTGAGTTCGGCTTCGTCCAGTCGTAGTTCTCCCGGTTCGTCGGGACTGGCTGCCGATGCGGGGCTGACCGCGCCGACACACTGAGGCGAAGTGATGCAACATGTCGCTCGAGTTGCAGCGTTGGCCGTGTGCAGGGCACGCCGCCATGGCCTCCTTGGGATGCCAAGCGCCGCCACAATAGCCGCACTTCCTGTCCCCGGTGGAGGGACGTGCGCCACGGCTGCTGCTGTGAATCCGGCTGTGTCGGTACGCTGACATAGCGTGTAGCCGGCCATCCGTCATCGCCGCCGTATTTTGCCTGGCGTTTTCTCGAGCACGGCAGATATCGATGGTCATCTGAAGGGTGAGGCCTTTCTCTGCCATGAGCACCTGAACTGTATCCTGGCCTCGAAGGCCAGTCACGAGCTGGTTACGGAACCGGTCGTCAGTGCATGTGGGACAGAAATCACAGAATTGTGATATTTCTTTCAGTGACATCAAAAGGTCGTCGAATGGCTCGTCGACCTGCTGTTGTCGGGTGTAGAATTCCTTCCGGTCAAGGATGATGCTATGCTGGCTGCGTAAGTGGCTCTTCATAGCGTCCACCACCTGTGACAGGCTGCTAGAGTCGCTCGCTGCTCAATGGGAGTCAGCTGGTCAATGCCAGTGAGCAGAACATATCCGCTCAGCTTTTCACGCCACGTGGAAAATTCGCGCAGGCTGGCGCCACCGGTCAGGCGAGGCGCTGGCGTTGCTGATGGAGGCAACCGCGCTCGAACCCCGGGCACCGTGCTGATCGGAGCGCCCTCTAGAGGTCCAGCGACGGAGGTTTGTGCCGGATTCACTTGACCAGCGAGCATAGCGGCAAGCCGATCTTCTCTCTGATGGGCAGCGTCCACATGCTTGCGCATTAACTCTGTGAGCCCCACAATCGCGGCAGTCACCTCCTTCATTTCCATGGCGGAAAAAACCGTTACCGCACTCGGGATCGAATCGGTGAACACCCAGAAAGGAACAGACACCTTATGCGCACACCTTAAGCCCATCGGCCACCTGGCAATTCGTCTCGCCCTGCGGTACGGGGCAGCGTTCGTCTACCCGGTTACGGGCGGACCTCAGCAGCCTGCCCTGCGACGACTGTTCAGCATGTGGCTGCACAAGACACTGAATTAACACCAAAGTCCTACCGACCGCGCCATGTTGTGTTTCTTCATGTCCTGAACGTATTCGCCACTGGAACACACGGTCTTACAGTCTATGCACGGTATATTACACAGGTAATATAACAAGATATACGGACCTCCGTTCTGCACACCCTGACAGGTCACCACCGTCAGCCGAGAGCCCAAGATGGCGCCCGCTTAGCCAGCTGTAAGGTGGGAATCGTGGCAAACAAATTATATATGAAACATGCATATGCCAACTCATTCTCTTGGCTTGTGGGTAAGTGTCAATCTACCCAGACTAGGGTGCAGAATTAATCAGAAGGGTGATCAAAAACAAAAAGCATTATGCACCCAAATGACAGCCAAGCGGACCCCAAAAATGCAGTCTTCGAGACATGTGGGGCAGGTGTCCTGCGGTGAACTACAACGCAAAAAGAATAAGTCATGCCACGCAAAAATAAAGCTCAGCCGTAGGTCCATATGCTTCGTAGCATGGCGACGGAGTTAATTGTACAGGCCACTGAAAACGGGCCCATCAAACATGCCAAGTACCACCGCCAGTTGAAAGAGTCACACACACCAGTGAGGAAACACCAGCCACATGGTGACCAAGCGGGTACATCTGCAGGACCACGTGACCTGTGCAACCAGGTAAGAAGTGTGAAAAAGGGTGATACGGATCAATTCAATATCAATAAATGATTTACAAAACCAAATTGGTTATGCATGCTGTATGATCCGTGTGTGTGTATGCATGTGTCAACATAAAGCCCCGGTGTGGGTACGTGTCTGTGTGTGGATGTGGTTATGTGTTGCATATGTGCTCGTCTTAGGCGGTGTAAGGAACCGGTTTTGTCAGGATCCAGGATGCCGTCATTGTGTTTAATGAATGTATTTGTTCTTAATCTTCATTGATTCGCTTATTTTAAGGTTCGCTACATCTTTGCAAACTTGTAGAGTGGATATGCTGAATGTTTTAGAGTCGAAAGTGCTGCTCGCGTGGGCGATTTTGGAGTGTTCGGCAAATGGAGTGTTAGCGGTTTATTTTTAGCGTCTCATAACCCGCGCCGTCTTTCCGGTCAAATCCTCACACCCCGTCCGGGGGGGGGGCGGTTGATGACCCCCTCTAAAATTCAAACTAACCGTCGCACGAAAACGAAAGAGGTATCATCGGAAAGCGCGGTGACCGCACTTGACCTTGATTAACCCGTTGACCCTAGATGACCTGACTTCAAAATTTTGAAACAGCATGCCAAATTGCTGTGGGAAAAGATATGCCAAATTTGGGCGCGCTGCCGCGCGCTGTTCGTCCACAATCCGCCAAAAACCTGAGGGGGCGGTTGAAGACCCCCTCCCCCGAGACGGGACGGGTTAAATCTCATTAAATCTGTCTCTAACCATACGTTTTGTTTCCCCTATATATATGATGTCCAATGGTATAGGCATAGCTGGCATGTTATGAGATGGGCGGTGTTCCGTTTGTGGCATTTGTCTTAAAGTCATAAAGACATAAAGACATAAAGACATAAAAGATTAGTGCAACTCTGAGCCACAAGGGCCCTTCTTGGTTGCACTCTGTACACTGAACCAGTTGCCCACCAAATCTGCCAATCAGCCCTCCCTGTAATACTGAAAAGCAAGCCCTCTATTCTTATAATGATTGTCTATGCTGTTTTTAAAGATGTTCAATGTGCTGCTACTGACGATGTTTTCTGGCAGCTGGTTTCATTGTTCCACTACCCTGTTGGTGAAGAAAGTTTGCCTTAACCTTGTTCTGCTGTGGTTAATTTTAATTTTTAATTTATGACCTCTAATTGCATCATTTCTGCTAAATTCAAACATTTCCCAAGGTATCCCCTCTCCAGACCATTGACAAATTTAAAGACCTCGATGAGATCTCCTCTCAGCCTTCTATATCTAAGTGAAAACATATTAATTTCTTCAATCTTTCCTCATATGCCAGGTTGCTTATGCCATTAACCATTTTTGTAGCCTCTTTGTACTCTCTCTAAAGCCAACAATCTTTTTCATAGCTAGGAGACCAAGCTTGGATGCAGTATTCCAAATGTGGCCTGACGTATGCACAGTAAAGCTTCCTGATCACTTCCTCACTTCTGTATGATACATTCCTATTTATTGCCCCGAGCATTCTCAGTGCCTTCTTCCTGGCTTCCTTGGTCTGTTCTGTGCCCCAATTTTGTGTTTAGAATAACACCTAAATCCTTCTCCTGTTGAGTCACTGATAGCACTTGGCCACCCATCAGTTGGGCCTTCATATGCTGCTTACCTACATGCATGATTTTGCACTTATCAAGTTAAATTTCATTTGCCATTCTTCGACCACTTCCAAGTTCGTCTAAGTCTTTTTGCGCGAGATATGCTCATCCTGACCTGTTATTGCCTAAAGACCTTCAATCATCTGCAAATTTCAAACTTTACTGCTTAGGCCACTTTCAATGTTATTTACAAATATAATGAACAGTAATGGCTTGTACTGACCCCTGGGGGCTCCACTAAGAACATTTTGCCATGATGACTTTGTACCATTTAGCATCACTCTTTGCTGTCTATCTGAAAGCCACAACTCTATCCTTTTAGATGCTACCTGCATACCATGGGATGAAGCTGTATCATTAACCGTTTTGGGGTCCTTGTCGGCCTTACTAAAGTCAGATATGCTACATCAACCTGATTTCCTGATCAAATTGTTCTGTGGCGAAGTTCAAGTCCAAGGGTTTGTGAGACACGATCGTCCTTTTCTAAATCCATGTTGAGTATCTTGAATCAATCTGCTACCTTCCGATAACTACTATTCTATCCTTGATAATTGATTCGTACCTTGCAGACTAGGGATGTGAGACTTATTGGCCTATAGTTTTCAACTTCCTCTTTTCCTTTCTTGAAAATAGGAACTACATTTGCCCTTTTCCAATCGGTTGGATTTCATTATGTGAAACTGATCTACAAAATATTATACTAAGTGGAAATGCCGTTCCTTTTCGTTTCCCGCAACACCCTAGCATAAATATCATCGGTCCTGCTGCCTTATTTGGCTTTATTTTCCTGAAATGATTGTAAACAACATCACTCCATGAAATCAACATCATTTGTCGATCCCATGTAACTGAACTATGGTGTACGGTCGGCAGATTGGTCATATCTTCCAATGTAAACACTGATTTGAACTGCTTGCTCAGCTCCTCAACCATCTGACTATCCTCACCCAATGTGTCCCGTTTACTTCCGTGGACCAATTGTGTGAAACTTTACTCGCTTGTAGAAACTAAGAACTTTTACTGTCCCCATTACGTTTCTGCTAAATCCGTTCTTTTCTCGCTTTGCTGCTCTGGTTTTTGCTTCAGTGTCTCTAGCTTTTCGATACGCCTTTAGATTAATGACATTTGAGGCTTCTTTAAAAACTCTAATGCGTTTTCTTAGCCCTATTGTTTTTACGTATGGTGTAAGCCATGCTGGCTTTCTCCCTTTTTTGCGTCTTTGTTTTGGGGACATGTCTAATCTGATTTCCTTTAAGTAGATTTGAACTTTTCCACATTTCACAGGCATTTAATTGGGAATTCTTCTTCCCATCTGATGGCACTTAAAGCCGCTCTCTGCCGTTAAAGTCTGCTCTGTTGAAATTTGGAACCTTTACCAATTATCCTTGATAATTTCCCTACATGTGCCTTGAATCTAACTATGTTATGGTCCTTTTTCCAGAGTTTCGCCTACGTCAGTCTTGAACCAGTCACTTAAATCCAAGAATCAGGTCCGAATGAACCATGCCTGGTAGGTTCCGATACAACTGGTGTAGAACGGCCTCTTCAGGCTTTCCTGAACATTTTGCCTGATGGGGCCAACACCGATTTTCTAACTTTAGATTAAAGTCACCGAGTCCTGCCAGACAACAGCGCCACTTTCTGTTCTCAGTAGTACATGGGTGTAAGTTTTGTGTGGACTTGCACAAAGTTTCTGAAAGTGTGTTGTCACTCTGAAAAGATGTATCAGAACTCAAAATCAGCAGTTCAGTATGGATTAGGAACAAAAAGCTTTCATTACACACAATGACGGCATCCTGGATCCTGATAAAGCCGGTTCCTTGCACCGCTAAAGGCAAGCACATATGCAACACATAACCGCATCCACACACAGACCGTACCCACACCTGGGTCTCATGTTGACACATGCATACACACACACGGATCATACACCTTGAGGTGGGATTATGTTAACCCGTCCCGTCTCGGGGGTCTTCAACCGCCCTCACCCCTCAGGTTCTTCGTGGATAGTGGACGAACTGCGCAAGGCAGCGCGCCCAAATTATGCATACCTTTTCCCACATCAATTTGGCATGCTGTTTCAAAATTTTGAAGACAGGTCATGTAGGGTCAACGGGTAAGTCAAGGTCAAGTGAGATCACCTCCAAAAATGTTCAACCAGTCGTCACGCATTAACGGATACAGATATTTTAATGAAACTTTCAGCGTTTGCTTATCTTTATGGATGCAACAAAAGGTATGAGTATAATTTTTTTTTTGACTACATTTAAATTTTGCTTATTTACCAACGTACAGATCAAATCAATGATTCTGGCTAAAGTCCGCATTTTTTATTAGGGCAAGTTGACTTCCATCAAAGTTTCTCGGCCTGCTCTACTCAATGGAAAGGAAAATTAAAGAAAACTTGAAAACTCAAAATTTTGATATTGAAAAAAACGTTTCTATTTTGGGGGGCAAAAATTTGTATGGCCTTGGTCGATTTCGCTCTTCTTTTCTTATTCCAAATAAATTTTGCATTTTTCACATATCCCCAAAATGAATTCCCCAGAGCCAAAAACATAATGCAAGTCTTGAAAAGTCGTGAAAATCTAGTCCCCTGGTAACGTCACTTTTGGAGGGAAATTGTTTTGGCGGATAGATTCGGACCCTACTCGTCGAGCGCTTTCCGATGACAACTCTTTCGTTTTTGTGCGACGCTTAGTTTGGATTTTATAGTGGGGTTACTATCCGCCCCCCCCCCCCCGAGACGGGGTGTGAGGATCTGACCGGAGAGACGGCGCGGGTTAATGTGTATGTTTTTTACGAGTAGATGCATATTGTGATATGTAAAATGAAGGCGATTCACTTTGTGGTGGCACGAGGTGCACTTGGCTTTTGTAACACAATGTTTACTGTTGAGGAAGGCCCGTGGCCGAAATACATACAATTCGAAGTTGGATCTCCTTCTTTGTTTTATTATGAGCATAAGGCTTTTTACGCCTTTTTCACTCATAACCATGCTCAATGCTGCACTGCACCTTATCAAGTAGAATATGGCGACAACGGGAACGAAACTGGTGGAATTTTTGTTTCACGCATTCTGGACAAAGTTGTGATTTTGGAGCGGTGGTGAGGTACACAATATGTCGTTCGGTCATCTGCCACGGTGGTGTAGCTGGAGGAGAAAGAGCAGTAATATGTGGAATATTGTATTGGAGTTGTGTAGAAAATGTTTTATGCGTGCATCTATGGTAAGACCGATTCGCTTTTCGGCGGGACCTAAATATTCGTGGTGTAGATTTGGGTGTAGTTCACTAAATTGAATTTTTAGGCATACCTAAGTGTTTGTTCCATTCTTCGGAGAGCTAAAGGTGCGATTCCTGATTCGGTTTGTAGAGGAGTGCTGGGAGATGTGGTCCTTACACTGAGCGCTATGCGGATAAATTTATTTCGTAAGGTGTCCAAATCCAAATTGAGGTACTGCCACCTGCGTAAGCTACCGAACTATATTCCACAATGAGAAAAAAACCAATGATTTGTACAATTGTAAAAGCGCACGACGATCGGATCCGAATGATGAAGATGTAACGCAGCGAAATAAACTGAGTCGGCGAAAACATTTGATCTGGACGTTTTTTTATGCGTTGATGCAAAGAAAGCCCACGATCAAAAATAATACCCAAAAAATTGAGACAAAAAACGTATGTCAGTGTTTCCGAGTTGAAGCGGTGTTTTCGGATGTGAGCTTCGAAGCGATTTGCTAAATATCATGGTGGTAGATTTTGGAGGCGAAAATGTGAAGCCGAAATTGGGCGACCATTGGTGGATCCCGTCAGGTGTGTTTTTGAGTCCAAATAAGCAATGTTCTTCATTTTTATCTGTGTACCGAATTGCGCTGTCATCTGCAAAAAGAGGACATGATATCTGAGGTAGCATGTTGGTGAAAATATCGTCAATGATGATGTCAAATAAAACTGGTGATGAACAGCTTCCCTGTGGTAATTCTTTTTCATGAAATGTAATTTCGGAAATCGCTGACCGTCACCGGAGATGGAAATGAAGGAAACCAGACAAAACTCCTATCAGGTAATGAGTAAAATTCCCTTTGACACAGATGTGAAGAAGTTCGGAAATTAATGCGGGTTTGTGTACCATATCAAATGCTTTGCTAATGTCCAAAAGATACTGCTATGGTGTGTTGATGTTTTTTTTAATAACCAAGGCGGATGTCGGTTTCTAATCGAATGAGATGATCTATTGTCATCTTTTCGTGGATCTGTGTCCATGATCTCTTCGGCATACACACAGGTCCATGACTAAAGCCGCATTTAATTGGAGATGAAAGAGAATTTGTTTCCAGGTGACAGATCAGTCTTTTTATGCTCATATGTTCCAAAAGTTTTCCTAGACAACTGGTGAGAGCGATGATCGAAAATGTATCGGGTTCCTGATATTTTTGCCGGGTTTTTGTACAAGAAACCTGAGCTCATTCCTGGTTGCGATGAAG
Source organism: Imbricaverruca yamaguchii (assembly GCA_034440575.1). NCBI lineage: Eukaryota > Metazoa > Arthropoda > Thecostraca > Neoverrucidae > Imbricaverruca > Imbricaverruca yamaguchii. The sequence goes on from JAOTOL010001663.1 coordinate 3,166,904, forward strand.
TAAAGTGCGTGAATCGGGATGTCTCAGATATTTTATACATACCTTTTTTCTAACTGCGATGACGTCTGCTACTTCGGGACGCCACCAAGGTGCTGGTGTTCTTTTGGTGAAAGGTTTTGTTCGTGGAATAGTCGTAGAAGCTGCTGCGAAATGTTTTTTTGTTATGGAGGTGGTGTTTTCTTCGGGAGAAATGTGGGGTTTGTACTGAATATGTGAAAGTTCCTGAAATGTTGTGCTTCGAAATTTTCAGGCAGGGGATAAAACTTGGTGTGGTGTCGGTCGCAGTTGAAAATGTGGGTGTTAATTGTATGGGGTAGTGGTCGCTATCATGAATGTCCGTGTCAATGGTCCAGTCAAAAGCATTGGCCAGGTTCGGAGAACATATTGACAAATAAATAGCTGTTTCTGTATTATGCGAAGGTGAAAATGTTGCTTCTCCTGTGTTCAGTAATACTAAATTATCTCGGTCTCAAATGTGTTCAATAATGCGGTCTCGAATGCCTCCATGTGTACGTGCTTGATCCCAGGCTGGACTATGTACATTAAAGTTTCCGAGTAATATGAAAGGGTTCTTGAAATGTGCTATAAGGCTTTCTAATTCTCAAAATACTTGTGTTGTCTGTGAGTGGTGGGATATAAATGGAGCATGCATACATATTCCTGCCATGTGACCATAGAGTGACTGCATGAAGCATCCTGCGTGTGACCGTAGAGTACGAGCTACGGCTCGTAAAGGTGAATTAAGTGTACTTTGTGAATGTGTAAAATCATTGTTCATGCAAAGTGCTGCACCGCCACCGCGATGTGGTCCACGGACCTCGTCGTGGCGATACAGGGCATAATTGGAAAGATTGAAGTTGTATGTATCATTAGGCAAAAACATGTTTCTTGGAGTGCTATGAGAATAGGTGCGAAAATACTGAAAATGGCTTTCATTTCGGCCCATCTAAATTTTAAGCTACGGCAATTCCATGGTAAAAGATGTAGAGAGTATGGAGAGTGAATATGTGTGTGAGTGAAGTGTGAAGGCACAATTTTGCTTGGTTCCAGGAAGCTTTTTAATCTGACACACCATGAAGGTGTAAATTTTCTGAGCATATTGCAAAATGATTGCGGAACTTAACCAGTGAACTTTTCAATGGTAGTAGGGCTTGAAAACTAGTGGCAACTGCATAAAATATTACCGCTGAAGATTAACGATGGAGGCAACCTGCCAAAACTGACAATTTCCAATACGGGCGTCTACCATGTAAAAGTCCCTCTACATGTATCTGCATTGTATATTGGCGTGTTAATATTTGCCTTTCAAACCGGCATTGGCTGGAATTCTTAGCCGCACGTCATCGACCGGGGGGGAACATTGTCCCCTGCTTCTCTTAAACATGGGCGGCGGGGCGTTTCTGGCCAATGGGCTCCAAGCCAAGGTGAAATACCACACATTTTCTGATGCTCCATGTATGACTTCTGATCTTCTGATGTTTCATCTAATTAAAAAATGTTTAATCTTACATGATAAACATGACAAACTGTAAAATGTTTAACCTCGCAGTTATGATCATGTGTATGCACTTCAATTATCGATATTTTTTATGTTCTCGCATGACCTTAATCAGGGACGGTGATCTGAATTCGCTGTGGGGTACTGCAGGCAGCAATGACTTATTCTTTCCATGTAATGTCAAACTTTATGCTAAGATATCAGAAAGTCTATGGAGCAATGGTACAACCAGTGGCGGCTACCAAGCTACGAAATGTGATTTTTTGTGATGGAAGCGCAGCCCATTTCCTCCGTAACCCGATACTCAGATGCTGATGAATAATCTAGAACCAGCTGTGAGCCATAATGGCCGTTGGGTCTGGAACGCGAACCTCCCGGCTACAAATACGACACAATGATACTGCAGGCTATATCGATCATTTTAATCCCTACTCTTGCTGTTCATATGCTTACTTTGTGCAACACAATAGTGATGAGCATTGCCAAGACTTTTGGGTGTTTTTTTAACCCATTTAATGCCAACGCGAACCGATATTTATCTAACATCTGCATCAATTTTTGCAAAAGCACCTTCATGTTCGCTCTTGACAAACCAATGTCACAAAATATCAATGGGGATATATTTCGGCTTCGCGCCATCTCCGGTCTGGGTACGGCCTAGATAATAGCAATCAGCTGCTGCGGTGTCGTTTAGCTACATATATGACCACATATATGGTGATTGTGATGGCTATCAGTTTTTATGTGCGCTCGTCAAGAAAGAAAGAAAGAAAGAATAGCCTTTGTGTGACGCAACTCTACAGCTGCGAATACAGCTGCGTATGTTAGATACGAGATTAACTGCATATAATGTCGTATAGGATGGCTGTATTTATATTCACATCAAATCCCTTCTATACGGGAGCCTGGCTAGCGTGGCAGCACGTGCGCCTATATCATTTTCAACCAGTTAATTTAGCTGAAGGAAACACGGTGATTGATCGATGGATTTCGAAACCATTTCGGCGAAAGCTATTTGCTGTGATCGCAAAAATGTTGCACTGTCATGGGCTAAATTGGTGTGCGCTGAGATTTAAAAAAAAAACGGTATCAATCACAACGGTCGAACGCGTCATATACGAGTAGGTATCTAAATGACACCTTAGCAGCTTAAGCTATTGTCCAACCGAACTTCATAGGGTTTGAGTCTAGGTGACGTATTGATGACACTTATGTTAAATCCACAGCATCGTCTCGCGAAGTCATTTTGACTACCCTTGAAGCACTAAATGCTCAAATGTAAGTAATATAAAATGTCACAAACGCCAAGTGTTGATAGTTTTGTTATTATGTAGTTAATATTGTTGATGATATTTGAGTTATATCAATATAAGCGACATCACTATGGCGTTGCTCACACCCTACGCATTGTAAGTTATAATTTTATTTGTCGGCACAAACTGCGTAATTAATGTGCTAACAGGCATTGATCGTTCGAAATTGATAGCCTTCTAGCTATCAAAAGAACGCCAGATTGGATAGATTCCCTCTCCCTCGCACTAAGTAGGGTGAGGCTTAACAAGTGTCCTTCCCCTAACGCTTTGAGGAGAAAATGGATTCAGGTTGGTCTTGATCCCTATTTGTGCGCAGCATTTGCCATCGACCTTGCCATCTTGGTTAGAGCATCTGCCACAGCTGCCCAGAGTGGGGAGATCAACACGACCACTTCCATTGGAAGCTGACCCTCGAACTTCTTCACCTCACCAGGTCTTAAGTGTTCGAAGAGATCCATCATAGCAACAACGTGACCGATGTTACCACTTGCGGAATAAGTGGAAGGTGTCTCGCCATCCTTGGCAATATCGAGCCTGCCACTGGTCGGTATGGCACGCCCAGAACGGATATTATGATATCAACTTTCTCAGAAGCGTTTTTTTTTGTTTTGTTTCACCGACTGGTTTTGAAACCTAACTGCATTTCTTCTTTTTATTCTGCACAAGGCGACGTCGCAGAACAATATATTAGTCCAGGTATTTCGTGAAAAAATGTGGTCAACCTCGGGCAAATTGCAACAGAAAGTCTGTCAACTGTTTTATACCCAGAAATGTGTCCTCTATGACATATCAAAAGTCTTAAGGAATCCTAGTGGTGGAAAGTGCCATGGCAGCCATTTTTCAAAATGGCCGCCACAAACAGATATTTTACTATATCTCCGCTTCTAAGTAACATAGAGATTTGATTTTAAGTGCCTAAACATACATTTTCTGGGGCCAGGAATCCAATGATGACGCCTCTAGACTGGTGGTAGTGGTGGTGGTAGCTGGCCGTGATAAACAGAAAATGCTGGCATACTACAGTGGCCGCAAAAATGTATACATTAACAATATTTGGTCAATAAAACAACAAGATCAGGGTGCTTCTTTTTAAGCGCTGATGCGGTAATTGCAGGCTCTGATAACACAGCTCTCTTCAGAATATGGTCAGTGCGTGGGGAAGTCTTGCGGGGTGCTCTAGAGCCTTTCTTTCTCTCCGGAATGGTGCCTGGGGGTAGGGAGGCGGCGGCCATTTTTAGGCTGTAAAGAACCTGCCTCGTGACCTGTAGATATCCGGCAACACGTATCACAGACCTGCCCTGCTCCAACAGGGTCAAAGCCCGACTCTACTCAACATACGTGAGCTTCTTTCGTCCCATTCTGACCACTGAGAGCAAAGTCATTGGCACCCAAAGTCGGGCGTCGTAGCAAAAAAGGCACCCAGAAAGGCATCAAACAGTTGCACCCACCCTCTCTCAGAGCCCATCGCTTACTGAGCTTTCCCGCTGTGTGTGAGTCAGGGTAGTGGTGGCTAGTGATAGTGATCACGTTTTTTTATTGATTCCCTCCACAAGCTTGGCTTCAGCTGCTCCTATCAGGAAGTTCAAAGGTTTGAACGGAATCCTGTGATGTCACATGGAACAGACATACCCGACTTCAGTTCGGAGTTTGTCCAGTATGCTGCAGACAATGTAGACCACAACATCCGTACCCTGGATGGCAACAATACCTTCCATGGTATGGGGATGATTGCTGCCATAACTCCAGCCACCAAGACCAGCAGACCTATCCTCAGGGCGCAGGTCACCTCCAGTGATATCTCCACGGTGGGACGAATTCCTATCCAGTACCTCAAAGAAGAGAGCCGCGGTATGACAACACTGGCATACCAGAAGCTGGTCAACAAGAAAGCAAAGGATCCAACAGCAGACCTTGATCTCCTCTGGAAGATATCCATCATGTTCACCTCGTCAAGACCGGCATGGTCTGGACTGATGCAGCTAGTGCATCATGGTGACCATCCCAGGAAATCATCGGTGATGTTTCTACCAATGATCGACATGAATCCCAGCGATGTCACGTGCATCTATTCCACACTGAAGTTCGTGTGTGAGCATGCTCGTCGCCATGGTGTTACGCCCATCATCACCTTTGACCAACCACTGTGGTGGAAAGCCCTCATGATCATCGAGACTGAGCCCACAGGAAGTGTCTTGAATGACATAGTCTTGCGCCTGGGGGCTTTCACACAGAAATGAGTTTCATGGGAAGCATCGGGCACCTCATGGCTGGATCAGGACTGCAGGAAGTCTTGGAGTTAATATATGCATGGTACACATAATGACAGGCAAGGCTATTGCACGAGCAGTACGAGGACATCTCCTTGTTGATGCAGCAATGAATGCCTTGATTTTGTCAGACGCACTTGGTGTGCCACTCCCTCAACCATCTGCAGAGCCACATGAAGTGGAGGGGACCAATGAGGAAACAGTGTCACCAGATGATGAGCCTACGACAGACGGAACTGGAAACACTGATCTTGATGAACTTGCTGCCCTCTACAAGAACCTGATGGAAGGTTCCGTGTCTGCAGAGGAGTTCTGCAAAGTTGATGTGTTAACCAGGATCAAGGAGCTCCTCAGGGCAAAAAACTGAATCATTGAAGTCTTCTAGGACTGCAACACTTTGGCTACAGTACATGGAGATGGTGGACATACTACGGAAGTTTGTCAGAGCAGAGCGCATCGGCAACTGGGCGTTGCACCTTGAAGCTGTGTCAGAAATGGTGCCCTACCTGGCAGCCTCTGGGCACAACCTCTACACCAAATCAGCCCGCCTCTATGTGCAGCGGATGAGCAAGCTCAAGGATGAATATCCAGATGTGTACCAACGATTCGAAGAAGGGTTCCATGTTGTCAGAAAAAAGTGATCGCCTATGGGCTGGTCTGTCTGTAGATCTCACCATCGAGCAGGTCCTGATGATGAGTATGAAGACCAGCGGTGGCCTGACGAGAGGGCGAGGCATAACAGAGCAACAGCGTCTCGTATGGCTGTTCTCCATGCCTGCCTGTGCTGATGTCAACAATGCTATGCAGCAGCTCACAGGTGTCAACTACAACACTGGTGAACAAAACAAGGACATGACAAATGCTAGACAAGCACGTGACATGAAAGACACACATGCAGTTATCAGCTATCTGCAAGAGATAACACCCTTCAGTTCAGATCCGAGCTTGCGCAGCATCTCGACAGGGGTGCATGCAACCAGCACAGTCAATGTTGACTGAGCGAAAACTGTTGGAACAGCTATCCTGACCAACATGGATGGACAAACTGTTGCTCACTACACATTCAAGAGAAAAGACCAGGCCATCACCTTGGCTGCGAAATCGGCAGTAAAGATAGATGGGGAGGCAGTACAGGTGGATTTCCAGCTGCTTTTCCAGCGACTGGCAATTGCTGCAAAAGCTACAAATGATCTGGAGTCTGTGTTGAAATATGAGCTGTGCAGTTACCCACCAGCTCTGCTTGATTCAACACTGCTGCTCCGACAGCCACAGAAGCCAGTGCTAGCAGATGCTATCTGGACACTCCTGACACACGATGCACCAGGAATCACAGGCCAAGTCCACTACGTGTTGGATGGTGGGGCACTAGTCCAGCGCATTCCATAGGCACGTGGCTCAACATTCAAAGGTATCTGCACGCAATACACAGAGTATGTCACAAAGAAGTATGGACAGGCAACAGTCGTGTTTGATGGCTATGATGGTACATCAGCAAAGGACACTACACACCAGAGACGTACGAGAGGGAATGCTGGAGCAACGGTGACGTTTGATGAACATATGCAGGTCACAATGAAGAAGAACAATTCCTGGCAAACAAGACAAACAAGCAGCGCTTCATCAACATGCTCAGCGCCAAACTACGGGCACAGAGCTGCCAGACACATCATGCTGCAGGTGACGCTGATTTCCTCATAGTGCAGAAGGATGTGGAGTCCGCAGCCACCACTGACACTGTGCTTATCGGAGATGACACAGATCTGCCCATCCTGCTCATCTACCACACCAACCTCAAGTCATGTGACCTGTTCTTCCAACCCGAGCCAAAGAATAATGTGAAGAAACCGCGTGTCTGGAACATGAAGTCTGTCAAGGAGCAGTTAGGCCCCGATGTATCACAGTACATCTTCTTCATGCACACTCTCCTGGGATGTGATACTACTTCCCGCGTGTATGGCATTGGCAAGGGAGCTTCTCTCAACAAATTCAAAACCAGTGCGCACTTCCGTGAACAAGCCAATGTGCTTGACAGACAGGCAGCGTCCACCGATGATGTTGTAGAAGCAGGAGAGAAAGCCCTGGTATGCCTGTACAATGGGAAGCCTGGAGAGTCACTCAACGTGGTGCGACATAAGCGGTTCTGCCAGAAGGTCGCCTCCAACACTTTTCATGTGCAACCCCAATGTCTACCGCCCACATCAGCAGCAGCGAAACACCATAGCCTTCGTGTCTACTACCAGGTCCAGCAGTGGAAGGGCATTGCAGCTAATGAGCTACGGCCAGACGACTGGGGTTGGTGGGAAAGCAGTGGAGGACTAGACTGATAAGTGATCACGATGACTAGACTGTTTGAGGAAGACTGATCAATGCTTCTGTACATGTATCGACTATGGTAGTCTGAGGCGATGTTCTGAGGCTATGGTATGGTAACTACATGCAGTATTATAATAATTATGACCTATATATGTATATTGCTTTTTGGTCAGGTGTATATTGCAGAATATTGCTTTTTGGTCAGGTGTAGCTTATTGAAATGTGTGTCATTGGATTCCTGGTCCCCGAAAATATATGTTTAGCACTTGATATAATACCTCTATGTTATTTAGAAGCGGAGATATTGCGAAATATAAGGTTTATGGCGGCCATTTTGAAAAATGGCTGCCATGGCACTTTCCACCACCAGGATTCCTTAAGACTTTCGATATGTCATAGAGGACACATTTCTGGGTATAAAACAGTTGACAGACTTTCTGTTGCAATTTGTCCGAGGTGATATCAAATAATGCCTGGACTATATAGACGTATGCTTGAGTGCATCAATTGCTATGATCAAGAAGATGTTGAGACTGGGAAGAACCAGTGCGCCCATAATTGTCTTCATTAGGTGCACGCTGTCTGACACGAACCACACTTTGCCATCAGAACTCAGAACAGACAGAAAAAGATGTTGTTGAGCGAGTATGACGCGGGGGTGACCTATGACGCTGCTGTGACCGTTCGCCCCCATATTTTCATTCTGAACGTCAAGGACGTTCTCTCCCGAGTTATCGAATTTCATTGAGACGGTTCACGGGCGCGATTGCAGTGGAAAGTTTATCAAAGAGCTCGCAGGTCCAGCAGCAAAATGGAGGAAGCATGCATATAAAGGTATATGAAACACGAATAAGCAGCTTCGAGTAATTGTATGTCTGAGAATAGTTCTGCGAGAACGATAATTCTTGTTCTTTTTAGCGATGCAGGTGAAGAAAGAATAATTAAGCGTACCAACACAGTGAACTACCGATCGGTTCAGCTGCACCTGTATCCACTCTCCACTCCACCCAGCCCTACGAACCCGACTCATGACCGCAATATGACGTATTAACGTTGCCGTGGGACAGGTGACCGTTATTGACACCTTTTCAGATCAAGATTAAATCAAATTACCATGAAAACATCCTCAATAGATGCAAATGCAAACATGATGTCAAATGCAAACATGTTAATTAATTATATGCCAGGAAACGTCGCTGCTGACATTGTGTCCTCAAACTACCAAGCAACAAACATTTGGCTAAAACTTTCAAAAGGCTGCAACAAGCAATCCAAAGGAATTATTTTATATCTGACTATATCAGTGTGCCATGCATCTGTTTATGATCTGGAAAACTTTGCCCAGAGCAAGAACAATTTATTTTTACCAAGAAGGATGTTCCGTGACCTGGAGATAGCTCCTGTAAGCACACCTGTTGAGTGTTCACCGCCTGTTGGGATATCCCACTGTCAAAATCTGTCCCACTATACCTTTCACCCTTGCGTGACAAGTTCCAGCAGTGATCGCTGCCCGGCTGATGTGTCGGTGGTGCTATTACTCCTCACCACAGTGTGACAGGTTCCAGCAGTGACCGCTGGCCGGCTAATGTGTCGGTGGTCTATTACCCTCACCACAGTGTGACAGGTTCCGCAGTGGCTGCTGGCCGGCTAATTGTCGGTGGTGCTATTACCCTCACCACAGTGTGACAGGTTCGCAGTGGCTGTTGGCCGGCTAATGTGTCGGTGGTACTATTACTCCTCACCACAGTGTGACAGGTTCCAGCAGTGGCTGCTGGCCGGCTAATGTGTCGGTGGTGCTATTACTCCTCACCACAGTGTGACAGGTTCCAGCAGTGGCTGCTGGCCGGCTAATGTGTCGGTGGTGCTATTACTCCTCACCACAGTGTGACAGGTTCCAGCAGTGACTGCTGGCCGGCTAATGTCGGTGGTGTTATTACTCCTCACCACAGTGTGACAGGTTCCAGCAGTGGCTGCTGGCCGGCTAATGTGTTTGGTGTATTGTCCTCACCACATGTGACAGGTTCCAGCAGTGACCGCTGGCCGGCTAATGTGTCGGTGGTGCTATTACTCCTCACCACAGTGTGACAGGTTCCAGCAGTGGCTGCTGGCCGGCTAATGTGTCGGTGGTGCTATTACTCCTCACCACAGTGTGACAGGTTCCAGCAGTGACCGCTGGCCGGCTAATTGTCGGTGGTGCTATTACTCCTCACCACAGTGTGACAGGTTCCAGCAGTGGCTGCTGGCCGGCTAATGTGTCGGTGGTGCTATTACTCCTCACCACAGTGTGACAGGTTCCAGCAGTGACCGCTGGCCGGCTAATGTGGCGGTGGTGCTATTACTCCTCACCACAGTGTGACAGGTTCCAGCAGTGACCGCTGGCCGGCTAATGTGTCGGTGGTGCTATTACTCCTCACCACAGTGTGACAGGTTCCAGCAGTGACTGCTGGCCGGCTAATGTGTCGGTGGTGTTATTACTCCTCACCACAGTGTGACAGGTTCCAGCAGTGACCGCTGGCCGGCTAATGTGGCGGTGGTGCTATTACTCCTCACCACAGTGTGACAGGTTCCAGCAGTGATCGCTGGCCGGCTAATGTGTCGGTGGTGCTATCACTCCTCACCACAGTGCGGCAGGCTCTCGAGGTAGCCACTAGCAGGCTGGTGTGCCGGCGGCTGACCTTTCCGGCTGACCCCGAGGAGCACCGCCGAGCTGTACGCGGCATGGTTGGCCCGTCACAGGTCCCTGATGGAGGTCAATGCATCAGGTCGGTCGGGTCCAGACCGTCGCTTCCGACATGGGTGGCCCATCACAGGTCCCTGACGCAAGTCAATCCAGCAGGTCGGTCGGGTGTAGCCCGCCGTTTCTGTCATGGTTGGCCCGTCACAGGTCCCTGGCGGAGGTCAGCCCAGCAGGTCGGTCGGGTGCAGCCCGCCACTTCCGGCATCCCCGCACTGCATTGATCCCGCGGTATGAGTCGCGCTTTGGGATCCATCGCTATTTTTGGCCTGCATGTTCCTTCCATGTATCGTAGCCGTATGCCATTCCCATAATGTTGCCCAGTGCCTTCTCAGAACCACTACATCAGTTCTTGAGGTAATAGTCATCTACAGTTTCGCCTTCCTCTATCATCACCTTTGCCGTATTTGCCTTTGTTTGCTTACTCCCAGTCTTCGTTCCATTATGTGTCTGGTTTCCCATTGCATCTGGTGTGTTAGCTATGTCTGGACCTTGTGCTGGTGAGTTATCAATCCCGACCTGCTTATCTTGTGTCCACCTTATCCGACATGTCTATTGCTGGAACCCGATCTGATATTCGCGGCTCAGGGGGCACAATATCGGCCACCTGATCTGGTCAGAGCCACCATCGGCAGTTCAGAGCCACCACCGGCAGTTCAGAGCCACCACTGGCGGTTCAGAGCCATCACCGGAAGTTCAGAGCCACCGCCGGCAGTTCAGAGCCACCACCGGCAGTTCAGAGCCGCCACCGGCAGTTCAGAGCCACCACTGACAGTTCAGAGCCACCATCAGCAGTTCAGAGCCACCACCGGCAGTTCAGAGCCACCACCGGCAGTTCAGAGCCACCATCGGCAGTTCAGAGCCACCACCGGCAGTTCAGAGCCACCACCGGCAGTTCAGAGCCAGCGCCGGTGCTTCAGAGCTGCTACCGGGAGTCCAGAGCTGCCACTGGCAGTTCAGAACTGCCACTGGAAGTTCAGAGCTGCCACCGGGAGTTCAGAGGTGCCACTGGAAGTTCAGAGCTGCCACCGGGAGTCCAGAGCTGCCACTGGCGCTTCAGAGCTGCCACTGGGAGTTCAGAGCGGACTAGGCTGTTTAGCCTGGTGTCATAGACATCGCCATGTCATATATTCGGCGGAATGCATTGATGGCATCCGCATGTTTTGGTAATGGCTAATACGAGGGGTGGCACTGGGAGCATGCCCCCGATCCCCATGGAAAGAAGCGTTCCTCTGGCTGGGAAACGGCGCCCCAACGAAAAGGCCTCCCACACCTTTCCACAGAACGGATTGTTCAGCACAAGGGGCTCCTTTCGGAGGAAAAGTCGTCCGCTTGTGACCAAAAGACGTCTCTGAAGAAATCAGAGACAATTCCTTGATCCGCTCATGCTTCTGGCGCACCTGTGTGTGTGAATATTGACATGGCACTCCAGGCCAGCAACTGTACATTCATTTTTTGTCTGCGTAACATTTATCGAATGTCAGTCAGAAATTTTAAGTCATGCTAAACAATTTCAAGTTAATGAAATCCCCAAGGTTCACAGCTAGAGCATAGATACACCCCTCTGATGTGGTTTGCCACATGTTCAGGTTGGGCCGGCTTGTATAAACAAATGGGAACTTCCCAGCACATCTAGTGCCGCAGATCACGCCAAATGTCAAGTGGTGCAAATTGCTGCCAATTTTGTCAACTGACCCGGGTTGTAGAGCAGCTGGTGCTTCCAGTGGTCCAATAACTCCCATGTCATGCTTTCCTTCCCTTGCTTACCATAGTGATGCTCAGGAATGGTTGCATCAGCTTTCGATACCTGAATGTCTGTCGGGCTTAAGAAGTGCGTCGAAGCAAACGGTTTCTGACAAAATGTGCGCAGGTGTCGGTAACGTGACTTGCATTTAGCTGGATTGGCTTCGGGAGATTCAATGGGCCCAATGGGAAAATCAATGCTATTTTGCTGGATTGGGAGAGGCTCAATGGTTCCAATAGAGAAATCAGTTGTATTTAGCTGGGTGGGCTTCGGGAGAAGATCAATGGTCCCAATTAGATCAGTTGTATAGATGAAACGGTTCTGTTGGGCGTCCTAAGAACACTGTGGGTGAGGCAGATGTATTCCTAACCATCTGCTTGTTGAAATCATTACGATATGCAAACTTCGGCCCCTGTGGTATAGTGAGACGATCCAAGTTTGGCATATTGGTGTACTAGACGTATGTTGTGAAGTGGCACGAGGCAGTGTGGTGTAGTGGCATCAGAGAAGTGCGGTGCAATGGTTGCAATCCAGAATAGTGCGGTGGTACAGTGCAGGCGTGGTAGTGTCTTGTAACAGGTGCGGTGGGGCGGTACTGGATCAAAATAGTGCAGCTGCGTGGTAAAAATGTGGTGCGATGTCGTGGAACAGCTGTGGTGGGGCGGTACTGGATCAGAATAGTGCAGCTTTGTGGTAAAGATGTGGTGCGATGTCGTGGAACAGGTGTGGTATAACGGTACGAGACCGATGTGATGCAGTGACATGGGGTGAGTGTGGTAGAGGTATCTCTTTGCAACCCACAAAGACTTGCACCTCTATGCGCCCAGTTTTTGGGCGAATGCAGACGTGTAGGGTTACCACACCAGCCCAGACCACAAATTCGCCGCATGGCATTCATGTTTGAAGCACCTACTCGATATTGAACAGGGGAGCTTGGCCGTGGAAATAGCCTCGTCAACTTATCGACACGTCCATTGATAAAAGCAATCCAATTCAGTCGAAATTGGCTGCAATCTTTCTGAAGCCGGGCTTATCTGCTTCACGTAGAGTACGTATCTGAAACTTACATGTTCGATGCCGAATTGTTCGGTTGGCATTGGTGCCAGGCTGTGCCACACCGCTCCACCTTGTGCCAGAGTCTCCCCGCTCAGCCTATGCTGCATGCGATCGCTCAGCGCGGCACTCCCCATCGGACTGACTGCAGCCACACAGCCGTCCAGCATCAGAACTCTGAGTCTGGCTATCGATACCGCACAGCTTCATTACACTTAAGTATGTTGGTTTGGCATGGGGTCATGCGGGATGGTTAGTAATTGAGGAAGGGTGGTGTAAGGGTGTACATGCGGAGCTACAGGAACTGAGTGAGGGTGTATTTACGGAGCTTTTCAATTATGAGGAAATTATTATATCATATTATCTAAGCAAATCTGGAAACTTGATGGTTCAGCTCTTGTTGCCTCTTCCTTCCCATGTTTTACTTAACACGTGATGGTGACCATCTATGTTTGATGTCTTAGCCAGGTATCCCCGGTTCCAAGGAACCGTCGTGTGCATTTATTTGTGCGCACGACACCTGCACTTTGATCAAGACGAGAATGCTAACAAAATATACAATAACTAACGGCTGGAGCTGGCAAGATATCCGATAACTAACAGCTGGAGCTGGTCAGATATACAATAACTAGCAGCTGCAGCTGGTCAGATATACAATGACTAACAGCCGGAGCTGGTCAGATATACAATAACTAACAGCTAGAGCTAGTCAGAACATAAGTTCATCACAGGTGGTGGGAGCCCGAACAACCGACAAACCGCCACTGGAAAACCGGCTGATTTTCAATTGGTGATGTACACTCACGTTCAAGCCTTATATGGCCTGCCACGGATTCGACTGCCTTCATTTAGCTGTGTCAAACTACCCTAATATGCCCTGGTTACCTAAAACCGGCAGGACAAAAAACGATGGGTGCAGTCAGGATGTTCGTCATCGAATAGAGGCCAAATACTTCTCTCGCGATGAACTTCGGCACAGTGAGGGTGGAAGAATGTTATGACCTGTTGTTCTGTTCACTCGCCAATATTCTGACCTGTTGTTCTGTCCACTCGCCAACATTCTGACCTGTTGCAATCCGGCATGGACTTGGAATGTGTTGGATGGAGTTAGAGTCCATGGGCCTGGGAGGCACGCCATCACTGGAGATGTTTCCTCGTGGCCGAGCTACTACCACCGAGTCGTTTCACCGGAATCGACTCGGCATTTGACATCACAGTATCGACAAATTCGCCGCTCGCAAAGACATGTTCAACAAAGGAAGACGGATGAAACCATTTGGGCGGCGCACAGTCAATCTTCGGATGGCCCGGCCTTCGGCGAAGCATTTATCACAGGGCCCGTCCTGAGTGAGTCCATTGGAACGCGGCACGCACCAGCGACTACTGTGATCGAAATACCCGCCACGGAAAAGCTGCGTCTCGGCGGCTGCTTCACACAGCAGGCCTCGCGTCCGTCCCTCATGGCGGTGCTTCTGTCGGTCGTGCGCGTGCTGTGGGGTGTTCGCAAACTCTTGGAGTTTTGCTCTCGATGCGTTTTTCTCGCTTTTTCATCGTGGGCTTGCAGTGCCGGGGCCTGAGAGACACAAAGGACCGCGATATACCAGCTGGGTGCTCCCAACTTTGATGTGTTCTGGGCGAGGCTCGTCAGAGGCGACCGACTCGAACCGATTGTGTTGTCGTGGCGACAAACAAAACGGCACGACCGACGGCCTCGTCTGGCCAGACCGCCGTCCTGGTCCGGACTGCATCTGTGACAGTGGCCCGGCGTCCTTTGTTTTGAGCGGCGCCGGCAGCCGGCTCGGCCGTAATCGACCATTGAACTGCTGTGTTGTCGATGCCGACAGACATTCAGTGGAGCATTGAGCGAAGTTCCGGCGGGCGTCGTTGGACGAGCACGTCGGCCTCGGTGTGCCGTCCCGCGCGCCGTTCCAATGCGGCCGTCTGCAGGGCGGTCCGGCGCTCGATTCGAGCGTCAATGCCCGAGTCTGGCAGGCGGCCGGTCCGGCCTGAACAGCGGGACCGGCGCGATATCGGCGGCTGCATACGGCCCCGGCAGGCCCCTGCGGACGACGAGCTGGCCGACGGGCGACTCGTCACAGCCGCCGCTGCCGCGAGTGCGCGCCGCGAGAGCGGCCCGCCGCCCGGATCCGTCGCGTCCGGCGAACAATAGGTGGGTCGCGCACCGACGCGCGGCGAGATGGCGCGCTCGTGCCGCCTGGCCGGCTCGCAGATCTGCCATCGATCAGTCGGGTGGTGGCCGTCAATCAGGCACCGTGACCTATAGCGGGCGGCGGCGCCGCGACGATAACGGCCCGGAACTGCACAGTCGGCCGCCACGCCTGTCCGGCTGACACGGGGCACCGGGGGGTCGGCAAGACGACGGTGGGGTCGGCAGAACAGTGGTGGGGGTCAGAGGTGGTCGGCCGGGGGTCGGCAGGGCGACGGTGGGGTCAGATTTGGCCGGCCGAGGGTCCGCAGGACGACGGTGGGGTCAGAGGTGGCCGCGGGGTGGGGGGGGAGGGGGTCGGCAGGATGGTGGTGGGGTCAGAGGTGGTCGGCCGGGGGTCGGCAGGGCGACGGTGGGGTCGCCAGGACGGTGGTGGAGTTAGAGGTGGTCGGCCGGGGGTCGGCAGGGCGACGGTAGGGTCAGATTTGGCCGACCGAGGGTCCGCGGGACGACGGTGGGGTCAGAGGTGGTCGGCGGGGGGCGGCAGGATGGTGGTGGGGTCAGAGGTAGCCGGCTGGAGGTCGGCAGGACGGTGGGGCAGGACGGTGGACACCAACCCCAGCACGGGTATCTGCATCAGCATCTGGTAGATACTGATGCAACCATCTCCTAGCGCGCCACGTCTAGCACCAAACAGTGAGCGAAAAAAAACGGGAGCATTTTTGTCGTTTTCCTAATGTCACACCACATTCCATGCATGTTACAGCATTTCGAATGGCTAATACAATTTGACACTCCCAATTGTTGGCAATGTGTCTCACATATGACATTCCAGCGCACACATCAGTGTGACCATGCATCAATACATCTGTACATCAATACATCCATGCATCAATACGACCACAGAACAGCACGTCCATGTTCACACCAATAACACACCTGCATGCAAGAACAACACCCAAACGCCAGACCGTCGGTAGCGTAGCCGCCCAGGCTTGGAGAGGCTGGACTCGTAGGGATCCGAATGACTGGCAACGGCGAGTAATATATATATATATATATATATATATATATATATATATATATATATATATATATATATATATATATATATATATATATATATATATATATATATATATATATATATATATATATATATATATATATATATATATATATATAATATATATATATATATATATATATATATATATATATATATATATATATATATATATATATATATACATATATATATATACATAATATATATATGTATATATATATATATATATATATATATATATATTTTTTTTTTTGTGTGTGTGTGTGTGTGTGTGTGTGTGTGTGTGTGTGTGTGTGTGTGTGTGTGTGTGTGTGTCTGTGTGTTTTTTAAGGAACCAATATATGTATTATATATATATATATATATTAATATATAGTGTAGTATTTTATTTATGCTGAATGCTCTATTTTCCATCACCATGCGGCGATGAAGCTTGTGACATTTTTCCAGCCCAGGTCCATGTTCTGAGATCGGATGGAATACCAACGTATCTAATTTGCCTTGCAAATCTGTGGCCTAAAATACGAGCGAGGGAGTCCTTCGTGTGATTACGCATGGCTTAACAGAAACGCAAGCAAGTGGCGATGCAAATCATATATAAATTATAACGGGACCGAACAACATTTTGACGACAAGTATATTTTCGATTCGTGAAATTAGCATGGGAAATACAAAAATACTGCCAATGACTGGCGCCGCGTACTTCTAACCTGTGGATAGGCACTGCAGCCATCAGTGTCCTAAAATTACTTCACCATTAACTGTGTGGGTGAAGAAAGAAGTTGCTTGGGAATAGTGAAAGATTGGAAGAAAATAAAGGATCTCCACTTAAGGATTAAAAAAGCAGAATGCTATTGTAATACACATATTTCACTTCAGTCACATGCATTTTACATAACTTAGCTGTCGTGTGCATAATGACTGCCCACACATCATGTGGCAAGATGGTAAACACCTAAGACAAGGATGAAATAGAATAATTCCACTAACTGTGAATTTCCAGGTCACATTGTCAATTAGTTTACACTGGCAGCCATACACCCCACCCGTCGACAGGCACTACAGCCATACACCCCACCCGAGGACAGGCACTGCAGCCATACACCCCACCCGTCGACAGGCACTGTAGCCATACACCCCACCCGAGGACAGGCACTGCAGCCATACACCCCACCCGTCGACAGGCACTGCAGCCATACACCCCACCCGTGGAGAGACACTGCAGCCGTACACCCCACCCGTCGACAGGCACTGCAGCCATACACCCCACCCGTGGAGAGACACTGCAGCCATACACCCCACCCGTGGACAGGTACTGCAGCCATACACCCCACCCGTCGACAGGCACTGCAGCCATACACCCCACCCGTCGACAGGTACTGCAGCCATACACCCCACCCGTCGACAGGCACTGCAGCCATACACCCCACCCGTCGACAGGCACTGCAGCCATACACCCCACCCGAGGACAGGCGCTGCAGCCATACACCCCACCCGTGGACAGGACTGCAGCCATACATCCCACCCGTGGACAGGCACAGTAGCCATGCACCTCACCCTTGGGTAGGCACTGCAACCACGCAACCCACCTGTGGACAAGCACTGCAGCCATATACCTCAGTGATAATGCGTTGTGCTTCCTGTGGCCTGGGTCAGTGTCTTGTGTGTCCTGTTATTTGTGAGTTATTTTCCGGTTGTCAAACTTTGCCGGGTACAGTGCTGAAAGGCAGAGGCGGAGTTGCTGTTTGTGGCTGAGCGTCGCACGCCCACACGCTGTGGAGACGACTTGGGTAGGTTACAGTCGCAGAATGACGTCATTCGGTGACGTTGCATGACGTCATGTGACCTGCCAGCCGGTCGGCTGGGAGTCAAGTTCGACGAGTTGTCCGCTTCAGAATCAAGCGCGAATTGCGCTCCGAACGGGATCTCTGGCGGCAAACTGCCGCAACAGTCTGACCCAAGTCAGAGGAAGCACCACACGCTGACTCAGGTCAGAGGAAGCACAACTTACTGACCCAGGTCGGAGGAAGCACAACACACTGACCCAAGTCAGAGGAAGCACAACACGCTGACTCAGGTCAGAGGAAGCACAGCTTACTGACCCAGGTCAGAGGAAGCACAACACGCTGACCCAGGTTAGAGGAAACATAGCACACCGACCAGGTCACAGGAAACGCAACACAGAACACACTCACTCAGATCAGGGGAAGCACAACACACTGACCCAAGTAAGAGGAAGCACAACACACCGACCCAGGTCAGAGGAGGCACAACACACTGACCCAGGTCAGAGGAAACACAACGCAGAACACACTCACTCAGATCAGGGGAAGCACAACACGCTGACTCAGGTCAGAGGAAACACAACGCAGAACACACTCACTCAGGTCAGAGGGGGCACACCATACTGACCGAGGTCATAGGGAACGCAGCACAGAACACGCTCGCTCGGGTCAGGAGAAGCGCAACACACTGATCCTGGTCAGAGAAAGTACAGCACCCTGACCTCTTGTATTTCCTCTGACCAGTGCCCTGTATTTCCTCTGACCAGAGCTTTGTATTTCCTCTGTCTCGGTTCACATCTAGTACGTATTGTGCCTCACTTTGGTCAAGGTGTTATCTATCCTCTGATCTGGTTCAGTGTGCAGTGCTTTCCCCGACCTGAGTCATTGTCTTGCACCTCCTCTGATCTGGGTCAGTGCGTTGTATTTCTTCTGGCCGAGGTCAGGGTGCTACATTTCCTCCGACCCGTATCAGTGTATCGTGCTTTCTGAGTGAATGTGTTCTGTGTGACTTCTGACCCGGATAAGTGTGTTGTGCCTCCTCTGACATGGGTCAGTATGTTTTGCCTCCTCTGGCCCGGGTCAGGGTGTTGAGCCTCCTCTGGCTTGGGTCAGGGTGTTGTGCCTCCTCTGGCCCGGGTCCTGGTGTTTTGCCTCCTCTGGCTTGGGTCAGGGTGTTGCGCCTCCTTTGACCCGGGTTAGGGTGTTACGCCTCCTCTGGCCCGGGTCCTGGTGTTGTGCCTCCTCTGACCCGGGTCAGGGTGTTGCGCCTCCTCTGACCCGGGTCAGGGTGTTGCGCCTCCTCTGACCCGGGTCAGGGTGTTGCGCCTCCTCTGACCTGGGTCAGGGTGTTGCGCCTCCTCTGGCTTGGGTCAGGGTGTTGTGCCTCCTCTGACCCGGGTCCTGGTGTTTTGCCTCCTCTGGCCCGGGTCAGGGTGTTGTGCCTTCTCTGACCTGGGTCAGGGTGTTGCGCCTCCTCTGACCCGGGTCCTGGTGTTGTGCCTCCTCTGACCCGGGTCAGGGTGTTGTGCCTCCTCTGACCCGGGTTAGGGTGTTACACCTCCTCTGACCCGGGTCAGGGTGTTGCGCCTCCTCTGACCCGGGTCAGGGTGTTGTGCCTCCTCTGACTTGGGTCAGGGTGTTGCGCCTCCTCTGGCCCGGGTCGGTGTTCCTCTCTGCCGGGTCGGTGTTTTGCCTTCTGGCTTGGGTCAGGGTGTTGCGCCTCCTCTGACCCGGGTCCTGGTGTTTTCCTCCTCTGGCCCGGGTCAGGGTGTTGGCTCCTCTGGCTTGGGTCAGGGGTGTTGCGTCTCCTCTGACCCGGGTCCTGGTGTTGTGCCTCTGCGCTGGTCGGGTTTCCCGGTTGGTTTTGTCTTCTGGCTTGGGTGGGTGTTGCGCCTCCTCTGACCCGGGTTGGTGTTTGCCTCCCTGGCCGGTAGGGTGTTGCTCCTCTGACCCGGGTCTGGTGTTGTGCCTCCTCTGACCCGGGTTAGGGTGTTGCCTCCTCTGACCCGGGTTAGGGTGTTGCGCCTCCTCTGACCCGGGTCAGGGTGTTGTGCCTCCTCTGACTTGGGTCAGGGTGTTGCGCCTCCTCTGGCCCGGGTCAGGGTGTTGCGCCTCCTCTGACCCGGGTCCTGGTGTTTTGCCTCCTCTGGCTTGGGTCAGGGTGTTGCGCCTCCTCTGACCCGGGTCCTGGTGTTTTGCCTCCTCTGGCCCGGGTCAGGGTGTTGCGCCTCCTCTGGCTTGGGTCAGGGTGTTGCGTCTCCTCTGACCCGGGTCCTGGTGTTGTGCCTCCTCTGACTTGGGTCAGGGTGTTGCGCCTCCTCTGGCTTGGGTCAGGGTGTTGCGCCTCCTCTGACCCGGGTCCTGGTGTTTTGCCTCTTCTGGCTTGGGTCAGGGTGTTGCGCCTCCTCTGACCCGGGTCCTGGTGTTTTGCCTCCTCTGGCCCGAGTCAGGGTGTTGCGCCTCCTCTGGCTTGGGTCAGGGTGTTGCGTCTCCTCTGACCCGGGTCCTGGTGTTGTGCCTCCTCTGACTTGGGTCAGGGTGTTGCGCCTCCTCTGGCTTGGGTCAGGGTGTTGCGCCACTCCGCCGCCTGACATTACGCCGATGATCGCGCCTCCACGCCCTCTTCCAGGCCGTGGGTGTGTGGGGAGGGGGCGGGGCGGGTAATCATGGCGGGCCCAGTGGCCGTCCGATCGATGAAGCCCTGGGGCGCCCACCGCAGCGCCGCACACGCCCGGGGGCGCCAATTGACGACAATCAGGACGGCACACCGCCGGCCGCCGCCTGACTCAGCAGACCCAGCAGACACAGCAGACATAGCAGACACAGCAGACACAGCAGACATAGCAGACATAGCAGACATAGCAGACACAGCAGACACAGCAGACATAGCAGACACAGCAGACACAGCAGACACAGCAGACACAGCAGACACAGCAGACACAGCAGACACAGCAGACACAGCAGACACAGCAGACACAGCAGACATAGCAGACACAGCATACACAGCAGACACAGCAGACACAGCAGACCCAGCTGACATAGCAGACACTGTATACCCAGCAGACCCAGCAGACACATCAGACACAGCAGATACATCAGACACAGCAGACACAGCAGACACAGCAGACATAGCATACACAGCAGACACAGCAGACACATCAGACACAGCAGACACATCAGACATAGCAGACACATCAGACACAGCAGACACCGCAGATACAGCAGATACAGCATACACAGCAGACTCAGCAGACACAGCAGACACAGCAGACACATCAGACCCAGCAGACACAGCATACACTGTAGACCCTGCATACATGGCAGACACAGCAGACACAGCAGACACAGCAGACACAGCAGCCACAGCAGATTCAGCAGACACAGCTGACACAGTAGACACAGCAAACACAGTAGACACAGCAAACACAGTAGACACAGCAGACACAGAAGACACAGCAACACCTGCAGACACAGCAAACCCTGCAGACACAGTACACTCAGCACATACAGCATACACAGCAGACACAGCAGACACATCAGAGACATCAGACATAGCAGACACAGCAGACACAGCATACACAGCACATACATCAGATCCAGCAGACCCAGCAGACTCAACGCACCCCAACCCTCAGGTGCCCGCGGGGTGGGGGGACGCACCTCAACTGGCCTGACCCAGGAGTACCAGCAGACTCAACACACCCCAGCCCTCAGGTGCCCGCGGGGTGGGGGGACGCACCTCAACTGGCCTGACCCAGGAGTACCAGCAGACTCAGCACACCCCAGCCCTCAGGTGCCAGCGGGGTGGGGGGGACGCACCTCAACTGGCCTGACCCAGGAGTACCAGCAGACTCAACACACCCCAGCCCTCAGGTGCCCGCGGGGTGGGGGGGACGCACCTCAACTGGCCTGACCCAGGAGTACCAGCAGACTCAGCACACCCAGCATGCTCCAGTACCTTAGGTGCCTGCTGGGGTACTTCGACTGGCCTGACCAACAATACCAGCAGACTCAACGCACCCCAGCCCTCAGGTGCCCGCGGGGTGGGGGGACGCACCTCAACTGGCCTGACCCAGGAGTACCAGCAGACTCAACACACCCCAGCCCTCAGGTGCCCGCGGGGTGGGGGGACGCACCTGAACTGGCCTGACCCAGGAGTACCAGCAGACTCAACACACCCCAGCCCTCAGGTGCCAGCGGGGTGGGGGGGACGCACCTCGACTGGCCTGACCCAGGAGTACCAGCAGACTCAGCACACCCCAGCCCTCAGGTGCCCGCGGGGTGGGGGGGACGCACCTCAACTGGCCTGACCCAGGAGTACCAGCAGACTCAGCACACCCCAGCATGCTCCGGTGCCTAGGTGTGCTGGGGTTGGACTGGCCTGACTCAACAGTACCAGCAGACTCAGCACACCCCAGCCCTCAGGTGCCCGCGGGGTGGGGGGGGACGCACCTCAACTGGCCTGACCCAGGAGTACCAGCAGACTCAACACACCCCAGCCCTCAGGTGCCCGCGGGGTGGGGGGACGCACCTCAACTGGCCTGACCCAGGAGTACCAGCAGACTCAACACACCCCAGCCCTCAGGTGCCCGCGGGGTGGGGGGACGCACCTCAACTGGCCTGACCCAGGAGTACCAGCAGACTCAACACACCCCAGCCCTCAGGTGCCCGCGGGGTGGGGGGGACGCACCTCAACTGGCCTGACCCAGGAGTACCAGCAGACTCAACACACCCCAGCCCTCAGGTGCCCGCGGGGTGGGGGGACGCACCTCAACTGGCCTGACCCAGGAGTACCAGCAGACTCAGCACACCCAGCATGCTCCAGTACCTTAGGTGCCTGCTGGGGTACTTCGACTGGCCTGACCCAACAATACCAGTAGACTCAGCACACCCCAGTATCTCAGGGCCCAGGGGGGGGGCACCTCGACAAGACTTGCCTGACCTGCACTGGTGATCGGGTCACTTGGCATTCTCAGCCCGACGGTGTTTCACGCAGCTCTGAACGTGCGCAGCACGGACACGAGCAGCAGCATGACTGGACCGCAGTCGATGTCAGCTGCCGCCACTGCATGTGTCGCTACAGATGTGACGCGGACGTGCGGCATGTCCATCCACCTCGTGATGGTCTGGGACCACCACCTGAGCACCACTGCCACAGCCGCCCAATGATGACCACTGGCAGGGTGGTGGGCACTCCTGGCCGGACCACGGCCACTGGCCAGGCACTCCACCGCACAGGCACTCCTCCACCGCACAGACACTCCTCCACCGCCTAGGCACTTCTCCACCGCCCAGGCACTCCTTCACCGCCCAGGCACTCTTCACAGCCCAGGTACTCCTCCACAGCCCAGACACTCCTCCACAGCCCAGGTACTCCTCCACAGCCCAGACACTCCTCCACAGTCTAGGTACTCCTCCACAGCCCAGACACTCCTCCACAGCCCAGACACTCCTCCACAGCCCAGGCACGCCTCCACAGCCCAGGCACTCTTTCGCCTCCTAGACACTCCTCCACTTCCTAGGCACTCATCCACCTCCTAGCACTCCTCCACACCCGTCAATCCTACACCGCCCAGGCCATCCAACACCTCCCAGGAACTCCTCCACCGCGCAGGCACTCCTCCACCGCACAGACACCCCTCCACCACACAGACACTCCTCCACCGCACAGACACCCCTCCACCACACAGACACTCCTCCACCGCACAGACACCCCTCCACCACACAGACACTCCTCCACCGCACAGACACCCCTCCACCACACAGACACCCCTCCACCACACAGACACTCCTCCACCGCACAGACACCCCTCCACCACACAGACACTCCTCCACCGCACAGACACTCCTCCACCGCACAGACACCCCTCCACCACACAGACACTCCTCCACCGCACAGACACTCCTCCACCGCCCAGGCACCCCTCCACCGCCAGGCACTCCTCCACCGCACAGACACTCCTCCACCACACAGGCACTCCTCCACCGCCCAGGCACTCCTCCACCGCACAGACACCCCTCCACCGCACAGGCACCCCTCCACCGCACAGACACCCCTCCACCGCACAGACACCCCTCCACCGCACAGCACCCCTCCACCGCACAGACACCCCTCCACCGCACAGGCACCCCTCCACCGCACAGGCACCCCTCCACCGCACAGACACTCCTCCACCGCACAGGCACCCCTCCACCGCACAGGCACTCCTACACCGCACAGGCACCCCTCCACCGCACAGGCACTCCTCCACCGCACAGACACCCCTCCACCACACTGACACTCCTCCACCGCACAGACGCCCCTCCACCGCACAGGCACCTCCTCCACCGCACAGACACTCCTCCACCGCACAGACACCCCTCCACCGCACAGGCACTCCTCCACCGCACAGACACCCCTCCACCGCACAGACACTCCTCCACCGCACAGACACCCCTCCACCGCACAGACACCCCTCCACCGCACAGGCACTCCTACCCCTCCACCGCACAGACACTCCTCCACCACACAGGCACCCCTCCACCGCACAGGCACCCCTCCACCGCACAGACACCCCTCCACCGCACAGGCACCCCTCCACCGCACAGGCACCCCTCCACCGCACAGACACCCTCCACCGCACAGGCACTCCTCCACCGCACAGGCACTCCTCCACCGCACAGGCACTCCTCCACCGCACATACACCCCTCCACCACACTGACACTCCTCCACCACACAGACACCCCTCCACCGCACAGGCACCCCTCCACCGCACAGACACGCCTCCACCGCACAGACACCCCTCCACCGCACAGGCACTCCTACACCGCTACTACTGCTCGGAGCCTTGCTCTGGAGGCTGACTAACCCACTGTGACAGCCGATGATTCACTCCGCCGCATCCACATCAAACTCCAGCCCTCGCCGGTCGCTCGGCGGGCCGGTCACGTGGCCCGATGCTCGGGGGGTTCATGTGGTCGGGGCGGGTCACGTGATCTACGTAATCCGCCACCTCCCTGGCCGGCGGCGCCCACTTTTCGTAATTTAGGTCGTGCACTGTAAATCTGATGCTATTTAGTCCATGAAAGCTCGAAATATGTCATACAAACAGAATTGTCTACATGTATTTTGCCCACTTATCGTACTATATGTTCACCTCAGGTCTCACCTCAGATCACTCGACGGAGAACAATATCAGAAAGGTAAATTATTAGCATCGTTTGCATGCATGCGAAGTGGATTATTCGGATAACTGAATGCATTTTGCGAAAATAGTAACATTGGTCGAAAATTGGTCATGATAAAATTGGTCGCTGACCTGACATCAAACATAAATTCCAGATACACACGATGTAGGCATTGCTTAATTGCACTCACGTAACAAGTTGCATTTAAATATCTTTCCATTTAATATGAGTTATCCATCCTGGAACATTTTGAAGGTGGTCTTCTTTGACCTGAGCTAGGCCAATGACCTTGCATTACCGGAGGTTGGATATTCCACATCAGATGCAAAATAAAAAGGTGACGGAAAGGGTACTGAAAATTTCGAGACTCCGCGTGCTGCCGTTTTTCTCCCGCGGAAAACATCTTAGGTAGAAAGACACCCCCGAAACCCCCTGCCCACCCCCGGCATGAGGGCAGAGTTAGTGGGCTATTCCGATAAAGATACTCATTTGACGATAGGGTTACTCCACTCTTAACGGCACCAGTTTTTGGACTGCGAATTTCTGTGCTACATTGAGGGCACTCAGAAAATTCTAGAGGTACAAGGCTACGCGAATAGGGTGCCTCCATAGAGGAACAAATGCTCACCAGCACCATTCCGATGATCGTATCATCGTAATAGTGTCGATGACGGCGCGCGAGATCTGGTGTTCATTGCTACTGTACAGGGGGGAGTGAGGTTCGACTACTGAAGGGGAGCCAAGGAACCTGAATTAAATGCTTCGAATCTTCGTAGGACGGGTACGGAAGGGGAAGAAATGCTCTCCGACATTTAAAGGGAACACAAACTAACTGGCAGAGGCAACTTGAGCTCTATTTGGGGAGGGGAAGGCAGGTGCTCCCGGAGTTACGCAAACGTCTTATTCTCTCCTGCTAGGCTGCCGACAGCGGCGGCATGGCAGGACAGAATGGGCACTGTATTTCGAAATGCTTGGTTCACTTTCCACTTTCTGACTCCATCGAAATTGCTCAACACCAACAACAGCAATGAAGCAAATCAATTGAAAACTAACGAATAACGTAACACTCGACAGCAATGGAAACACCTGACGCCTTAAGAGCGCGGGAAGCAACAGTTGGCGGCAAATTAGTGTCGGCCAGTGATCGATCCTGCCAATGTTTCAGCTGCAAGCCTGATGTTATTTTGTGTCAGGAAAACCTACCATTGCAAGCACAACTTCTATTGTGTATTGGCCGAATCACGCTGTGAATATACATTCATGCATATATATATATTTATATACAAATATATATATATATATATATATATATATATATATATATATATATATATATATATATATATATATGTTTGCATATATTTGTATGCGTGCCAGAGCAGTACATAGTTGTACATATATAGTAAAGTAGTAGGGTACTTGAACAAGGCGAAATGGTGCACAAAGGATTAAAGAAATGATCTGCTATTTGAAATAGGAAATGTGCAGGAGAAATATCCCAGAAACTCCAAAAAAATATCACAGAATAATTAAAATATAGTATAAATTGAATCCACTACAATATACAACCCGAATACAGCATTGAACGACTGGTTCAGGGGCATAGGCGGGAACCACCCTCGGCCGGTGGGCTGTAGCACAAAGGCGTGCTCATCGCCAGGGTTGACCCAGACTCGGCACGAGATTCACAGGTGTTGGCACCCGTCCAAAGCCGGAAGCGGCAGGTCGGTGGTGGGGGGGGGGGGAGTTCACAACACCAGGCCTAAACGTCGGCGGGCCTGGTCAACGGGTCTCGCAATTTTTCCGCCATTATTGAGCGGCGGCCCACTTCAGGACCGGCGTATTATAGGGAAGGGGAGGTCAGTTGACACCCGTGTCAAAATGATGGGCTCAAGACTACCTTCTTGCTCCGTCATTTCTGTGTTGCCCATTAGAGGACAGGGGACCGGAAGAACTTCCGTAGTCGTAATTTCCATGGCAGCGGCGCTACGTGCTTACGCTCATATGAAACTCGAATTAAATTCAACGTTTTATAAGTATGTTACATTACACATCAGAACATTTGCATACAAGTGGAAAAACATTGGAAACACCATCAATGTGATAGCCAAATAATATAGAATTAAACGGAACGAATACATCAAATGTCACATGCCTTGCTAATAGTTGCCAATGATAACACGAGATAATAAACTGTGCATAATGACCTTGCATAAAACTACAACAGCGACGAAGCGGAGATACGCAATGTACTCAATTCTTGACGCATTTCTTTAAAAAGCACTACATGCATTGCTACCACGACAAGTAGAATGATACTTCCTTACCTACCCACATACCACGGGCGAAAACCCATATCTATTTGATGGGGCGATTGCCCCCTTAACTTTCAGACTTTTGCGAACGTGAACATTGATCCCACTCAATATTGACAAATGATCATTATGATGACTACTATTTGGACAAGAGAATGCCTAATTCCTGAGGTAAGTAGTTTAAGAACATGAATATAAGACCTTCGGGCATACAAGTGCCGTGTTATTCGAGAGAACAGGCTTCAGGAGAGCCTGTTTCGCTTGCAGAAAGATGGCACTCAAAGTTATCTTCTGTTTTTCCACTAACTTTGTTTGGCAATTCATTTTATGATATCCATAGACTACCAGTGTTGCTAGGGGTGCTGAGATAAAAGGCAGGATGAAAGGCTTTACTGAGCTATGAAACTTAAATGTTCTGTACAAAAAAACGAAATATACAGCAAAAAAAGTAAAGCGATGTTCGTCCTCGACATTGGTAATATCATTACTGTTGTGATTTTCATGCTTGCTCTGCTGGGTAATTTAACAAACGAATGATGTCGTAGGGTATATGCGCTCTGTAGCTATCCATAGTTTACACACAAATCTTCCTGGCTGCTATTTTTAGCTCATACCAACACAAATGAACGCTTTTGTTGTGGAAAACGTGGAGTTATAGTACATGCATTTTTGGGGGCATTTTAAATTTTTCCCAAGAACAAATTCGGTGCCCAGTTTGGCCCTCAATTCCTGTTACAATTACATAACCTGTTGTTTATCATGTGTGTGTAGTCTTCTGACTAGCCTGTATACATAGTATGCCAGCAGCCGCGTGATTTGCAAATTCAAACCTAGGATTGTAGCATACGAGCATAAGCATGCTGTGGGCCGCATGATGAATGTGACTAACCAGCCCGGCTGTTATATGCGTGGATTTAGAAAATGACCCATTGGCAAGAGTGTTCGTTTGTGGAAATGATTAATATCGCTCAAATTCTCGGAGGTGGGTGGTGCAATGCATGTGCGCTGTAGCATGGAAGACGAGCGCTGAGAACATATAAATAAAAATACTATTATTGTGGGTGATCATATGTGTGCATAGGGTGTACTATTTGACCTCGGAGATGCCATCGAGTGCGCAAAATACGAATAGCGCACGGCATCAAGTGGCCAGCACTGGGCAGAAGTATCCCTGTTCTTTTTTTGGCATATCAGGACATGTTTCTTTTTGCGTAAATGGTAAGACGAGCTCGTTGACTGAACACCATCCACACCATCCCATTGTACCATCCCATTGTGAAATGACACCGTCACCGTAGATGATGTAGGGGACTCCCCCCCCCTCAGTTCACATCCGGTGGAGTTAGTTCCAGAAAGTCGGCAAGACTCAGCATCAAAGCGACTCCGGTGCTTTGGATCAGGGTGTCGGTCTATGAAGTCAGCTGGCAGGGCCCAGAGACTGCTTCGTGGGTGTAAGTAGGTACTCTAAGGAGACTAAAAATTCCTCAGATTTCGACCACATTGCACAGTAAAATTAGAGTAACATAGTGCAAATTCAAGTTTTTTCTTCAAAGCTCTAATCACCTACTATTTGATACGTTGCATTAATTATACGTTCATTATATGTTCATTCATTCTGCGTTGCTGCGCTCATAGTAGTCATTTGATTATGACCCGTAATCCATTGATTAAGAAACAGGGAATTTTTCGCGTCCGTGCTTCTAATATAATTAGAATATATTGAGACTGCAAAAGTCAAATGGTTATACCATCATACAACACAAAGCTGCACAACTTGCTATATAACATTGCACAGCCATCCTTTTCTTCCCATGGCCCATTTTTGAAAACACCATCCACACTGTCGAAAATCTGTGGCCCCACCGCTGGCTCAATTCCACGTCAACTGGAACGTTATGACCAACGTGTAACGTGCTGGCAATGTTTCGACGGGTCGACACGGCCGGTCGAACAGGTGGACCTCTTTTGCCGCTTACAAACACTTTTCGAAACCGGTCACACACGGACCGCGAGAAGCGTTCAGAAGTGGAAAGGCAGATACATCCTCCTGGATAGTGGCGCGTTACGATATTTACCGATTGATAGACGTACAATGAAATAAACTCTTTATCACACGTAATTTGTCATCATAGCTAACGATATAACTAAATGCAAGTATTTCATTTAAGACGAATAGTAATGGTCACATGGAGGTGCTTTTTCCATTCACAAGTAAAGCTTAGCTTCACCACCTTGGGAGAAAATGTTTTCTGGACTATGAATACTCAACAATGGCGGCTTTTCATTGTTTTCGTCGAATTATTTTGTTTGGAAGCAAAGCAAACCCGGAATGGATAATCTTCGAGCACTAATGAGTCGCACGTATATTTATCTTGAACAATGATAAATCAGTGATATTTCGAGTTATACTGACTTATCGCACTAGTATCACCAGGCATGGGGTAAGTTAACCTCAGTGGTGTGGTAATTTGATTACAAGCCTTATTCATGGAAACAGCTGCTGTGACGACTACTGAGGAGTGTTACCTTAGTGTTGCAGGCTTTATATGATCACGTCTTCTGGTGAAATATTCTGGTGGAAAACAATGAAGCAATCAGAAACTGCCCCGTAATATGCTTCTACTTAGGTGAAACTACCTATACTTATCATCTAGTATTGTCGCACCTTACTTTATAATGTAACAAATTGCTCAACACCGATGCGCTAAACAACAATTTTGACCCAATATTTTATGTTTCACAAGAAGGGCATCAACAGCATGCAACATATTAACAGACCTCGGTTCAACTGCAACTGAACATGGCTGCACATGTTCTGATTATCCCACGCCAAAGTGGCTTGGATGGATTTCAAAATCATACACATCCCTATAAATGCGTGCTATATTCCGATGTCCATCTTCAACGAATTAAGGAATATAAAACACGTTCAAGTTAAGGAAAAATTACTTCAGATGTTAAAAAAGGCACATTTTGTTCAAAGCTTCTCAGATATCTACCCCCTCCCCATCTCACCAGATACCCTCCCCCCCCCGCTTTCTAACCAAAAATTGAGAATTCCTCCGAGGTATCGGGAGGTGGCTTGTAAGTTCTCGTGATACCATAAGAGGTGAGATTTGTGGTTGGCTCAATTTACCTGAAGGCTCAACTTTCCTCACTTTCCCCTACACAACGTGGGGAATATAGATGCGTGCACTGGAATACTGATGTACTTCATACCAAAGGACAGGGGTCAATGGGCTGGATGCATTTTTAACAAATATGAATATAAAAGAAGTGTCATTATTCAATGAGAGGCACGCCTGAGCACGGTCGTAATTACTCACCCGTTG
Source organism: Imbricaverruca yamaguchii (assembly GCA_034440575.1). Lineage (NCBI taxonomy): Eukaryota > Metazoa > Arthropoda > Thecostraca > Neoverrucidae > Imbricaverruca > Imbricaverruca yamaguchii. The sequence goes on from JAOTOL010001663.1 coordinate 3,197,661, forward strand.
CCCAAAGGGATGTGATGAATTTCTGACCGCACCAGTCAGGTCCGCCACGGATGGTATGTACCGCCAGTCCTTCTATCGCCGGTTCTCGACACGGCAACCCACACAATTCCACCCGCTCCACACCTGGAAGCAATTACAGGAAGCTACTCGTTTCCGGAGTGCTGGGGCTGGGCGGAAAGTTACTCGATTTACGGACTCCACCAGACGAAGGGTGAATGTCTGCCCACAGAGGCGTGAGAGAGAGCGACAGGCTACAGCCATTGATCTGATACACGAGCCTCGGCGCAGTCAGGCATGTGCTCGGATAAGTATCACAACTTTTGTCAATCCCTGCCATTTATAGTCTCGGCCAGAGACTAATTATGAGCAGAGACTATGCCAGAGACTAACCCAGCATCAACGGTTGATGCTAGGTCACATTGCTGTGCATAAAATAGCAACCGTTGTATCAGGGCATAATTGAGAACAACGTGGCGTCCTTTTATCAGGTGATGCCACAGTGGGTGTAGATGTTGTCGTCCGATTCAGGTGATGCCACGGTGGGTGTAGACGCTGTCGTCCGATTCAGGTGATGCCACTGTAGGTGTAGATGCTGTCCTGATTCAGATGATGGCGGATTTGCTGATACACCATCGTGGAACATGGCTCCGCTCCAAGCATACTTCCAGATGGCACGGTGCGGCGGGGCATGCAAGGTGCACGTCTTGATCTTGGATCTCTCTGGATCTTGGATCTCTCTTGATCTTGGATCCACCGCCGCGTATCGCCCGCTCGCCGTTTGACCAGGGGAAGGTGGCCCACCCGCGTTCGACCAGCGGAAGGTGGCCCACCCACCGCTTGACCAGGGAGAGGTAGTCCACCCGCCGTTTTCCCCGGGAAAGGTGACCAGCTTCCGACTCCTGACAGAAAACAGACTACTGCAATGGCGCTGAAGCAATTTTAGCAAATGGAATCATATTGTTTTGAAGGATGAACATGCTCTGTTTTTAATGCTCGTTCAGTACTGGCTATAAATTTCCCTTAGCGCTTCAACAGAAACCCTGTTTGTTGCCGATGCAGCCCCATGTTTCACCGAACGCTAAGACGAATGGCGTACTTGCTGTTTTAGCAAGTACACATTTGCTGTTGTTAGTTAAAAAATTAGTTCGCATCATGCGATCTACGGTTCGCTGAAAGGCACGCTCATCCCACGTGCTGCACCTGCGCGACTGTCTCGGAGGTAGTAGCATCTAAAGGTATCTAGAAGTATCTAGAGACATGTAGAGATATTTAGAGGTATCTATAGGTATCTAGAAGTATCTAGAGTAATCTATAATTATCTAGAGGTATGTAGAGGTATTTAGAAGTATCTAGAGATATCTAGAAGTATCTAGAGGTACCTAGAAGTATCTAGATGTAGTCTCCGGCGCAACTTGCGAACTAATGGACCGATCGATACGAAGCCATTGCCACAGCGTAGTTTCAACAATCGCTGTTATTCGCCATCCAAGTGAGCGGGTCTTTACTTGTTAGTGTTATTTGCAGTGTGTGGGTATAACCCCCGGCGCAACGTGAATCTAGCATGGTTCACCTGGGGCACGCTGTTGGATGAGACGCAGAACTGAGAGAGCTCCAATGTAAGTACATCACGTACGCTTGCACCTGCTTCCTAAAAATACGTCTGGCGGTGCAAGTAATGAAAATTGTGCTGGAAGCTACAACTACAAACTATCAAAATAATATCGAAATACAGTTGCATAGTGCTGGATTGGTGTTATGAACTTCTGCATAACGCTCAGCAATAAGGATAAGCACTCAAATAAAAGGCCACTGTTGCGTACTCCCTTTGGATATGGCAGCCCACAGCTGCGGCCAATTGCCAGTCGCAGCTAATAAACAGTCTGTCCGACCCACGACCCTCGCATGTGCGGTCTCTGTCCGGCCTCGAGTACTCATCTGAGCCGGAGTCTACCGAACAGCACACGGCGAGGTTGGTAACAGCTCAGCCTAGCCGGTGCTCAGGAAGTGAAAGTGCTCCACTGAGGTCCCCACGGGAGCAATATCGCAGCGGTTGTGAGATTGGCACTGTGCAGTGATCTGGAGTAGGCGTTGGCCCGATTGCACAGCGATTGGTGTGTTGCGGAACAGTATCGATGCTTGCTACTCTCCCGCGGTCCGGAATGGCTGCGAACGGCGGAGCAGAGGCGGTGCCAGGCACGGTGTGCGGGGGGCAGAAGCCGTCAGAAGTGGGGCTACTCACGCGCATGTTAGCCAAGCAGCTTGAATTGGCACATCGTCGAGAGGATCAGATGGCGGCACTCATGGAGCGAGTGCCGTCTTCCGGAGCGCCTGCGGCCGTGGCCCAGGTCTCAGCTGGGGACACTCAGCCCGCGTCCGGGACGTGGCAGCGGGCGAGGGTTGCCCGTGCCACACCGTCGCCCTCATCCTCACCAGCCTGGTCGAAGAATTTTGAGACATGGGAGCCCGAGTTCGCAGGATACAGCTGGGTGACTGGGATCGATGAACTCTCCCCGACAGAGCAGAGGGCGGCGCTACCCTCGGTACTTGACGACTGGGCATGAGTGGCCCAGTTCGAGCTGTCACCCCCAGACGACACCGACATCAATGCTATCCTGGCGGCCATGCAGGCACACCTGCGGCGACAGCGCAACGTTGTGATAGGCCCGCGTGATTTTAACCAGTCCCGTCTCGGGGAGTCTTCAATCGCCTCCCCCCCCTCAGGTTTTTCACGTATAGCGGACGAATGGCGCGCAGCAGCGCGCCCAAATTTAGCATATCCTTTCCCACATCAATTTGACATGCTGTTGCAAAATTTTGAAGTAAGGTCATCTAGGGTCAACGAGTTAGTCAAGGTCAAGTGAGGTCACCTCCAAAAGAGTTCAACCAGTCGTCACGCTTTAACGGATGCAGACATTTTAATGAAATTTTCAGCGTTTGCTTATCTTTACGGATGTAACAAAACGTACGAGATATTTTTTTTCTGGCTACATATAGATTTTGCATATCTGCCAGTTGCAGTTCAAATAGAAGATCTTGGCTAAAGTAAGCATTTTGTATTAGGGCAAGTTGACTTCCAATAACGTTTCTCGGTCTGCTCTACCCATTACAAAAAAAAATTAAAGACAACTTGAAAACTCAAAATTTTGAAATTTAAGTTTTATTTTTGGTTTACTTACATTCCCCAACAATGACAGCTCGAACTGGGCCACTCATGCCCAGTCGTCAAGTACCGAGGGTAGCGCCGCCCTCTGCTCTGCCGGGGAGAGTTCATCGATCCCAGTCACCCAGCTGTATCCTGCGAACTGCTCCCATGTCTCAGTTATATTTTAACTTATTTATATTATATTATTATATTATAGTTTTATTTACATTCCCCAAAATAAACTCCCCAGAGCCAAAACATGATGTAAGTCGTGAAAAGTCCTGAAAATCTAACCCCCCTGGTGACGTCACCTTTGGATGGAAAATGTTTTGGGGGTGGATCCGGACCCAACTCGTCGAGTGCTTTCCGATGACACCTCTTTCGTTTTCGTGCGACACTTAGTTTGGATTTGATAGGGGGTTACTATCCCCCCACCTCAGATGGGGTGTGAAGATCTGACCGGAGAGACGGTGCGGGTGAAAGTAGTGCACGAGCCCAGTGAGACCGTTGACGATTTATCTGTGCATTGCAGAGATAGTCACTTCGTGACTTTTGCTCGCATTGCATGAACGATAGGCTCAAAGACCATCTAGTGGTTGGAGCGCGTGACGAGAACGCACGCCGCCGAATGTTGGAGGCAGCCGATCTCGCACTACAGCCGGCTGCAGACATTTGTCGTGCGACAGAAAATGTTGCAAGTAACAGCACTGGAATCTGCGGCTGGCTGGGGCGGCACTGTCCCGTGAGACCCAGTATGGACCAGAGCGCCGCCAAGCTTGTGGTCCCGGCAGCGACCGGCCTCCGTCAACCAAGTCCGGACAAAGGCGCGACCGGTGCGGAGCATCGCCTCACGACGACGGTCGATCTTGCCCGGTGTTCGGTCGCTCGCGGCTCGCGTCACAAGTCTCGCCAGACGGGACACTTCTCAGCAATGTGCCGTAACATCGCAGAGAGCGGCGAGCGGCGCTCGGGTAAATCCAGCGTCCGCCGCCAGGGGAGAGAAGCTGCCAGATCCAGCCGGCAGGTGCCGCTAGTGCTCGTCGAAGATGGCGTGGGTAGAGCGCCGGCCGCGTGGTATTTTTCCCCAACACGCGGAAGCTACAGGGGGCATTTGATTGGTTGGTGGGCTTGCGGCGTGACGTCATTATCTCTAGTACCCAGAGTGCAGCATCTGTTAGCTCCATTCGTCGCGTCGGCGGAAATTTGAATTCGTCTCGTTTAGCATGAAGCCGTAAGAGACTGAATTGTGAGAGAAAGAGACTTCGAAGAAGTCAGTGTAATTGTTCAAGCAACCCTAACCTGAACCGGCGATCTTTTACTTTCGCACGTGGGTACATCGCGTGAGGTAGACACAGATGATGTAAGTAACTATTATGTTTTTTCCAAAGGATAAAAAATCCGTGGTGCTAAAATCAAACTTCGCTGCAATCCTGGATTGAAAATTCCATTTTATGCGGGAAAGGTGTACATTTTTGTTCATATCTGCTTCACTAGCACTTGTAAGCCATCGGTTAGCAGACCTCGGGTATTTTATCCTTAAAAAACACTAATTTCTACAGAATATTTCACTAGTGTATCATAACCAAACCAAACCTGACCATGCCACTTCAAAACGATTCATTCAAATTTCCGCCAACCCGAAGAATGGAGCTAACAGATGATGCACTCTGGGTACCAGAGATAATGACGTCACGCCTCAGGCCCATCAACCAATCAAATGCGCCCTGTAGCTTCCGCGTATTGGGAAAAAAAAATCACGCGCACCTGCCGGGCGGCTCTGGGTGAAGCGCGCCGTGGACGTACTGATCAGGAGTGGCCGCCCATCACCCACGGATGGGGCTGCGTCGGTCCGACCGTGGGCAGTCAGACCCACGACACTCGCGTCTGTGGTCACTGACTTCCAGTGGTCATCTCAGCCGGAGTCTACCGAACGTCGCAACGACCAACACCACAGCCACTCACATCTTATGCGACTAAGAAGTCGCTTGCAAAGCATATTTTCGAAGTGTAGTTTATCCCTCAAAATGTCAGCTGCCAACCAGACCAGTTTGTAAGAGAGAGGGCTGTTGATTTGGGATCCGGGGCGCTATTGGCGTGTGAAAATTTTCCAAGTTAAGAAGACAAATTGCAGGTTGGGAGGAGTCTTGTCTCCTGAGCTTTCACACTCCACCTTCCTCCCTTAAATGGTAAGTCTCCAAACTTAAGTTAGAATATTTTGCACCTGATGAGGAGGGCAATTTGCCCTGCTGCGCCGTCCCCACCTGCACGTCCCCATGGTGACTGCATGGCGGCGTATGACCGCCTGAGATTTACTCCTGCGCACGACTGTTCAGATTCCCAACCAGTCGAACAGGCAGGGGCGTCGCCACCGGGGGGGGGGCAATTGCCCCCCTGCCGTGAGACTGCCCCCCCCCCTGAAATTTGAGGAGGCCTCCAGGACGAAAAGGAGGCCCCCAGGACGAAAAGAAGGCCCCCAGGACGAAAAGGAGGCCCTCAGGACGAAAAAGAGGCCCCCAGGACGAAAAGAAGGTACCTCAGGACGAAAAGAAGGTACCTCAGGACGAAAAGGAGACCCCATGACGAAAAGGAGGCCCTCCAGGACTAAAAGGAGGCCCCCAGGACGAAAACGAAATCCCAGGACGAAAAAGAGGCCCCCAGGACAAAAAGAAGGTACGTCAGGACGAAAAGGAAGCCCCCAGGACGAAAAGGAGGACCTCCAGGACTAAAAGGAGGCCCCAGGACGAAAAGGAGGCCCCAGGATGGAAAGGAGGCCCTCCAGGACGAAAAGGATGCTCTCTAGGACGACAAGGAGGCCCTCCAGGACGAAAAGGAGACCCTCCAGGACGAAAAGGAGGCCCTCCAGGACGAAAAGGAGGCCCTCCAGCCCTCAGTTTCCCATTCCCGAGCCATACTAAGGGCCTAAAAACAATAGGAGGCCCTAACACAATGGAGGCTCCTTTTCGGGGAGCAGGAGGCCCCCGATCTCCCCCCTGGAAGAATTTCGTGGCGATGCCACTGCGAACAGGAACGAATCGGTGCAAAGGCAGCGCAGCTAGGCTACGAACAAGGGAGAAGGAACGGAGAGCACAGCTCTCACCAAGCCCCCCGCCCGCAAGGCACCCAGCTCTGTCGACGTTACCGCCGCTTGAAGGCTGAAGGATAATGAACTCATCGCGACGAACTTAGACAATGATAGTCGGGTGTTTGCAAATGAGTTCACTTTGATAGTTGGGTGTTTGCAAATGAGATCACTCGAAATTGCTGAATTGCCCACTACAAAGTCCAGAGTTCCAACACTCCAGAAGGAAGCGAAGCGATTACATCGTTTAAATGGGCGACCATTTCAAAGTGGCGCCACTAACAGGCTGTGATTGGATTCAGATGCGTTGTAAACACGTCCTGCACCAACCACTAATTCGAATGCGCTTTGTAGGCAATCCTTCCCCAGAGAAGGATCATCCAAAGAAGATCCGCTCCCTGCCTTCGGAGCGGATTTGCTCGACAGTTGTCTGCGGCTAAATTAGATCGCATGGAATCGTATATCCGTTGTCGTTTTCTTGTAGTCACTCGCTTCGTTTATAATAATAAATATATCGTCGAAGTATGCACGGGGATGGGTGTTAAACGGCGGCGACGGCGACGGCGGCGGCGGCGGCGGCGGCGGCGGCGGCGGCGGCGGCGGCGGCGGCGGCGGCGGCGACGGCGACGGCGGCGGCGGCGGCGGCGGCGGCGGCGGCGGCGGCGGCGGCGGCGGCGGCGGCGACGGCGGCGGCGGCCACAGCTGCTCTCGCGACGCCCCGCTGTCCCGTTGTCGACGCCCGTCGCCGCCGCCGATTGTGTGCAGTGGGCCGACACGGGGTGGCGCGCGGCGCCGGCGATAGTGGCCAGGAAGCGCCGAGGGCGGCCGCGGCCGGGCGGCGCCGCCTTATCTGTGCCGGCCACGGCCGGCGGCACCGATGGCCATCCGGCGGGCGACTGGCGCGAGCTTATCGACGGTGAACTATAGTTGAGGATGGCCCGTGCCGGCGTCGGCCGCCGCCGATCAATGTCCGACACCGCTGGGGCGACGAGCTGGGAGTACCGTACCGAACCGTACCGTGCCGTACCGCACCGTACCGCACCGTGCCGTACCGTACCGTACCGTACCGTACCGTGCCGTGCCGTGCCGTACCGTACCGTACCGCACCGTACCGTACCGCACCGTACCGTACCGCACCGTACCGTACCGAACCGCACCGTACCGTACCAGTAGACCCATACGGTACTGTACTAGTAGTAACGCATCGTACCGCACTGTACCTGTAGTACCGTACCATACTGTACTGTACCAATGGTACCGTACCGTACTGCACTGCACCAGTGGTACCGTACTGCACCGCATTCTACAAGCGGTACGTACCGTATGAGTGTTGCCAAGTGCATGTGGTTTGGCCAAATGTAAATGCAGCGTCTATTATAAAAACGGGTAAGAGAAGTTCCGTATGAAATTACAAAGCAGGCAAGTTACCCTAACTAGTTTGTAGTGTTAGCAAAACTTGCAATGAGAATGTTCAGACTAATATTGACGCAAATAGCATTTTAAGGGATATCGGGCATGGGTTTCGATATAAGAGACCTTACTTGGCCCGGTTAGAACCAGTGGGGCCCATTGGCACCATGTGTTTAGAGCAAAATATGAGGTAGTGTTGCTGCAGTGAGAGCCAGTCTAGTGGCACCACGACTACTTGCATGGCATAGGCACACCACGACACACGCGTGATGCCTACATGCATGGCATATACAGCCGGACAGCACTGGACGCCGCCAGTTTATTGGTGCCAAATAGACACACTGGTCCGGAGCAGTCCCACTGGTCCTGAGCAGTCCCACTGGTCCTGAGCAGTCCCACTGGTCCTGAGCAGTCCCACTGGTCCTGAGCAGTCCCACTGGTCCTGAGCAGTCCCACTGGTCCTGAGCAGTCCCACTGGTCCGGAGCAGTCCTGAGCGCCAGCGGCGGACGAGAGACTTGGCGCGCGGGAGAGCAGCGCAGTATGTGCGTGACTGTGTGCTAGAGTCGTTCCGTTGGCGAACAACTTGGTACTGGGGCGCGCGTGAATCGCCAAGTTCAGCGTCTTTCCATGGGAAGCTGAACACGGTGTGCATCTGCGACCGAAGCGACTGAAATGATCGCGACATCAATCTGAAGGATGAAGATGATGTAAATGTCGTGAACGTGCCCCGACTGTCAGTGATGCAGATGAGCTGGATGACAATGCCACTGGACTAGCAGAAGTGCATGACGTTCTTGGCACCCTGGAAGTCAAAACATACCTTGGTCTGCACAAACTAGAACAGGCGACCCTGCAAGTCAAACGTCAGGAGCTGACACCATCCCGGCGAAGAGGCGACGCAAGGAGTACAACGTGCCAGCGTGGCGGCATGCTCCGCCATAGTGCGCTAGATGGGAAAATGCATGCGATTCGGTTCGATGCACCTCCGCGAAAACATGACATACTCTTAGAGTGGAGTATGTGGACGGTCGCCAGTGGAGATCACGGAACAGCTGCCGACTCAGGACATATTTCAGCACCTTGAGACAGAGAATCTGCGGGAAGCCCGGCATGTGAAAAATGGCCCACTCTTCTCGATGGATGACATCGACCTTCGTTGGGATTCTCATTTTCTGAATATGGCACGCTGCCAAGCGAAAAGCTGTACTGGTCAGCGGCAGAGGATTTAGCCCAGGAAACAGTTCGGAAGGCTATACCGTGCAAAAAGTACATGACGATGGATCGGCATTGCCATCCGTGGAAAAGAGTGGCGCTAGTTCCTCCTCACCAGGATGCTTGACATGGCCATTTTGGACAGAGCTGTTCTCTGTTCGAGGAGCTGGCTCTGGCTCCTTCACCGTGTCGCACTGCCAAAGTAAGGGCAGCTCTGTCTGCCTCTGTTTCTGTTTCTGTTTCTGTCTCTGTCTCTGTCTCTGTCTCTTTCTCTGTCTCTGTCTCTGCCTCTGTCTATGTCTCTGTCTCTGTCTATGTCTCTGTCTCTGAGTATGTCTCTGTCTATGTCTCTGTCTCCGTCTCCGTCTCTGTCTCTGTCTCTGTCTTTGTCTCTGTCTCTGTCTCTGTATCTGTCTCTGTCTCTAATACAGCGAGCAAATAACTGACTGGTGAAACTGACGAAGACCGGTGAAGTCGCGGATGTCATCATGCTAATGAACAAGTAAGGTGGCAAACAAGCCAAATTTCATAACCAAACTCTTTCGATTGACTTTAAAACGATGGTAGCCGAAATAATTATCAATTATCTTATTGGCTCATTATTCCGAGCCAGCGACCATTTGTTTGCCCCTCCCAAGCGCCAAATTGCGCCCGCCACGCCGGGTCGAGCGCGCGCGGCGTCCGAACCGCGCGCAACGCTCAGGACCAGTGGGACTTTTTGGCATCGGGCCGTATCTCGGAAGCGGTTTGGGGTAACTTCCTATTTTTTTCACAGCTTTGTACTTGTTACTTGTTCGATTGGATGCCTGTTGACCAAAAATAATCAAGATTGTTGGGCGAATTATGTGCCCGGTCCTTAACGGGTTAGGTTGCCTGGTATTTATGGAGTAGGGGAACATGGTCTAGTTGATACACTATTGACGAAACTCAAAATTACTCTTCACTTTCGAGAGGATAGTGAGGAGATAGCTGCACGTATGCCAAGCAAAACTTTCGTGTACCATCCCCAGTACCTTTTTTGTCGCATCCCCTGGGCCTTCCACCATAGAGCAAAACATCACGCAACCACCAGTTCATCAACTTATCCCGCCACATGGATAGTTTGTTGCTGACTATGTGGTAAGTTGATGAGATATAATTTAAACAAAATAGGTTATCCATACGTAGCATTAGTTTGTGCCACCTGAAAGGTAAATATTTCACGCTTATGCTAACAATACTGGTTTGAGTCCCAGCTGAACATGGTCCCTGGTTCATGTCATTTATATCAGGCGCAACGTTGATTTCGTAGTCGCACTTTTCCAATTATATCTTCCCGTGGATTGAGCCCCCTCGCAGACAGCTCCATAAGAACAGCAAGGTATGCGTATTGGTATATAAATACACATTGTGCCCCATCCAATTTAGCTCCGTGATTTCCGTCCGGGGAGGAACTTGCGTATAAATATTGAATGAGAGCTTCTTGAAGCAGTTATAGCAGGCGCCACAATGCAAGTCGGCAATTATGTGGTTGTTATATTATACTACCAGCCCACAAAGCGTTGCCACAGTCTGATGTTCAATGCGGCTGATTAAGTTCCTGCAGGCTGTATACCTTTACCCAGCGGGTTTTCTGGTGGAGGTTGCAACATGTTCTGGAATATTGCGAGCATGATGCAGTGAGAAACGATAAAGGCATTGGAACTTTGCAATGATGACAGAACATGGTGAGGATAGCATACACCTAAAATGTTGCAAGTGGACGATATTGGAAAATAAGGGCGAAGCACAGATATTAAAATTTTACTTTTGCCATACAACTATGCCACATCCGTATAATTCTACAGCCGCGGGTCGAAGGGACTTGCACTTGTTTCCCCGCGAGAAGAGGGTGACAGTAGTAATGTATGCGGTAACCATGGAAACCGGCCTCATAATTAGGAGCAAACGTTGTTGTATCGGCCATCCCGTATATCAACTAGACCCAGTCTCCCCAATGTAATTAAGGTGGCTGACCTTGGATGCAGGATAGATGTAATGCAATTGAACTTCAGCAAAGTTCTTGATGGAGAGCTCCGTGCAAACGTCCAATTCATCAGCTGGAGCAGCATGGGGTAGATGGAAAAGTGTTATGCTGAATTTGAACACGGTTAATGGAAAGGAAATGAAGGGCAGCATGAACTGCATGCAAATCTGAATGGAAGCAAGTTCTAAATGTGGCACCACAGGGCTTCGTTCTCGGTCTACGTTTCTTTTTAAATGCAATTCAAGTGAAATGCTAGGGATCATTAATAGGAGTGTTAAATATAACAGCAGGGGTATATGATAAAGTGTGCTTGGCCTGTTGTTCTACCGAGCTATATGACCATTTGCTGACCCCACTTGAAGTATCAGCGTACAGGCACGCACCCTTTCATAGAAGAGTAGATAGGCAACGCTATCAACACAATCCGAATTTGACTATGGGTACCTGAAGGCAAAATAATTGCAATGCTGTTTGTATGAATAATTTGGGTCGGAAATCCTGACCTCAGATCAGCGGGTTCGTTTTACAAAACCATGACATGTGGCGTCTGTTCTTTCCGGTATTTTAACGAAAGTTGCATTCCTCTAGCTCTGTTTGGCTGCACTGTATGCGAGGTGGCTGCGGTTTAGGGCGCGCCATGTGCGCTGGAAATGACATCGTTTATGATTTTACCTGGGTAACACGTTGGATTGAACCAATAGAGTAGCCTATGGGAAGTAGTTCTGCACTGACTCTGTGATTCTAGGTCAGTTAGGGAACAGGTAACAGGGGACACAATATTTGCTGCCATGTCATTTAGTGACCTATGGAGGTCAAACGCTGCGGTGAGGCACGAGACGGACTGATGGTTCGTCTAGCGTGGTGATATATATAATATCGTGGATTAGTTTGAGCTCAATTGAATGGGGCACCAATGTGTATTCAAATACGAATACGCATACTTTGCTGGTCTGATGGAGCTGGCTACGAGAGGACTTAATCCGCAAGCTAAATTATGAAGCCTCTCATTGACTCTTTGCATGCGTTTTCATTTCATTTCAAGCTCGTTAACGGCTGCCGAGGTTCTAATACAATATATAGTTGACGGCTCCCGAAGGTGCCCCGCTTCACTCACTGCTCTGTTCTCTCCACGGTCGGACGTGCTGGCTCCGCTCTGTGACCAGGGAACACTGGTGGGTAACAGGTGGGGGTCAGGCGGACGTGCTGGCTCCGCTCTGTGACGGGTGTGGGTAACAGGTGGGGCTCGGCCGGACGTGCTGGCTCCGCTCTGTGACGGGGGTGGGTAACAGGTGGGGCTCGGGCGGACCTGCTGGCTCCGCTCTGTGACGGGGGTGGGTAACAGGTGGGGCTCGGGCGGACCTGCTGGCTCCGCTCTGTGACGGGGGTGGGTAACAGGTGGGGCTCGGGTGGACGTGCTGGCTCCGCTCTGTGACGGGGGTGGGTAACAGGTGGGGCTCGGGCGGACGTGCTGGCTCCGCTCTGTGACGGGGGTGGGTAACAGGTGGGGCTCGGGCGGACCTGCTGGCTCCGCTCTGTAACCAGGGAACACTGGTGGGTAACAGGTTGGATTCAGGCGGTGAGTGGAGCATTGAGTGGTTCTATTGTAGGTGCTAGGTTAAGCTAGGGAGGTCACATTGCTTAATTTGGGTACATCTAACTTATCTTAGGCACTCTGTGCTTCTAGGATTATCGATAGTGCGGGCCACGTGTACGCACTGTAGACAAGTTGCGCTGCCATTTGGCTTTGGTTTCTGTTCAGAAGATAGTGAAATGAAAAATATTTGTGTTTATTTTTGCGTTAAAATAAGGCAGTGAGCTTAAGTTGATGAAGGTAGACCTTTATATCCTAGTTAAATCTGGGCTTTTGACCTCGGGTTTGAAATAGTACAAACTAGCTGTAGGAGACCAGTTAGATATCTTTGTCCCAACTATTGTAATTGCACAGATTAGCTAGGTTTTATTTTAACTATATTAATATTTATTTTGGAGAGCAATATTTATATGAAGTAAAGCCGTGCCACAGCCAAACATTTGCTATAAATGCATCGACTTTACGTATATGTCTGGGTCAAGGAGTTTCATACATATTTGGCTTAGTTCAGAGCTGGTGAGGGTCTTGGCTGAACAAGATAACTATAAGCTTAGTTTCGCCTAGTTTAGTTTTGGTAAGCAGAGGGATAGGTTTCTATCTCTCTTGTGTGAGTGAAACTAAGTGTTTAAGTGACATTTTGTGTGCTTAAGCTTTTGTGTTGTTAAGTGTTTAATGCATTTAGCTATATGGATTTTTTTATGTAGAACAGCTTTAGTTAGTCACTGGGAACTTACATCTTTGTAAGTTACAGTGAATAGCTCCCCTGAGTTTTCCAGTTGCAGAAGTTGTCCAGGCTTAGATTCTGCAAGTACGAAAGCTGCTTTGCCCATTGTGTGCCCATAGCAAGTGAGTGTTAATTGCATCAAGCTAAGTAGCTTGTATACCGATCAGTTACGTTAGTTGCTAGTTAGCTTTATATCTGAATTCGACGAAAACTATTTAGTTAGTGGTAAGAAAGAAAATGGAATATGATAACACAAAGCGAAAATAAACTTTAAAAAATGAAAGATGGTTGTGGATAGTGTGAGTGTATGTGGGCATCGGAGGTTTGATTAGTAAGGTAGGGATGTTAGCGAAGGAGTTGGAGCGCATGAGGAGTTTACTGGTAGAGCTATTAAGCACAATAACAGTCAAGCAGGTCAGATGCAGGATTCCAGAAGTGCTAGGGATGGTGATAGTAGTGAGGAGCAGGAGAGTAGAGGTGGTGGGCAGTGACTATGCGTAGAAGCTTTGGTATAGTACCGTAGTCATCAATATAGTAATATTAAACTAGACTCGGAGGACCTTAAAAGTGGGCTCATCAATGAAAGATGTGTTTCATCTATGTAAAGTGCACGGCTACACATCAGGGGTCTGGTGGTGAGATTTTCAGATACACAATGGGAGGTAGGGAGCTGGATGTCATTGAAGAGGAAAGATACTTAAGTGTAGTCGTTTCAACTGACTTTAGAGCAGAATAGCAAGGCACCCCCGCTAGGAACATCGTAATCAGAATGCCGGGAATCATTAGGAGTTTGAGGCATCAAATCAAAGAAGTCATCAAAATATGTGCTTAGCCTATGTGCGATCACACCTATAATATTATGTACAGGCATAGTAATATCTAAGTAACTCAATTTTGTTTCATGGTACAATCTAAACAATATCCCTTAATTAGAAACAGATACTCTAGAAAGAGTGTAGTGTAATGCCGCTAGATGCATTAGCGTACTTGGTAACTCAGAATAACCAGAAAAGCTTATGGCATTATATTTATGCTCACTCAAGAATAATAGATTTAGAGGTGATATGATTGAAGTGCATGGAATCGTCAAAGGGTGAGTTACGGTCAGTCCGAATGGTGCTCCTCTTTTTAGAGTATTACATCGGAGTAATCAATTCAGGTTAGACAATTCAAAGTATCAGACAGTTAATCGACAATAGGTTTTCAGTCAAATGGTGGCTGCTCAATGGAATTGGATGCCTGTTGATGTTGTCGTGTCTCATTGAATGTATCTAAAATATGGTGAACATTTTTGGGATCTAGGAATCTTGTTTTTTAATTTCTCTTCAATGATGGATGGGGTGCGATTTATGCTAGTATTTGTACCCTTTTAAGCTGGAATAAATGGAGTTAAAATTATTGATGCGGCACCTGACTAACCCGTGTGCTACGCAGGGTCCAGTTAATAGGGATATTTCTTTTGGTAGATGAATATCTATTTATTCAGGCTTGTATCATCTTCCCTTTACAGTTTTACAGTCCCAGCCCGGATGGGCTCCCATGGCTTTCAAGTCTGAACACTTTACAGCTGTGCTACTTTAATCGCTTGAATATAATGGTCCGTTTTACGAAGCCTGCATGCCATAATCGGCCTCCAGAGGCAGGGCTCTCGATATCGGAAACCCATAATGGCACAGCCAACCGGAGAATGGCATTCGATCTCCCGTCAAAACCGTATGTCAAGATTGTGTAAAAATGTTTCGAATGTAATCCCTGGCCGCAACTCCGCCACAGGAAAGTCTTCGGGACTGGATGGGGTAGAGCATGTACATTTCAATGCTCATTATTTCGAGATTGCTCTCTTACGTCTGCTACGAAAGATGAAATCATGCGATCAAATTCAGGCGTATTCTATATGATGGAGAACATGTTGACCGTGTCAAATGGTGAAAAATTGGCATGTACCGTGGCTGTAATAAAAACTAACACTGATAGTATGTGTACAAGCGGGTACCAAGTCCGTGGCGTAGTAGCTCTCGTGAATCGGCAGTTTTCGAAACTTTTGCTTCCGTACAGTAACATTTGTGTCGCTACTTCATTACATACACATTCCTTCATGAGAAACAGGCCGTCTCCATGCGTTCCTAGAATCAGAAGTGGAACAGCTGTGAATAACGACAGTTCATACAGCTGAATGATGCTCTTCATTTATCTTGTCTAGTATTTCCAGATAACAGTGGCTCGCCGTTACCGCCCCGGAGATCACAAGCGCTTGCGGTGGTGCAAGCTATCGCAGGCGGTAGTGTCCGCTGTCGCAGACCGTAATGTCTGCTGCCGCAGGCGGTAGTGTCCGCTGTCGCAGGCCGTAGTGAGTGTCCGCTATCGCAGGCCGTAGTGTCCGCTGTCGTAGGCCATGTATCCGCTGTCGCAGGCGGTAGTGTCCGCTGTCGTAGGCGGTGGTGTCCGCTATCGCAGGGGATAGTGTCCGCTGCTGCAGGCGGTAGTGTCCGCTGTCGCAGGGGTAGTGTCCGCTGCCGCAGGCGGTAGTGTCCGCTGCCGTAGGCGGTGGTGTCCGCTGTTGCAGGCGATAGTATCCGCTGTCGCAGGCGGTAGTGTCTGCTGTCGCAGGCGGTAGTGTCCGCTGTCGCAGGGGATAGTGTCCGCTGCCGCAGGCGGTAGTGTCCGCTGTCGCAGGCGGTAGTGTCCTCTGTCGCAGGGGATAGTGCCCGCTGCCGCAGGCGGTAGTGTCCGCTGCCGCAGGCGGTAGTGTCCGCTGTCGCAGGCGGTAGTGTCCGCTGTCGCAGGCGGTAGTGTCCGCTGTCGCAGGGGATAGTGTCCGCTGCCGCAGGCGGTAGTGTCCGCTGTCGCAGGCGGTGGTGTCCGCTGCCGCAGGCGATGTATCCGCTGTCGCAGGCGGTAGTGTCCGCTGTCGTAGGCGGTGGTGTCCGCTATCGCAGGGGATAGTGACCGCTGTCGCAGGGGATAGTGTCCGCTGCCGCAGGCGATAGTGCCGCTGTCGCAGGCGGTAGTGCCCGCTGCCGCAGGCGATATTATCTGCTATCTTAGGGGGTAGTGTCCGCTGTCGCCCGCCAGTAGTCATGAGTACAGTGTTGAGGTATCACTGCCGTATCTCGTCCCGGAGTGTTGGGGCACCACAATGGTCCACACCCCGGAATGATGAGGTGTCGCAGCCATCCCCCACTCCGGAGTGTTGGGGCACCACAACCGCCTTCCGCCCAGGAGTGATGGGCCGGCACGGGCCGGGGACGATGCTCCCATCGTCCTGCGTCCATTGTCGAAGGTATCCGCCTCAGCGGTGGACCAGCTGTGCAGTGGTTACGTTGTGCTGCGTCTGCCGCAGAGCTGCCACACCGGGTGCGGTGCCGAAGCACAGTACAGTCGGGGTTTATCCGCTTCAGAAGGTAATATGCTTTGTAGGGTGGATATTGGCCTCTGCCCTGAATTTATATCCAAAGAAGAAATGTAATAATATATCTTGAAGTGAAAGAAACATGATATACTGTCCATACTTCGGTTTGGTCTGGATATATGATGGTTCATAGTCGCAATATATTTCTGTAGTTGTTGTGGCGTCGGCTTGTCAAATATCAGCATGAGGCCAATGCTTCCATACTTGCCAGATGCCGCTAGTGCATTTAGCGGTCTCGACCATCTTGCGATACATCTTGTGTGCCACAGCAGCGGTCATGAGGTGCTATGAGAACCTCAGCTCTAACGTTAGTGTCTCGGCTCTTTCGTCACCATCGGCAACGTCCACGTTATCGGCAGCGGCAGTGGCATCTTCGCCTTCCAAAAGTGCACAGACTGCGACTTCCTGCACTCTGGATAACCAGTGCCAGACCAAGTACTGCATGCAGATGCTCTCATTTGGTGCTGGAAAGTGTGCGAACCTCCCTGTTTATGCGCAGTATGTCTAGACAGCATTGCGGGAACGCCCGAGTGTTCCGCATCTCCTACTCAAGAGACTGACTCATGGTGTCTGCGAACTCGCTGGCGCCATGCCGCTGATGCACCGGCGACAGACGGACAACATTAACGCAACGGCCGTCGCGTGACCACGTGACCACGCGATGGCTGGATCACGTCACCATCCGTGCTACCGACCCTCGTGGGCGAACAGTACTCACAGACACACCTAGCATGCGTGAAGGCACATCGGACTCATGTTACGATGCTTCTGTAGATGCGTCAACTGGTCTCAGAAGACGTGTTTCTAAAGTGCAGATTGTACATACAACCTTTTTTGTATGCAAGGGAAAGCATCTTCACCTCCCAAAAGCACAGAAAGAGCGACTTCCGGACACCCTGGATAACTAGTACTTGACTAAGCACTACATGCAGATGCTCTAATTTGATATTAGAAGTTGTGAGAACCTCCCTGATTATGTATAGTATATCTAGTCAGCATTGCGGTAACGCCTGGGTGTACCACTAAAGCTCACCAGACCCCGGTTCGTGACAATCATTGATCGTTTGCTACCACATTGGCGTCATTCACATTCACATCCACACACACCACATCCATCAATGTTCGACCGACTGTCGCACGGACCAGACACATCCACATCCACACACAACATCCACATCCACATCCACATCCACACGTATCCGACCGACTGTCGCACGGACCAGACACATCAACATCCACGCACCACATCCACACCACACGTGTCCGACCGACCGACGCTCGGATCGGGCGCCGGTTGTCAGTGTGATCCATCGCTGAGCCAAGGCTCGGACTGATCACTACTCGGACAATATAGATTCAGAGTAGTGGCTACACTATCGCAGGGGACCTACTTCAGAAGCAGTGTCAGGACTGCGAGATGCAACCGCTTCTTGTCACATATACATGACAACATCCGTTCATTAATATATGATACCTGATATGCATGAACCAGGTGCCAAACAAACAAATGGTGGGCTAAATTTGGAAATATAGTGCTGCTGCAAAAACATAGGGTTTTTCTTCTAGCGCGTGATTTTTGTAGCAACTGATGTTTTAGTTTTTGCTGTTGCTAATGCGTTTCCGTAGCTACATGTTTCGGGAACGCATCAATTGGGACAAAGCTAGCGAATCCAAATTCCTCGACCATTTTCACGTTCACTGGACCACTTTGGCTGCAATGTCAAATGCAGGCGCGTTGTGCGTATGACCTTTTCCACAAGAAGACTAAGATCGGCTGAATAATTGCAGAAATGAAAACTTCTCCCCATGCCGGCGACTCTAAGTGCCTGCGAATTATACTTTACCTCGCTTGATTTGGGTTCAGCCGATCCGGGTCAGCTCAGTCTCGCTCGTATACCGCATTGGAGCGTGTGGAAGAGCATCTCGACGTATCGTTCGGTGACGCTAACGCGTGGCATCCGCAATCACCGGACAGACAAGCGTCGAGTGGAGAATCAATGTGCCGTAAAGCATCCTCGAGTTAACTCCACGATAAAAAATCGTGCATGTTCGTATTCACATTCATGCTTATATGCTTCATAAGTGATCCACGGCAATAAGCATGCCTTGGGCAATGAAGCGTTCGGAATAATGGACACACCAGGGAGGGAGAGGGGCTACCTACCTACTCGTATCGGTCAATCGCCAGCACACAGCCATGGCACACAACGCTCACATCCGCGCCCTACAATTGCAAAATCCTCGGAGACACCACCTTAGATTTCGCTCAGCAGATGTATGTTCAGCTGAGTTATTCAAGCTGTTAAAACGATTGTGCTCTTGTATGGCCATCGGTAATTGATTCATCGGATCAAACACGCGGAAGGTGAAACGCCGATTAACATACTCTAGCAGAAGGTGCAGCCTAAGCTCGCCGAAATGGCCTAACCTAGAATTCTAACCAGAAGTGAACCGGATAACCGCCTTCCGTTATCGAGTGTGTTCTGCGGTGTTGATTATGGCGGAGGTTAACCCCTTTTCGGTCGGATCATCTCTGGGCGCCGCCTTTCCGATCAGATCCTTACATCCCGTGTCGAAGTGGTGGGGGGGGGGCATTTTATACCCCCTCTAATCTACAAACTAAGCGTTTCACGAAAACGCGAGTGGTGCTTCGGAAACGTGTCCCGGACCGCCCTACCCATGAGAAAAGGCAAGATTCGGGAGATTTGAACTCAAAATGTTTAGTTTCAGAATTAAAAAGAAAATATTTATTTTTGGGCTGACAAATATTTTGAGGCCATGATCCATTTCTCCTTCATTTTCTGATTTCGAATATTTTTAATCTCCACAAGATTTGCTCCCAGAGCCAAAAACATGACGTCAATCGCCATCTCCTAGACCCTCCTGGTGACGTCCTTTTTGGGGGAAATTTTGGGGTGGTTTCGGCCCTACCGTCGAGCGACACAAACCTGGATGGGCCCTCGTGGCTCGAATTAAGTCTGGAAACTTTGTGACTTTACGACTATATGACTGCCGACGAGGATAGACGACAATGAGCGAGGCTCCGGCTGTCAATCTGGGACGACTGGACGCGTGGGTGTTCGAGAAGCCGTGGCCTGAACTTGAGCCGTAACTTCATCACGGCTGCATCGAGTCGGTGCCTGCCTGAATGCAATGGCAGGTCGAACCGACTTACAATGTCGAGGCCGCGTGCGAAGGCCAGCCGCGGCCGCTCCCGTGTCACGGTACTGGCCAGGGGTCGCCGCTGTGTGACCTGACCCACGGTGACACGGTGAGGTCGAGGTCGGCTGCAGACTCTGACACGGCAGCGGCCGGCGAGGGGTCGCGGCGGCTCACACGTGTTGGTCCCACAGAGGAACACAAAAGTTCCATCAGTTGCCGCCGATGCAGCCGACGATTTCTCACCGCCGCTACTCTATTGGACGGCGCTAAATGCCAATCTCGTTTGGTTTCGTCATGACACCGAAGCACTCAGGACAGCTTACATTCAGACTGATACTATTTCATACGAATATTCTGTGGTGCCTAGATATCTCCAATGCAAATATTTTGTAGTGCTTACGTCTTGCCCACATCAATACCATAAATGCTCGTATGTTATCCACACCGATAATCTGTAGTGACATGCATGCATGCTTACATAACAATACCATACGACTCGCACTTACTATCCAGAACAATACTATGTACAGCGCTTTCATGCTACATCGGATCAAATAATAAGTTAACCACTTGTAACCTGCACGAGCATTATGCAGTACTTACATCTTACACATTCCAATACCATATAGTGTTGATATAGTGCTCAGAACAGTATTATTATCTGCTGAATTGCAGGCAGATATTGCAGAAACAAATACAACAGAATTGGGCAATTCCACACATTGCAAACGATAAATGAATGCATAGCATTCGACAGACGAGTCAAACGTTGGAAGTGGTGGCTTCAATTTGAGCATCAACAAAAGTCGAAGACCAATCCGGTTCAGTCGAAACGTGATGATATCGTGCCAACACCTGACTCATCCACCCAATGTTCTGGACACATCTCGCACTTCACACCACACGCCTTGCAACTACAGAAAGACAAAACTACGAACCACCCCTCAGGACCATCACTTGTATGTCCCACGGTTCTCCACTGGGATAGGGAAGAGGCGATTTAGCTGCAAAGTACCACTGCTGTACAACTCGTTGTCACCCGAGCTGATGGGGTTCCCGTGCCGATCCTCGGTCCCCACCTACCGCGGCACCTGTTTAACGTGTCGCCCGAGTACGACCGATTTGTTGGTCGCCCTGCCGTATTTCATTATGACATGCATGACCACCGGTTTCACCGTTCCGTGATTTTACCCAGCTTCTGCCCTGCGGTTTTATCATATTAACGCGAGGTCGTGGTAACCATAGGTTCATTGTCGATAAACTCAATGCAAGTCTGCATCCGTATCTGTATCTATGAATGGCACGGGCGGCAAGGCACATCGCCGTCGTTTCCGTCTCGTCTGTTCATGCCGGCTCATGTCCACACCACAGCTCGGGACGCAGCACCATCACCACATCACCACCTGCAGGTCAGCCGCGGCCACACACCACAGCTCGGGACGCAGCAGCATTATCACCACATCACCACCTGCAGGTCAGCCGCGGCCACACACCACAGCTCGGGACGCAGCACCATTATCACCACATCACCACCTGCAGGTCAGCCGCGGCCACACACCACAGCTCGGGACGCAGCAGCATTATCGCCACATCACCACCTGCAGGTCAGCCGCGGCCACACACCACAGCTCGGGACGCAGCACCATCACCACCTGCAGGTCAGCCGCGGCCACACACCACAGCTCGGGACGCAGCACCATCATCACCACATCACCACCTGCAGGTCAGCCGCGGACACACACCACAGCTGGGGACGCAGCACCATCATCACCACATCACCACCTGCAGGTCAGCCGCGGCCACACACCACAGCTGGGGACGCAGCACCATCACCACATCACCACCTGCAGGTCAGCCGCGGCCACACACCTCAGCTGAGGACGCAGCACCATCACCACCTGCAGGTCAGCCGCGGCCACACACCTCAGCTGGGGACGCAGCACCATCACCACCTGCAGGTCAGCCGCGGCCACACACCTCAGCTGGGGACGCAGCACCATCATCACCACATCACCACCTGCAGGTCAGCCGCGGCCACACACCTCAGCTGAGGACGCAGCACCATCACCACATCACCACCTGCAGGTCAGCCGCGGCCACACACCTCAGCTGAGGACGCAGCATTATCACCACCAGCCACCACTGGTCAGCCGCGGCCACACAGAGAGCCGGTGGCCACCAGTGGTGCCGCCCGGCCACACAGCCCCAGCCGAGAAGATGGCGACGGCTATCAACGAAATAATGCGACGACAGCTGCTGACAAAATGGAACGACCAGACGCAATCTGGTATGACAAAATTAGAAACGGAAAAGCCGTGATGAAGCAATGACTCAGGCTTCAAAAGTAGAACAGTGGGGTGGGATCAGGTCAGGTCATGTCGAGTCAGGTCAGGTCAGATCTGGTCAATTAAGATAGGTCAGATCTGGACGCTCAAGCTACCGGCCCGTGATTGCAGAATAGTCTCACCCGGGGTAGACCAGACATACCGCGCTGGTGCCATCGCCTGGGGGCTCAGGCGGGCATACTGTGCCAGGGTCGTAGCCTCGGGCATTATCAACAGCGCCGCAGCCGGCTGGGTGGCGCTTATATCCGTCGGCTCGATACTCCGCTCTCACCCCGTGTAATCATAATACCAATACAATCCCTCACACTAATATAGCACGGCTGCCATTGCACATCGAAGCGTATTGATCACACGCACCTTAGGCAAGTGGTTGTAGCTGTGATGATCATGCACACGAGGCCTAGGGAAAATATTGACGCACGTGTTGCTTACAACCATGGGTGTAATCACGGATTCGAAGTTTTGGGGGAGGATAAACCCGGGACGTGGTAAGTTTGAACAGGATAGAGGGACCCTGATATGTCCCAGTTTGAAATGTTACTCGAGCGTTCACCACTGGTTATTGCTTGATACCAGCTTTGGACAGGATTTATAGAAAACGAAATTAAATTAGGCGACTGAATGATCAGCTTTGTTTTCGTCATTGCAAAATAATAATTCGATTGCTTAGCTCTCTGATACTGGATCGCAAGCCAAGTTGAATGCCGCCCATTTGATGGAAATTGAAGCGATAGAAACCGAATCTCGCGTTCGGTCGATATGGCTTCAATATCGCCATCTAATAAATCAAACTAACCTCTGACCTAGAAGTTTGACCTTGCCATGTAGCGATTTGAAATGTTGCACGATGGTTCACCGGAGTCTATTGCTTGATACCAGATTTTGGCATGCATGGGTGAAAATGGAAAAAAAATGGGAGGCGACCGAAGGAACCGGTTTGCGTTGAACCTTGACCGCTAAGGTGGTAAAGGGAGAAGATCTACGTAGTTCCTTCCCGCGTGTTCAGTACGGGCAGAAGGATTTGTGGTAATTGATTCCAACGATCATAAACCCGTCGCTGAATGCCGATGCCAATACAAATACACCACTGGCGAACCCATCGCTGAATACGAATACGACTTTAATCTGACGTACGTGCTGCCCATGACTTCCCTCAGAAGTCTTGAAGATACTCAAGGACACCCAAAGTCGCATTTGTTCAAGATATATCAATATACGAGCAGGGGGAATGCAACCTAAGACGCATAAACACTTGCAATAAAGCAAATTTGTTGCCTGGCCGAGCACAATTTTCCACCTAAGCGAAAACAGAAGACAGGCAAAGTTCATTTTCTTCAGGAATGGGCTGGAAGCATACATTTCTAACGTTTGCTGATTTTCCATTCGGATATCTTGTGATGACAGATAGCCTGTGAAGCCCGTTGATTGGCTAAATCGGATTTTAGTATTCTTGGTGATTTTCTTGTATATATTTTCTTAACTTTATAAATGAATAAGTATAAATTTGTAGCGATGATACTCAGGTAGTTGAGGCTTGGGGGGACACGGAAAAAAATTGATGGGGCAAATCCCCATTTTTCATAAATTTGGAGGGGGAATGTCCCACAGCCCCATCCCACCCCTCAGTGGTTACGCCCATGCTTATAACAGAATAATGTACGTACTGTCCGGGCTCCTTTCAAGATACTCAAACCACAATTTGAGCACAACACCTGCGGGCTATTCAGACCTATTCAGTTGCCATTGTTTGGCAGCGGCGCAGACGCTGTAATAACTCCCACCACTTACGTGACGAGCAACCGTAACTATTTAAAGTTTCCTGATGAATGATGAATACACCGTACTACATTGGAGGCATGAATTCATGAGTAAAATGAGTTGTTGCAAAATATCATGAGAATCTACCCGGCATATCCAGTCCTGCGTCCAACGTTCACCGCGTCCTTCGTGGGTGCGGTTATATGAGAAAAAAGCTTTGTGAAAGCAGTTCATAATGACAATAATAATGTCAACCCACAGGCAAGCACCAATGGAGGAGGCGGATTGCGTTCGGTTCCACTGCAAGCCATCAGCGGGTCCGGCGGCTGACCAGCGCGTAACTCACCGCCATGTGCCACGGTACGGGGGGCGCAGCGCGTAACTCACCGTCATCTGCCACGGTACAGGTGGGTCCGGCGGCGGACCAGGCGTAACTCACCGTCATCTGCCACGGTACAGGTGGGTCCGGCGGCGGACCAGCGCGTAACTCACCGTCATCTGCCACGGCACAGGTGGGTCCGGCGGCGGACCAGCGCGTAACTCACCGTCATCTGCCACGGTACAGGTGGGTCCGGCGGCGGACCAGCGCGTAACTCACCGTCATCTGCCACGGTACAGGTGGGTCCGGCGGCGGACCAGCGCGTAACTCACCGCCATCTGCCACGGTACAGGTGGGTCCGGCGGAGAACCAGCGCGTAACTCACCGTCATCTGCCACGGTACAGTGGGTCCGGCGGCGGACCAGCGCGTAACTCACCGTCATCTGCCACGGTACAGGTGGGTCCGGCGGCGGACCAGCGGGTAACTCACCGTCATCTGCCACGGTACAGGTGGGTCCGGCGGCGGACCAGCGCGTAACTCACCGTCATCTGCCACGGTACAGGTGGGTCCGGCGGCGGACCAGCGCGTAACTCACCGCCATCTGCCACGGTACAGGTGGGTCCGGCGGCGGACCAGCGGGTAACTCACCGTCATCTGCCACGGTACAGGTGGGTCCGGCGGCGGACCAGCGGGTAACTCACCGTCATCTGCCACGGTACAGGTGGGTCCGGCGGAGAACCAGCAGGTAACTCACCGTCATCTGCCACGGTACAGGTGGGTCCGGCGGCGGACCAGCGGTAACTCACCGTCATCTGCCACGGTACAGTGGGTCCGGCGACCAGCGGGAAACATTCGGACTCGCGGCGCGTAACTCACCGTCATCTGCCACGGTACAGGTGGGTCCGGCGGCGGACCAGCGGGTAACTCACCGCCATCTGCCACGGTACAGGTGGGTCGGCGGCGGACCAGCGCGTAACTCACCGTCATCTGCCACGGTACAGGTGGGTCCGGCGGCGGACCAGCGGGTAACTCACCGCCATCTGCCACGGTACAGGTGGGTCGGCGGCGGACCAGCGCGTAACTCACCGTCATCTGCCACGGTACAGGTGGGTCCGGCGGCGGACCAGCGGGTAACTCACCGCCATCTGCCACGGCACAGGTGGGTCCGGTGGAGGATCAGCGGGTCCGGCGGAGGACCAGCGGGTCCGGCGGAGGACCAGCGGGTCCGGCGGAGGACCAGCGGGTTTGGCGGAGGACCAGCGGGTCCGGCGGTGGACCGGCGCGTAATCCGCCGCCATCTGTCACGGCATAGGCAGAGACGGCATACACTGGTGAAGTGATAACTTGTTCATGAAATATGGTGGAATATACTACTTACTGAAAGCTGAATCGACATACTTCCCAAAGAAGTATCGACATCGTGCTTCTTGGCGCATAATTGTGAAGTCTTCATGCCTCACTTCCAGTAGTATCATATTTATGTGTATCATGCTTATGCTCATCATAATGGATCCGGGATCATGATAACGAGCTTCTCATAGTGCAATGCCAGGTAAAGGGATTACCTATGATGGGCTATTTTGTACAATTCCAGTTAATACCATAGATATTTGTATCGTTATCGTTGATTCCAGTATCACCAAATTAGTACCTCCCAAAACGTTAAAAACGAGTAGATATATGTACGAAATTGTCCCTGTCAAAACTGGGTTCTGATGACCGAAGTATTTTAAACAACATTATTTCCATGGCCATTTCGACACCCTGCTATACTCGTTTGTACATCCCACAACTAATGAGACTTCAAAATTATTTCACTGCTCTGGTGCCTGTAGACGCCACTTGCTAGTGTCGCTGTGGTCGATCTCCTGATGTCCAGTCCAGTTCGTGAAGGCGGCAAACAACCATTTCTTGGCGCGAAAATTTGTCCTCAAATAAAAATAACAGTATTTACCGCCTGATAAATATGTTTCGCACCGCCGTTAGAAAGCATTGATGTTAATAGCACAGGGAGGGAAATCTTGTATAATTTGGAGCCATTTCAGTCAGAATGGTGCCGCCTTCAATGTGGGGGATGCACATGTCCCGCGTGCCACTTGGATCCGGCCCTGCTCGGCCATCGAATCAGTACGAACATACAGCTTTGTTCTTTACGAAATGCTTAGCTTAATTACCACATATTTAACCAGTGTACTTTTCATCTTGAGCAATTTTGCATCGTGTCTCGTTTTCTGGTTTTGTCGACTGAGTAGCTTCAAATGCAATTAATTGTTCGGCGCCGCATGAAATACTGAGATGCTTTCGGTGCAAATTGCGGACAGAACATGAGTGCTGTCCGAAGCGTTCTGCTGGCGATTCTAATCCGACACGATCTGTGCAATGAAATGCATTCTTAAGTCGTTTAAAGTCAACACTGCGATATCGCAACACATACGACCTTCGTTTAACGTTTGAATTCGTGTGGCGAGAACACTGCGCTGCCGAGCACCCAAAGGCCAACTCGTGACTGAATATGTGTACATGTCGAGCTACATCTCAAAACACTCCCCAATTTCGGCAATGTTTCTGCCATGAGCAGGCCACCATCGAACACCCAGCCGGCGCCGTGGCGACCACCGCTAGCGCTGCCCCACCGCCGCCGCCTTTGCCGAATACAATGGTAAAGGGTCTATATTCTGTCGAAATGACGGTATTGAGTCGTGTGAGACGAGGAGTTGTCGGTTGATGTTTTCTTCGTCAAAGATCACTGGACAGTCAACTGAAGTCCACCTAGTGGAATGTCCTCATCACGGAAACCACTGGGCCAATCCGAACAATAAAATGGCAATCGTTAGTTAGCTCGATATGCAACCACCGCTGCCGCCGCTTATATTCGAGACGGTGAACGTATGTACGCATCGAGGAATGTTTAAAACACTTCCAAATTCAGACAGTGTTTCTTTCTCCCAAGAACCGGCCACCATCGGCAACCCAACTGTCATTACTGGTGTCGTGTCTTCTCCCGACGTCTGGCCAATGCTAAGCACCTAAACCAGATATTAAAATGCTTCCAGTGGAAATTGCGGACAGAATATAAGCATTGCCCGTGGCGTTTTGCTGACAATTCCAATCCGACAGGGCATATGCAATTAGATGCATTCTTAAGTTATCTAAAGACAACCCTTCGTAGCCATACACGCTCTTGTGACATGAAATACAACCGTGCGATAGTCAAAATGACGAAATTCAATCATGTGTGAGTTATGGGCAGCTATTTGGCCAACTCCAATCGCAGGAGCGGACGGACGGAGCTCAGCAGAGTGTCTAGCGCGCTACCGCCGACTTTCTTGGGAAAAAAGACGAAGGAAATTGAAGACGTTAATTTTAGTACAAAATGTTGAATGTGTATTTCACCACGACACGGCTTCCATCCGTTGATAATCGCGGCCGACATTGCAGACTTGTGTTGACAGCTGAGGCTGACATTGCAGACTTCTGTTAACAGCTGTGGCTGACATTACAGCCTTGTGTTGACACCTGTTGCTGATGTTGCAGACTTGTGTTGACAGCTGAGGCTGACATCGCAGACTTGTGTTGACAGCTGTGGCTGACATTGCAGACTTGTGTTGACAGCTGAGGCTGACATTGTAGAATTGTGTTGACAGCTGTGGCTGATGTTGCAGACTTGTGTTGACAGCTGAGGCTGACATTGCTGACTTGTGCTGACAGCTATGGCTGCCATTGCAGACTTGTGTTGGCAGATAAGGCTGACATCACACCTCCGCTGGCGGCGGCTGCAATTGACGCGCACATTGCCGTCAATGCAACCACATGCCGCACTTGGCTCCGCCCTCTGAAGCGATGCAACGCAGGTCAGGTATCGCAGGACAGCTGAGGTTGAGACTGAACGATTGGAGTGTTGGCGTCGTGCGAGAACAGAACGGATGCACTGCAATCCTCGGCTCACAAACACCATCGGCGCTAACCACAGCTGGTGGGCAATCTGTATTGAACATATGATCCGGCATCTGCAACAATTTAACAGACAAAACAATATGTGTCGTGTCAGCACTGTCGCGGGACATCGCACCGACCGAACACAAACGGGTAAAACCTTGCAGCGCAGCCCCTTCTCTAGTGAAGCCGGGCGTGTCTCACAGCACACCGACTGGCGGCTGCATTAACACCGAACTTTTGCTACCTTGAAAGCCGCACCGCAGCGAACAGCAGTACCACTGTAGTACAGCTCACTAACCTATCATAATCTGGCCATTGTAACGCCCGGCGTGGCTGGCGTCTCGTAACGTCATGATTGGACGCAGCCTCAGTCACCACGGTACATATGCCGTACGCCATCGTAAGTGACACAGTGCCGCGGCGCACCGACTACATGTACAGCGCACCAGCGGCAGCGATTTCAGCACTGCCCGACACGGCCGCACTGTCTGCCAGCTCCAGCTGGGCCAACGCACCACCGACAGGCCAGCTAAATCTGCAGCAGCAGGGCCACCCCGGCCAGTGTCCACTTGTTTGCCTTTTCTTTGGTTTTCAGGTTGAATGTCCACACAAAAGTTGGACCTCGCATGCGCGTCTTGTATACCGGGCACTCGTAAATATTCCTCGTGTCCTGCTTGTCTTGGGTCATGGCCTGAGAAAGGCCGCTTTGAGTTAGCACTGGATCCAAGCTGCCACACTGACAGCTCTACACTGCTGCACTGGATTATTGTTGAATGCCGCTCTATACAACCACCACTACCATCTTGGGGATCACGGTAACAGTTCTATCTCACACAAGGTGTACGTAGCATTTATATGAGCACACAGAACGTCGACAGTAGACGGATTCATGCGACTTGCTGGTGCAAATTATGTCTCCTCATAAGTTACTTAAACGACTAATTATGTTAAGTAACAATCATAAGTTAGTTACTGTGATGTCCAATTACTGATTAGTATTGTTCTAATTGGTGAAAACTCAATCGGTTAGCATCAATGACAAATGCAGGACATTACGTACGCAGCAACAAATCAGCGTGAGATAACATGCCTGGCGTTGAACCATCCAGGCTCGGGCGTCCGAGTCAGATTTCAGTTGCCAGGAGAAGAAAAAAACGGACACCCGACGCGTTCCAGCCATCTCAAGCTAACGCCCACCACAGCCACACGAGCTGCAGCCGACAGCGCAATGACATAATTCCCCGAACCTCCTGCAGCCCATCGTCCGAGCCAACACAGGCCGCTCGGATAACAAACAGTCTGCTCGAGGCAGCGGCCGCCGACGTCACACAACACCGACCAGCCACATCCAGCCACGGCACCCGCTGCAGCGGCCCAGCCTCACCTTGATGAATATGACGGGCATCATTGGGTAGAGCTCCTTCAGCTTGGAGTCCATGATGGATCCGGCGCCGGTGTCCCAGCGGGCGCCCTCCATAAACAGGCCATGAACGTAGGCGCCCTCTCGGGGCGCCGAGCTGCGGTAACGGAGAGCGGCACACACTGACAACACTGGTACGGTCCCCATACAACGGAGAGCGGCACATACTGACAACACTGGTACGGTCCCCATACAACGGAGAGCGGCACACAATGACAACACTGGTACGGTCCCTCCACACAACGGAGAGCGGCACACACTGACAACACTGGTACGGTCCCCATACAACGGAGAGCGGCACACACTGACAACACTGGTACGGTCCC